>CAWUFW010006104.1:600000-1146054 GCA_963921515.1 Calotriton arnoldi
GCCCAGGTGGGCTGGCTGGGAGGAGTACTTACTGCACTGACCACACATCCCAGCAGGCCTTTCACTCCAAACTCCATCCCCCTCTGTCAGCCATCTTGCTACTAAACTCACCCTCACTGGCAGGAAGCAATAGGCCCAGGTGGTCTCGCTGGGCTGGAAGGGAGGAGGACTTACTGCACTGACCACACATCCCAGTAGGCCTGTCACACCAAACTCCATCCCTCTCTGTCACCCATCTTGCTGCTACACTTGCCCTCACTGGCAGGAAGTAATTGGTCATGTGGGGGGGGGGAGTGTTAGAAAAGACCACACATCCTAGCAGGCCTTCCACTTGAAACTCTATCCCCCTCTGTCAGCCATCTTGCTACTACACTCACCCTCACTGGCAGGAAGCAATAGGCCCAGGTGGGCTGGCTGGGCTGGCTCGGAGGAGTACTCACTGCACTGACCACACATCCCAGCAGTCCCTTCACTTCAAACTCTATCCACCTCTGTCAGCCATCTTGCTACTACACTCTCCCTTACTGGTAGGACTTCATTGGTCAAGTAGGGGGGAGGGGGAGGAGTGTTAAAAAAGACCACACATCCCAGCAGGCCTTCCACTTCAAACTCCATCGCCCTCTGTCAGCCATCTTGCTACTACAATCACCGCCGCTGGCAGGAAGTAATAGTCCCAGTTGGACTGGCTGGGCCGGCTGGGAGGAGTACTCACTGCACTGACCACACTTCCCAGCAGGCCTTTCATTCCAAACTCCATCTACCTCTGTCAGCCATCTTGCTACTACACATACCCTTACTGGCAGGAAGCAATAGGCCTAGGTGGGCTGGCTGGGATGAGGATTCACTGAACTGACCACACATCCCAGCAGGCTTTTCACTCCAAACTCCATCCCCCTCTGTCAGACATCTTGCTACTACACTCACCCTCACTGGCAGGAAGCAATAGGCCCAGGTGGGCTGGCTGGGTTGGCCTGTCACTCCAAACCCCATCCACCTCTGTCAGCCATCTTGTTACTACACTCACCCTCACTGGCAGGAAGTCATTGGTCAAGTGGGGGGGAGCAGGAAGAATGTTACAAAAGACCACACATCCCAGCAGGCTTTCTAATACAAGCTCACAGAAACAGTCACCTGTGATGTACCTCGAAAACCATTTACCTTCCATCTCACTATGAATTGTAATTTAAAATTCACTGAGCTGTGTATACACAATGCTATGCACATACACGGATGCCTACTCAAGCTGAGGTACCACAGTCTCTTGAGTTGAAAAGAATGAGACCATCACTCAAAGCATGACTACATTATATGGGAATATACGCAAACTGCTCAGGGTTAGGCTGTTACTTCAATGTGTCTGGTGAGACATAGACCATGCACAGCACACGCAAATAACACATGACATTAAAAATAGATGAGAATGTATGTCATGCAATTCATGTAGATTTTGAGCTCACCAATCCTCAAGTGTCATCTACAGAGTGTCAGGTACAAGTCAATGTTAGTAGACATGTTACAATCCATTTTGAGAACCTGAGCATATCAGCACAGATGTGGAGCAAGACCATAACACATCATGATTATATTGCATTGTCCATGCCAAATAAAGGCTAACATAATGGGGATAGGTGACAAATCAGCCATCTAAAACTGTTTAGGCATCCAGGCATATTCTCTATGTGTACCAGTTAAGGTATGATGTATCATCACATAATTGAGTGTGTCATATCTGTACCAGCAGGGCAATCTGGGAACACATTGATGCAGAGTGAAGAAAATAGCCAGGCTCAGACTCCACCCAACCGTGGAGTGTGTCATCCAAAGACAGATAAGGGAGGGTCAGATGGCAACGCATAAGCCCCAGGCAGTAAAAAAAGGCACACCTGATAACCTTGTTTGTGTGCTACCCGTTCATTTTGTTGACTATTCATACCAACTGTTCCACATCAGATGGAAGTACACTGTTAGACTTTGGACTCTGATAACTGTGGCTATGACTTTTTGGATTTCAACCAACAAGACTATCAACTTCTCTATTTTCTTTTTGTTTTATTTTCACTGATCCATGATGTGTGTCTTCACCTAGCCACCATGTTTTGTAAATAAAATACACTTTGCACATCACTATCAGCTCATGTTGTGCCTTTGATATCTATCTCAAATTGTTGTATCATGTGAGCACTCTGATGAAAGAGTAATCATCCTAGGTCAACAAGTACATGTAAATTGTACCTAAAGTGCCATAAAGTCAATCAATCGTGGCACCACAAGATAGTCACACAGATTCAGTGTATAATACAAACTTTATTCCACGGTACATATTCACAGATAGTCATTTGTAAGAACAATCACAAGTTTACATCCGAATCAACAATCTATAGCACCTAAATAGTTTGTCATGTTTGAACAACTAGTCCAAAAATTTGGAGGAGCAACATCAGACAATGCAAACTTCAATGTGAAACACAAATGTTATTTGCTGTGAACACCTGGTAGCAGATCGCAAACACCATAAATGACACACAATCAGTGGGCAAAGGAAAAGCACACAGGACTGTACTACTGGCCAGTACAAACAGGTACCATTAGAAGAAGTTGTGCTGCATCTTTAGGTAGGTGACCAGCATTTGTCAGTGATGTGGCACTTGCACTGTGACATACAATGAGGACACACATCTACAGCTACATAATTTTTTCAAACCTTGCTCATCTAGGTGATATGAATGGGAAGTACCATGGTCTATCCCCACAACCACATTTCTTTTAAGCACATGATGGTACACTTATTGCAAAACAAAGTACACACAATGGGATGAAAGTCCATTGGTCCATTGGTGCTGTAGCAACTTCTATTCCTACTATTGCAAGCAGGTTTCATGACAGATATGTAACCTCAAAGTCTGTGTCAGACATTCCCAGGATCGTTCCATGTCCAGGTTGCACTCAGACACAGCATCATATGCCTGGTGATGGCACAACTCAGAAACTCCCCTCAGCTTATGACATGGCAACATGAACTGGAACCACAAAATGAAACAAGATAAGGAAGGGCAAATCATGTCTCACAAGTAAGAGCAAACTGAAACTTTAACCAGAACAATGTCACTGTTAACACTAGTTGGGCCTGAATGACACTGTGTGCATGTAACTTTGACCATATCCCAAACCTGTCCTGCATAAACACTGCAACACTTATTCTACACTGTGATGTGTCCATACACATAGTCCTCACAGCTACACAACAACAAACACAGTGGAATAGGAAAGACATCTCAGTGCATGCAGTCATGAAAAGAAGTTGTTGATAAGCCGTTCTTGCAATTCAACTCCTTCCTCCTCACCACTGTCTTCATTGCCCAGTCCCCGATCATTAGCCGGTGGCACTTGCTGGTCTCCTTCATCTTCAATCGTGTAAGAGACATTATTGAGGCATTGTGTTCGTGTGTGCTATTGGGGAGCTGCTAATTCTTTTTGCGATTTTTGCACAGTAATATGGGGCAATATTTTGACTACCAGAATCTTTTAACAAAAAGAAAATCTTTTAAATCTTGAAAAATATTCGCTTGCTTTTTTAACTTTAGACCTGTCAGACCTCCAGTAGGCGCTGTTTGGCTTGACTCTGACCTCGCGGAGTCCGTCCGTTAGAGCGGATCCGCCATTTTGAGGAGGTTAGCGGTACAGCCTTTTTGTTTCCTACTGCTATAAAGGGACACGCTGGCGCGAACGCGCCGGCGGCGCGCCAAAGGCAAGCCCGTCTGCGCCCGTCCGCGCACCGGATGCGCACAGCGCCAGCCATGCTGCCCCCCTTGGAACGCTTCTGAGAAACAATACAGCTTGCCGCTTTTTAAGATACACTAGTGCGGAACTTTGTAACATTGGTGAGTCTGGAAAGGGGAGGGGAGAACTTATATTTGAGGAGACCGCGTCCCCTACATCAGCTTTTGTTAAACAAGGTCACCTCACTTGTGGATTGTTAAACGTAAGATCCCTTCCCAAACACAGCGTGGAAATTCAGCTGATGCTGGAATTCCTTGAATTGGAGGTGTTATTTATGACAGAAACCTGGACACACTTAGAGTGTGATGTAGAACCAGGCTTGGCCTGTCCACCTGGGTATAAAATCTGTCATAAACCTAGACAGAGTGGGAGGGGAGGAGGAGTTGGGGTGATTTTTAAAGAATCATGGAATATTGTCATAATAGACATTGACGTAATTGAGGGATTTGAGATGCTAGGATTTGCTATTAAAGATGCTAATGGTCATATATTGACGGGGATTGTCTGTTATAGACCCCCAGGGGCTATTAGTGTGCAGCAGCAGCAGTCTCTGATTGAGACTATTAGTAACATGGCTGCTACACATACCAGACTAGTGATTTTGGGGGATTTTAATCTTTGGCTCAATGGAACCCTTGACTCTGGCTATAACAATGTCCTCCAATCATGTGAAGGTTTTAACCTATACCAGCGGGTTGTTAAACCAACACATAAGGGAGGACATACACTTGATCTAATTTTCTCGGAGGACCATGTACTTAATATCTTGGACATTTTGCCTATGGGTTGGTCCGATCATTATTTGATTAAATTTCAAGTGCATAATCCCACTTGTAATAATCAAGCAGCCAGTATTATAAGTAACTATGTCAGTAGAGACTGGAAGGCCCTCTCAAGAAAGAGAGGTATATCCCCTGTGTTTTCTCTTGAGGATTGTTTCTCGGTAGATAAGCAGGTGGATGAAAACTATGTGACCCTTTGTTCACTGATCACCTCTACACTGGATTTAACTGCCCCATTAAAAAATCATAAGAGAGTGGGCAGACCCTCGGCCCTTGGTTCAACAATAAATTAAAAAAATTGAAACTTGACTGCAAGCAGGCAGAGAGAAAGTGGAGAAGGACGTATGATGACAAGGACAAAGACACCTGGAAAATTGTGATTACTGGTTATAAGAAAGAAAGAAATATTGTTAAAGCAGACTATTTTTCCAATGCAATTCTGAATGCTCCTAATAAATCCAGAAGCATTTTTAACATACTGAATAATTTAATCAGTCCTGACTGTGCCAAGAACCAGACGCCTCCCACACAAGACCTTTGTGATAGTCTTGCGAGGTTTTTCAGTGACAAAATTAAAACTATCATTGACGACCTCGGTGGGGATCTTCGGCAAGTTGAGTTAGAAGACCTAGAGGTTAATGGTTCTAGTGGCAGCGATCTGATTGGCACAGATAAAATAACTAGAGGAACAGAGACTCAGCTCATCAATACCTTAACTGATTTCGAGATACTGTCAGTAGAGGACTTTGGTAAAGTGGCCCTAGGTATTTCTTCTGGATCACCTTTGGACCCTCTGCCACAGAAAATTTGGAAGGAGTTTGGAGCATTTGTAATCAGTCTCTTCTTAGCGGAGTGGTACCGACCTGTTGGAAACAGGCATTGGTGACACCTCTCTTAAAGAAGTCCACATTCGACCCAGCCTGCCCTTAAAACTACAGGCCTATCTCCCTGTTGCCTTTCCCAGCAAAGATCGTAGAGAGTGTGGTTAGCAAAGCTCTCTCGAAATATCTGGAAACCAATAAGATCTTAGAGGATGTGCAATTTGGTTTTCGGCCTGCTCATGGCACTGAGACTGCTTTGGTGACCGTGATGGATGAGCTTCGGATGCGTTCAGACAGAGGTCAAGCAGCAGTTCTTATTCTGCTTGACCTGTCTGCCGCATTCGACACGGTCAACCACGCTATCCTGCTGGGGAGGCTCAGGGAGGTAGGAGTAGCAAGCTTGGCCTTGAGTTGGTTTCAATCCTTCCTTTCAGAGAGGAGACAAGCGGTGGCCCTCCCTCCTTACCAGTCTGACTTTACTAACATCACGCATGGCGTGCCTCAGGGCTCTGCAATTAGCCCGATTTTATTTAATATCTACATGAAACCCCTGATTGCGGTCATAAGGGCGCATAACATTAACATCGTAAATTATGAGGATGACACGCAACTGATTCTCTCCTTAGAGGGAGTACAGTCGACATCTTTGGAGGTGTTTCATGACTGCCTGCGTGCCACAGCTCAGTGGTTGAGGGAGAATTCATTGCAATTTAACGCCGGAAAAACCGATGTTCTCTATTGCTCAGTGGGGAAGGTTCCATCAGCGCTGCCCATAAATTTTTGGCCCCTAGCTACATCTACTGTACTGAGGCCTGTTGAGAAGGTACGAAATCTGGGCATTATGTTTAACAATAAACTGACGTTGGAGTCACAGGTTAACAAAACTGTGGGAAGCTGCTTCGCCATTATTAGAATTCTGCGGAAGATTTTTCCTCTGCTGCCTACTCACACGCGAGCGTTGGTAGTACAAAGCACTATATTAAGCAGATTGGATTATTGTAATGCGCTGCTGCTGGATATCTAATAGATAGGCTCCAGAGGATTCAGTCAACAGCAGCCAAGCTAGCCTTGGGGAGGCCCAGAGGTTCCTCTTCTTCATTGGCTTTGGCGGAGCTGCACTGGCTCCCGATAATGCAGAAAATTCAGTTCAAATCCCTCTGCATAGTTTTAAGGCCCTGCATGGGTTTGGACCAGTATCTATGCAGAGGAAGTTTGCTTGGTATGTACCTGAGAGAAGCCTTCGCTCCTCCTCGGCCAGATTGGTTAAAATATCAAGTTTCAACAAAATGAAATCCGGTGGCAGAGCCTTCAGTGTCTCCGCCGCCAGATTATGGAATAAACTCCCACTAGAACTGAGACAACTGAGGGATCTTCTCCCTTTCAGGAAGAGACTAAAAACTTGGCTCTTCCCCAAAGCATAATCTGTTGTCAGTTTCCCGTGTAGCATTACTCTTAACGTGCACTTTTTAATGTCAGCGCCAGGATGCCTGTTAGGTGATAGAGCGCTTTATAAATGAAATAAATAATAATAATAATAATAAATAATAATAATCGGAGGGATTTCCTTCCTAATTGCCAGGTTCTGGAGCATGCAGCATGCAATCAATCAATCAATCAATCACAGAATTTGTAGAGCGCACTACTTACCCGCGAGGGTCTCAAGGCGCTGGGGAGAGGGAAGGGGGGGGTGCTGCTACTGGTCGAACAGCCAGGTCTTGAGTAGCCTCCTGAAGGTCAGCAGGTCTTGGGTCTGTCGTAGGCTTAGTGGAAGGGTGTTCCAGGTCTTGGCGGCGAGGTGTGAGAAGGATCTGCCGCCGGTGGTTGTTCTTCGAATGCGAGGGATGGTGGCGAGGGAGAGGTCGGCGGAGCGGAGCTGGCGGTTGGGGACGTAGAAGAAGAGTCGTCTGTTGAGGTAGGCTGGGCCAGTTTTGTGGAGTGCCTTGTGTGCGTGGATGAGGAGTTTGAAGGTGATCCTCCTGTCAACGGGGAGCCAGTGCAGGTTCCTCAGGTGGGGGGTGATGTGGCTGTGGCGTGGTACGTCGAGGATCAGGCGTGCGGAGGCGTTTTGAATGCGTTGCAGTCGCTTTATGAGCTTGGCCGGGGCTCCCGCGTAGAGGGTGTTCCCATAGTCAAGTCTGCTACTGACGAGGGCCTGGGTGACTGTTCTTCTTGTGTCTGTCGGGATCCACCTGTAGATCTTGCGAAGCATGCGGAGGGTGTTGAAGCAGGAGGAGGAGACTGCGTTGACTTGCTTGGCCATGGAGAGCGTTGAGTCGAGGATGACTCCCAGGTTGCGTGCGTGGTCGGTGGGTGTCGGGGCTGCTCCCAGCGTCGTTGGCCACCAGGAGTCGTCCCAGGCTGAGGGGTTGGAGCCGAGGATGAGGACCTCCGTCTTGTCCGTGTTCAGCTTTAGTCGGCTGATCTTCATCCAATCGGCGACGGCCTTCATTCCTTCATGGAGATTGGCTTTGGCGGCGAGGGGGTCCTTGGTGAGGGAGAGGATCAGTTGAGTGTCGTCGGCGTAGGAGATAATGTTGAGGTCGTGCTGTCTGGCGATTCGTGCGAGCGGGGCCATGTAGATGTTGAACAGTGTTGGGCTGAGGGAAGATCCCTGGGGTACGCCGCAGATGATCTCGGAGGCTTCGGATCGGAAAGGTGGGAGGCGGACTCTCTGGGTTCTGCCGTCGAGGAAGGAGGTGGTCCATTCCAGGGCCTTGTCTCGGATCCCTGCATCGTGGAGGCGTGCGCGTAGAGTGCGGTGGCAGACAGTGTCGAAGGCGGCGGAGAGGTCCAGCAGGATGAGGGCTGCGGTCTCACCGTTGTCCAGCAGGGTCCTGATGTCGTCGGTGGCGGCGATGAGAGCAGTCTCAGTGCTGTGGTTGCTGCGGAACCCCAATTGGGATGGGTCCAGGATGCTGTTTTCTTCTAGGTATCGGGTTAGCTGTTTGTTGACGATCTTCTCGATGACCTTGGCTGGGAACGGAAGCAGGGAGATGGGCCGGAAGTTCTTGAGGTCTCTTGGGTCCGCCTTGGGTTTTTTGAGTAGGGCGTTGATCTCTGCGTGTTTCCAGCTCTCTGGGAAGGTCGCGGTCTCGAAGGAGAGATTGATAACGTTGCACAGGTGGGGTGCGATGGAGCTGCTGGCTTTGTTGAAGATGTGGTGCGGGAAAGGGTCTGACGGGGAACCGGAGTGTATTGTGCCCATGGTCTTGATGGTGTCATCGATGTTCACGCTGGCCCAGGCTGGCAAGGGGTCATGGTCGATGGTGTGCGGCGGGTCTGGAGTATCTATCTTGATGGGGGCTGTCTGGGTGTTGAAGCTGTCGTGGATGTCGGCGATCTTGCGGTGGAAGAAGGTGGCGAGGGAATCGCACAGGGCTTGCGACGGCGGGATGTCGTTGGTGTTGGAGCTGGGGTTGGAGAGTTTCTTCATGATGTTGAAGAGCTCCTTGCTGTTGTGTGCGTTGTTGTCGAGGCGGTCTTTGAAGGAGATTCTCTTGGCGGACCTGATGAGGTGGTGGTGGTTATGGATGGCGTCTTTATGGGCTGCGTGGCTGTCCGGTGTCTTATCACTGTGCCATTTCTTCTCAAGTTTCCGGCAGGTACGCTTGGAAGCTAGGAGTTCCGGGGTGAACCAGCTGGCTCTTTTGGTGGTGTCGCTGTAGGTGAGTTTTTTCAGTGGAGCGAGGGTGTTGGCACAGTCGTCTATCCATCGTCTGAGGTTGCAGGCAGCGTCGTCGGTGTTGGATGGGTCGGAGGGAGGGCTGAGAGCGAGGTTTGCCCGTAGTTGGTCTTCGGTGACTTTGCTCCAGCAGCGGCGTGGGATCTGTTGGGTGTGGTGGTGTGTGGTGGGTTTCTGGAAGGTGAAGTGGATGCAGCGGTGGTCGGTCCAGAGGAGTTCCGTGGTGTGGGTGAAGGAGACGTGGGAGCTTGAGGAGAAGACGGGGTCGAGCGTGTGGCCGGCGGAGTGTGTCGGTGTTGTGACGAGCTGTCTCAGTCCGAGGATGGCGAGGTTGGCGATCAGGGTGGTGGAGTTGCTGTCGTTGTTGTTCTCCAGGTGAAAGTTCAGGTCTCCGAGGAGGATGTAGTCGGTAGAAGTCAGGGCGTGCGTGCTGATGAAGTCGGCGATGGAGTCGCTGAACTGGGGTCGGGGCCCAGGGGTCTGTAGACAAGGGTGCCTCTGAGGGTGGTGTTGGGGTCCGTGTGGATCTGGAAGTGCATGTGTTCGGCGGTGCAGAGAACGTCGTCGGTGCTGGTCGAGACCCTGATGGAGTTCTTGTGGACGATGGCGATTCCTCCTCCTACTCCGTTGACGCGGTCTCTGCGGGTGATCTTATAGCCGTCTGGGATGGCTATGGCGATGTCGGGTGCGGAGGAGTCGTTCATCCAGGTCTCTGTCAGGAAGGCGACGTCTGGTGATGATGAGTCGAGCAGGTCCCAGAGCTCGACCGGCGTGTTTGAGTGCGGAGCGGGTGTTCAGTAGGATGCATCGGAGGTGGTTGAGGTCCTTCTTGGCGGGCGCTTCGGTGGCCCTGAGGCTGGTGTATCTGCAGTTCCGGCAGGTGAAGGGGCCATGTGTGCGTTTCGGGGCGGCCTTGAAGCAGTTGTGTCTCCGTATGGGGTTGAGAGCGTGGAGTGTGGTGGCATCGTAACCGCGTCGGTCCTCGAGGCTGGAGCGGGGAGCGCGCGGCCCAGGGGTTCTGGCGCTGGGCGCGGTCCAGGCGCGGACGGGCGCAGACGGGCTTGCCTTAAAGGCGCGGCCGCACAGCGGCCGCCATATATGGGGAGCTGGGAGGGAGGAGCAGCTGGGAGGCGGGAGGCAGGGGCAGCGAATGGGCAGTCAGGGGGGTGGGGCCGCAGGGGACGCAGCGGCGGGGGTACAGAAGGCAAAGTTGGGCACAGCAGAATGGGGGCACGAGGGGAAACAGAAAGCAAAAATGGACACGATCAACGGGGGCACGAGGGGAGACAGAAAGCAAAAATGGACACAATCAATGGGGGCACGAGGGGAGACAGAAAGCAAAAGGACGCAATCAATGGGGGCACGAGGGGAGACAGAAAGCAAAAGGACACAAGCAATGGGGGCATGAGGGGAGACAGAAGGAAAAAGGACACAGGCAATGGGGGCACGAGGGGAGACAGAAGGAAAAAGGACACAAGCAATGGGGGCACGAGGGGGACAGAGGCAAAACGGGCACCAAGGCAACAGCAGAGGGGCGAGCTTACCAGCAGCAGCAGCGGGCAGGACAACACAGGCGGAGCTGTGTGGCGGGGGAGCGACCTACCTGGCAAGGTCAAGGGTCGCTCTCCTCACCGTGCAGCGGCCGCCATATATGGGGAGCTGGGAGGGAGGAGCAGCTGGGAGGCGGGAGGCAGGGGCAGCGAATGGGCAGTCAGGGGGGCGGGGCCGCAGGGGACGCAGCGGCGGGGGTACAGAAGGCAAAGTTGGGCACAGCAGAATGGGGGCACGAGGGGAAACAGAAAGCAAAAATGGACACAATCAACGGGGGCACGAGGAGGGACAGAAAGCAAAAATGGACACAATCAACGGGGGCACGAGGGGAGACAGAAAGCAAAAATGGACACAATCAACGGGGGCACGAGGGGAGACAGAAAGCAAAAATGGACACAATCAATGGGGGCACGAGGGGAGACAGAAAGCAAAAGGACACAATCAATGGGGGCACGAGGGGAGACAGAAAGCAAAAGGACACAAGCAATGGGGGCACGAGGGGAGACAGAAGGAAAAAGGACACAGGCAATGGGGGCACGAGGGGAGACAGAAGGAAAAAGGACACAAGCAATGGGGGCACGAGGGGGACAGAGGCAAAACGGGCACCAAGGCAACAGCAGAGGGGCGAGCTTACCAGCAGCAGCAGCGGGCAGGACAACACAGGCGGAGCTGTGTGGCGGGGGAGCGACCTACCTGGCAAGGTAAAGGGTCGCTCTCCTCACCGCGCAGCAGCCGCCATATATGGGGAGCTGGGAGGGAGGAGCAGCTGGGAGGCGGGCGGCTGGGGCAGCGAATGGGCTGTCCGGGGGGCGGGGCCGCAGGGGACGCAGCGGCGGGGGTACAGAAGGCAAAGTTGGGCACAGCAGAATGGGGGCACGAGGGGAAACAGAAAGCAAAAATGGACACAATCAACGGGGGCACGAGGGGGACAGAAAGCAAAAATGGACACAATCAACGGGGGCACGAGGGGAGACAGAAAGCAAAAATGGACACAATCAACGGGGGCACGAGGGGAGACAGAAAGGAAAAATGGACACAATCAACGGGGGCACGAGGGGAGACAGAAAGCAAAAGGACACAATCAATGGGGGCACGAGGGGAGACAGAAAGCAAAAGGACACAAGCAATGGGGGCACGAGGGGAGACAGAAGGAAAAAGGACACAGGCAATGGGGGCACGAGGGGAGACAGAAGGAAAAAGGACACAAGCAATGGGGGCACGAGGGGAGACAGAAGGAAAAAGGACACAGGCAATGGGGGCACGAGGGGAGACAGAAGGAAAAAGGACACAAGCAATGGGGGCACGAGGGGGACAGAGGCAAAACGGGCACCAAGGCAACAGCAGAGGGGCGAGCTTACCAGCAGCAGCAGCGGGCAGGACAACACAGGCGGAGCTGTGTGGCGGGGGAGTGACCTACCTGGCAAGGTGCAAAGGTGATCTCGCACACCTTTCCAAGAGGATATTGTAGGGCTCCTCTTGTTTTGTCAAAACAGCGGAATCTTGCCTTCAGGAAGCCAAAAGTCTGCTCCAATATCCGCCTTGTCATCCCATGTCCCTCATTGAAGCAGACTTTTCCTGGAGTGACTGGATTCCGCAATGGTGTTAGTAGCCATGGCTGGTTGGGATATCCTGCGTCTCCTAAATGGACGACAGACATGAGTACAATGTTCAAGCAAACATTTACTGATAAGACACACAAACCCACTCACAACAAACAGCATTAAAAAGCTTACCAACAAGCCAGGCCCACTCTGGAAGTAGTTGAGTCATCAAATGGGGTATGACGCTGGTCCTTAGAATGTGTAAGTCGTGGGCTGATCCAGGAAATTGGGCACAGACATGGGAAATACACATATCTGCCAAACACACCACCTGTACGTTGATTCAGTGTTAGTGCTTCTTGTTCCGATATACTTGCTCATTGTCCTGTGGTGGAATCAAAGCAATATGTGTCCCATCAATTGCTCCAATGACATGTGGGATTCGTCCAAACTCATAAAAATCAGCTTTGATATCCGTCAATTCCCTTTGTTTGGGAAACTTGATGTAGCTGTCCATGTGTCTGGTCAATGCCTGCAGTACATCTCGAAGTACATTGCTAAACTTGGGCTGGGACATTCCGCCAGCAGTTGCCACTGTGTACTGGAAAGACCCCGGGCCAAGAAATGCAGTACTGCCATCACCTTAACTTTGGGCATCAGTGATGTAGGATAGTAGAGATGTGGACGCAATGAAGGTGCCAACTGCTGGCACAAATCATTTATTGTTACCTTATTGAGACGGAATCTTCTGATCACGTCTCTCTCTTCCATGGTTTGTAGGTCAGAAAAGGGCCTGTAGACAGGAGGCTGTCTTATGGCTCCTCCGCAATACCTATGTGTGTAGTGTCAACACAGTAGGTGTTAGATCACATTGTGCCCAGCAGCATGTACTTAGACAAACACCAAAGACCAAGTGACCACATATGACAGTACATGGCAGTGCAAGACAGATTTCACAAAACTAAAATATACTAACCATACCACAGCATACATGACATTTCTGATTATGTCTCAAATGTATAGTTACACAGGAAGGAAAGTACACTTGACTCATATCACTAGTGGCAGTTTTTTTTAATGCAAAATCAAGCAGGACATAGTCCAAATCTCACAAGCCAATAACACATGACTTAGGTATGTCTAATGACTGAGCGAATGTTGCCATAAACGCAGTAGGATCAAGTTATGTATGGCATCATATACACCACACACATCTTGAAAATCACTCAGCACTTCATGCAGACAAATATTACATGGTGAACACTGTCATGCTGTCATGTCTGCATTGCACATACAATGACATACACAATCCATTGACAATGTACATCTTTCTCAATATGTAGATGTGCACTCAAGTATGGAACACAAAGACCACTTACAATGTCCCATTTACTCTCCATGACTCTGTAGGGTGAATGAATTTTGAGTGTATAGGCCCACTCGAAAGGTAGCATCCTGTACATCAGACACACATCCCCTTTCCACCTGGACATCACACAATGGGTGACAGTGGCTTCCCAAACTGTTATGTGGTGTATTCACACCTGTCTATGGACATGGGCTACATACTGCCTGAGAGAAATTTGAAAATCAGAATCTGTGCTGTGTACTTTCATATTGGTTTAACCTACCAACAAGTGTTTCAGGGTCCTCTCAAGGTGACTTATTCATGTGAATGTGTGCATTTGTTTGTATGCTCCTTCAAAACACAATATAGTGCATCCAGGCATGGTGTAGTACAAAACTTCAACATTTTCAAGTTTTTTCCACCAACCGAATCTTCATTCAAAAGTCACGGTAGGCAGGTCAGAACCTAGGCGGACACAGCCATAGGCTGTAACTTGTTATGGTGACAGCTGAGGCTCGCTGATTTTGTCTGCCTGCAGTGAAGAGTGACATGGTAAACTTCCATTGCTATTGTAGCACTCTTACTCGCTGACTGCCGGCTATTTTGAACCGCGCGGTTGGTAGAGTGTCAGCCAGAAATTGAATCCATTGAACGTCTTCGGAAAATGTGACCGGCGCGGACCTATCCCTTTGTCCGCATGCACAGAAGACCGCTTATGTGGTCTAGATATAAGCCTTGCGTTTGGCTACACAGATCACTTGCTTCAGAACCTGCACTCCTGCAGGCCTTCCCATCTATCTGCCTCTGTTCATATCCTCCGGGAGCTACAATGTCTTGCTGTATAGGTATCAGGGCTCCTACCTTCACAGCTGAGGAGCTGAAGATGCTGGTGGACACGGTCCTTCCCCTGTACAGGCAACTGTATGGCACACCAGAGGAGCAGGTGAGAATAATTCAGACAGGATACATATTTTAAATGTCAGCTAACCATGCACATAGGGCAGATTATTGCAATGATACACACATCTGAATCCGTAGCCAATTGTTTAAACGTGTTTTTGGAAATGAGATGGACAAGTTCACTGCTGTATGTGTGTCAGTACTGGTCTGGAGTTTATATCACTGTTCTCATGTGAATATCTTGTCATCAACCACAAACTTCGTATGGTGTATTAGTTAGGCATGTGCACATCAGTTTGACATGATGATGCCTTGTTTTCTGTCATATTTCAAAGTAAATTTGCTTGTGGAGTCATAGCTAAATTGACTCTGATGGTGAATCCGAAATGACATTTGCATATGTGGTTAAGTTGTTACTGTATACAGTCACTACAACAACTCCACACACATGATGGAATGTCAGTGTTACGTCAGTCAAGTCACAAGCCCTCACATGGCAAATCACAGTGCTCCACAATGTTCATGTCAGCTGTAGGAAGGTGACCAGGTGTATGTGTCATAATGTCCATTCAGGCCATGTGTAGATCATGTTAGACAATGTGTAATTGACACAGTGTAATCATTGATAAATTGGCATACTAGTTTGGCATATGTCCAGGGCCAAAATGCTACTGTTCCCTTCCGCAGAAGACATAGGTGTGCTGAGGTCAGTTGTTATGAGTTTTCATGCCACTTGTGTTGTTTTCCCATCCACAGTGTAGTGAGAGATGTTGCATGGTCACATAGGGCAAGGTCAGGTTGGAATGTGGTGTCAACAGGAAATGAAAAAGTGTCATGAAATATTTTAAGATCACATGTTTGACAACATGTGCAGTGTCGAGAATTCTAGTCTGCTAATTTGGTTATTGTTTACGCAAACTATTCCTGACCTATGTGACAAAGTACATGGATATGCCCATCTTGCATGTGTACTAAGTGTCTGATACCATGTCATCCTTACAGGTCAATGCCCGTCAGAAGGTATTCCTGTGGAGGACCATTGCCCAGAAGGTGCGTTCCCTGGGTGTCACACGTCAGTGCAGTACCCACTGTCGCAAACGGTGGCAGGACCAGAGAGGCTGGGCAAAGAAGATCGCCGGAGTACAGCTGGGCCTGGCACCTCCAGGCAGGAGGGGTGTGCGCCACACCCTGTACCCCCTTATGCATCGCATCCTGGCGGTGGCCTATTGCGACCTCGATGGGCAGTTGAGAGCCAGACAGCAGCAGGAAGGGGGTGAGTATGTGCCTTGATGAACTTTATACAATACCATGCATGTACACGTTTTGCAGGCAGTGTCATGACTTTTAGGTTTTGAGGCAATCGAGACCCATGTAATGTGTAACATGTAGCATATGCAACAAGAGTTGTTGCATGGTTAGGTCCCTTGAATCAGGGCCATGTAAGACTAAAAGAGGCTGGGTATTACTAGTAGTGCAATTCCATCGTATAATGGGCACATGACAACACAATGTTCAAGAAAGAGACCCTTTATCTATTTCTGTGATGCTCAACATATTTCATCACAAATACCATTGCTTGCCATGCTCTCTGTATTGAGACAACAAAACTTTTGTGTTATTTGATGCCTGTGACCTTGACTGTGACATGCCATGCAATACAACCAGATAGCAGGTACTGTGTAATTGCAGGCCTTGGTAAGTGTAGATTGATCTGGGTTAAACAATTTACAAACAGCACTGGTGCTATCTGTTGTCCAATGTAGCAGCTGCCAATATTCCGACTTATGTGTACTGATGTCACATGTCAGACTGCACCTTACCATAAGTGAGTGACAGAATACATCCTATATAAATTTGAGCTGATTCCATGTTTTGGACTATGTGTAGGTGACGACAGATGTCTGTGAGTGCCTAACAAAATAAGTGTTAGATTGTGAGGGGGTAAGTCCATGGAAGTGGAAGTTACACATTACCTACGGTATTCATGGTTGTTACAAGGGGCATTAATCTTTGTGTGCAAATGCAGCTATGGTTTAGCACTGTGACTCAGATATCTGGAAATGTGGCTTCACTGACATCTGAGAAGGGCAGATATATTCAGGTGAAGAACAAAACGGCATGTAAGATGGACAAGATGTGACTGATGATATTTCTCAGGGAGGGATAGGCTGACTTGTCCTTGTGAGATGTGGACATCAGCAGAATGTACACAATAAGTAATAGTGTAGTCAAAAGGTATCAAGTAATACGTTGTGCACTAACATTGTGACCCCACAATGATTTTACCTGGCCTGGTATAGTAAGCCACATGTCCCTGAAGTAATATTAAGTCATTTTCATTGGCAGTGTGATAAGCTGTGTTTACATGGCAAACTGTTAAAAGTGTTGCAATCTGCCTATAGTACATTTGATTATTGCACTGTGCAGACATGACACAATACTTGTAGAAATAAATCTTTGACTTGCTAGGCCTATATTCCGTGTGTGACTTCTATGTGAGTTACACATGTAACACTTAGAACTGCTTCATCTGCTAATGAGCAGATGTGCAACAGTGATGTGATACATGTGAAATAGCCTATTCCATGGCTCCTACATCTTGATGTTGACTCATTAAACTATGTTTAATGAATCAGGGCACCTGCTGTTCCACAAGCTCTGGATTGGTAAGTTCACTATATGTTGTATGTTAAGGCTGCAGTGTTCTTCCATTTCTTAGTAGGTCTATTCTCCCTTGATCACATGAGGTAAAGGTGGCATACTATGAGGGCATCGGGAGTGAGAGACAATACGTCAGCTTCTACATAGATGTGGTTAAGATGTTGAGAAGGATAAACATGACATTGCATCAAACTATGTTCCTGACATCATTATGTGAGAGTGTGCACAGGTCTTGTAGCTTTCACTAATATGCTATTGACTCTGTATGACCTAATGTTGTCATCCAAGAAGATCTTATGATGTTAGCCAATGCGGTTAGAGTTGTTATTACACCTACGTACCATGTACATCTCAACATATCAACTAATTTATTTTCTATTCTGTTTTTCAGCATCAGACCAGGGAATCGAGGGAGACAGTGCCACACTTGTTGGGGAAGCAGCTGGCCATAGTGGTTCTCGCTGTACCAGTAAAGCAAGAGGGAACCAGTAGCACAGAGGGTGATTGGAGCGCCACTGAGGAGCTGACAGACATCACAGAAATGTCGTCATCATCCGACTCCAGTTCCAGTGAGCCTTCCTAGGTGGTGGTAGATCCCTCTTGACCTGTGTCCACTACGTCTGAGTCCACCACCCCCTACCATCTCCACCCTCACAGCTGCTCCCCAGCCCGCTGTCCGTGGCCACTGCCCTAAGAGGGGTGGAGTCTCCTTCATTCCAGGCACCTCACCCCCTGCCTCCCCTGCTGCCCTGAGTATAGAGGCCATTGACCTCCTGAGACAGATCTCTGTGGGTCAGACAGCAGTGCTGAATATCCTCCAGGTCCATACCAATCAGCAGACCCAGATGGTATCTTTCCTGCAGGACATTCACTCTGACATGTCTTCCCTACAGTGATCCATTCAGGCTCTAGCCTCCACACTGATGGCAGCATTATCCCAAATGCAGCTTTCCACCTCCCCACCTGATTCTACCCTATCCACAGTCCCTATTCCCATACCTGACCAAAGCACACGCAAACCTGACTGCGCATCCACCTAAACATCCACACGCAGCACACAAACACACAGACATAAGGCAAAAGACAGACAGACACACACACTCAGCAGACACAAGACACCCTGACTTCCACATCCACTGACTTGCAGGCAGACACAACACCATCACACACAGCCACAACAGACACCACACCAGCACCCACAGACATGCTGCATACATCACTACCCTCTGCTCCACACCCCCTACCCTTGCCTCTCCTCATCCCCAATTGGCCCAGAAACTCTACCTCATTGCCCTTGACCTCTTCCCTTCCCAAACTCACCAACCACCTCCCAAAAGTAAAATGAAGAGCCTTGTGCCTCTGCCATACCCTTCCACATCCACCCCCAAAACACCTAGCCAGCCCCCTTTTGAGACCCACAAACAACAGCAGGAATGCAGGAAAAAGAAAGCTCCCCCTCCTGTCACTGCTCCAGCCCCTCCAAAACCCAGAAGATCTTCTTTCCCAATACCTCCACGGAGAAGCAATTAAAAGTCAAAAAGGTCCCCCCCCCATTCTCTTCACCACCCTTCAGGTCTACAAAATCCCCAAAATGGTGAAGAATACATCCTGCCTTCCCACTGACCCAGCCGACCCGCCCAATACTGAGTCCAGCCATCCCAAGGACCATCCCAGCTCTCCCAAGGACCAACCCAGCCCTCCCAAAAACCAACCCAGCAACCCCTAGTTTTGTTTTTTTTGGTGCCTGGCATACCCCCTAGATGCTCTTTCCAGGAGAGGTATCCTGCTGCAGCATTCCTGAAGGCAAGTTTAGGTGGGCCACACTTTGCTGCCCCACAACATGGACATTTGGACTGGCCATTGGCCTTTGTTTTAATACTTGAACTCTGGAGGCTGAATAAAGCTATTTTTATTTTGTTTTTGGTATTCCTGTGTCCAAACATATCTCTTGCTGTTAACTGTTATTCATGTGTAATTTAATATGTGTAAGCACAATTATGTTAGTATGACAATGATTGCATATGGTTCCTAGAGTAGGTAAGTCTATTGGGATATTGTGTGGGTTTGAGCACCTACATTGGCTGGGTGTCAATGTCCGCATGAGGGTTGTGTAGGAGTGTGAGGTGAAGGGCCAAAATGTGCATTGGACATTGTATGCATTCATAGTTTAGTTAGATTCCTACGTCCATTGTGCAAGTGTGTCAACGGACAAAACTCAATGAGATGTATGCTGCATATGTATTTGATGTGTACAAAGTGAATCTTCTTGTCAATACACTTGGAGGCGTTGTGAGTCTACATACATGATAGTTCGTTTAGCCAGACGTGTACATTAAGCAATGTGTAAACTGTTAAATGTGACTTAATAGATATGGACCAATTGCTTTTCCTTCAGTGGATCTTGTTAAGTACTTTCAATGACAAATGTGCCACATGTGGATGCCACTTTGTGCCAATAGCCATTAGTCCCAGTTGAGACTGATTCTAAATGTCCTGTCCACATGGAGAGTGTGAGGTAGGTACAAATCAGACTATGTCCTGGCCATGTTGTCTTCCAGGACTCCCATTAAAATTGAGTTCCATTGTATGCAGGGTGTCTATGCACTTTGGCCTCCTGTGTAGTGGAATTTGGATGGTTGTAATGGCATTCACATTATTTACCTATTTCATGTGGATGCTGTGGGTGGGTTCATGACAATGCTTAGTAAGTTAGACTGTGTTTCTGGACCTACTTATTCACTACTGATGTAGTTGGTAGTTGCAGGAGGAGCTGGCTTATGGTACAGGAATGGGTGTCACAGGAGTTGATAGCTAGTTATAATATGGTGTGAGTGTTGAGTTTGGCACTATGCTGCGGAGTCAGGTACATCAGCTTCAGGGCTTAACGCACAGTTGGAGTATGTGAGTCTGTACATGTTCATTATAAGTAAACTGAACATAGGCCACATCATGCTGACGTGATGTGCTTTTATATTTTGTCTTGATGCACACATGGCCCCACATTTAAACTTCCACCCAGAGATATAGTGCACCATACTTGACCATGGTTGCCTGCCTGATAGGAGATGTATGTGCTATCGGAGGGACATGTTTGTTGTTAGGTGTGGGTCAGGGTTGTCAAGGAGTGTTTGTGTCAAGTGATGTTGAGTGTGTGTATATGTCCAGGTATGATGTGTCACGTGCAAACATTAGTACAGCCACAAGCGTTTTAACTTCTGGGTTTTGGTAAAGTATATCAGTCTAGTGATCTTTGCATTGTGACTGCTTTATCTTGTTTGTCACAACATGAGTTGGAGTAGCTTCATTTAAGAAGGAAATTAGGATGGGGACCTGATAGGGATGTGTATTGTGTCTATGTGGCCAGCTTTGAGACCCAAATGAGCCACATGAATGTGTTTTTCACATGTTGTTTGACATGTGATATGTCAATACTTCAGGCATATGACAGGATCTCGATAAGTGAATGCACACCTTACATTGTACCTAAGATGCCTGAGTGTTTGACATTTGCAAAGGCTGTTATTATCAATTCACCTTGTTGACACAAAGGTGACTTCAATGCATTGGGATTTGTAGTTGGGTCAGTGTAGACAGTAGGAGAATGTGATTGTAGTGTTACCGATATCTCAGCTATTAGTTGTGGGGCACTGCTAGGTGATGCAGCTGCAAAGTCTGCTTTCTGTTTTTTCAAGATGTTGTTGCACTCAATGGAGTTTTGTCAGTACTTGCTTCTCCAATGCACCTTCAAGCCCCCTCATGTGGTACATCTCAAGATATACATTTTCAGCGTGACACTGTACTGCGACACTCTTATTCACGATGCAGTTTAGGAGTTCAGGTGGACCCTCAATCTTTGCTCGCAGCAGTGGTGATGAGGGTATTGGTACCGGGAGGATGTAGTGTGCCACTGTATGAGTTTCTGTGGGACATACTCTTAGGTGTGCATTAGTATTATGTTGCCATGTGGCACTTAAAGCAGTGGTGAGCTCACAATACCTATTTCTGTACATATATATATGTGCCTATGCCCCATTTGTATTCCTACCTGCATGTTGGGTCTGTCCCTGTATTTCCAGTTCACACTGGGGATACCCAATGCTGACATTCCCTCATTCCCCCTGCACAGCATGGTACAGGACACTTTCACATTACTGCACCTTCACTTTGTGGTCACTTCCATGTGTAAGACAGAGGTCTTCAAAATGGGGGGGGGGAGGGAGGCCTTAAATGATATCAGGGGTTGCACCAGTCTCTAGCCAAGAGAGGCATCATGTTTTGTTTTTAGTGTTAGGAGCATGAGCAGCAGTAAACCATTCTTGTAATGGACTGTCACTGACAACTTTGGTCATATATTTCCTAACTGGGAGTATGTGTGAAAAGGGGTAACAGAGCTTAAATAATACCAATCCTCCTGTATTGAATTGAATGATATGCTCTTTGGTGTGCTAGGATAACATTAGCAACATATTTGAAGCCATTATGAAATGGTGACATAATTTTACACATGCAACGTTGGACTTCCTTCATGGGCCTGTTCATCATTTCATCTTTGTTCGGGCTGGACTATTCCCATTGGGCGCAGGGTCAAGACTGATTTGCATATGGCTGGGTCCAAACTGGAATGGCATGGTGAGCAAAAAAACGATGGATTTAGGCCCAGATCACTGTACTGGGGTGAATGTACGACATTGTTCTGCATTCTGTCCATCAATTGTTTTGCATTCATCATTTCATCTTCAGCATCACCATTGAATAAGGGGATTTTGTTTGTCCCTTTGAGAGACAATGGAATGATAGTCATCAGCAACACCAGATGCCTGGTTTAGCCCTGTTTATTCATTACCAATTTCGATGAATAATCGTGCAAAAATTGAGGGGGGGCGAGGATTTATTAATCTTTACAGGGGGGGTGCAGCAATGATAATTTTGAAGGTCACTGGTGTAGGGGTAGATGTGTTACATACCGGCGGCAACATCCACGACGGTCCTGGTTTTGCTGGTCATCGAGTAGGTACAGAAGCGGTATGACATGCGCATTGGACTCCATGACTGCACAGGAACTGTTGAAGCGTGTTGTGGTGAGTTTCGGCCCTATGAGTCTCCCCTTCCGTCAGCTCTGATGAGGTGGTATGACCGACACAGACGGCGCATCGTATTAGGGTGGGCAGTTCCAGGCCTGGACTGCGCTCGGATCTGCTCCATTTGACCTTTCCGAAACCGTCGCAGTCGGAATTTCTAGCTGGATTCAGAAGAACTGCGTTGGTCAGTAAGCCATGCATTGTAGTGCATCATAATGCTGTGGTCAGAACGACCGCTTCCGAAGCGAGATCGGTCAGTTGGACCAACGCCGACAAGTCCACGGAGGCTTACCGACCGACATCGTAATGAGCCCCTAAGTTGTGGAAATGTATGGGCATGTGAATGCTGATCGCTCTCAAATTGAGAGAAATTATTTGGTACTGTGAACCTGAGACACTTCAAAATAGCACCCTGTTTGGTAATGTTGTCATCACGTGTGTGTGCATATATATATATATGTATATATATATAGTTGACTGCCCGTGACAGGGAATTGGCTACCCTTGAGGGTTTGGGCCAGGCCCTGCATCCAGGTGAATGAAATTTGTACTTGTAAAGCGCACCCATACCCCCAAAGGGGTGTCCAGGCACTGTACGCATACCGCTGTGGAACCCTTCCTGGCTTTTCCCTGTGAAATTTCCACTCCTGGGCACCCCCAGGGTGAAGCCAGGCATCCCAGCGCTGTTGGGGAGATTAAGCAAGCTATTGCCCAGAGTTGCAGAGTGGGACCCATGATTAGAATAGGCACCGAGGCGAGAATTATCAGGTCCGAGGAAATTGAGCCCAAGACCCGCCGAGGCGGGAATTGAACCCTGGTCCCGGGCCAGATCTCTGCATCAGGGTCTGCCGCTCTAACCATTGAGCCACACTTCTCTGCATCTACCTTCCTACTGGGCACGGTCAAAAGGTATGCTCAGTGAGGGTGTTGGGTAAATATGATTTTTTTTAAAACTAGAAAACCACAGAAAAGAAACAAAGATGAAAGTCACTTTATAGTTAGGTAGGGTAATCAAATTTTACTTTACATAAAAAAAAAAAGAAGTTTACTGTAAAAACTAAGGGGCTGATTACGAGTTTGGCAATCCAAATGGCGCAGAACCGCCTGAGCCGTGCCACCGCTGTGCTGACACAAGGCCGCCTGCCATATTCCAAGTTGCGCCTGCAGATCCACCACCGCCGGCTCAGCGGTTCAGCCAGTGGTCTTGCGCCGGGCTCGCAGTTGTGAAATACATCGTTGGTTCACTGCCGCACACCGTCTGTGCCGCAAGCCCGACCACCAAGCGTATTGTGATTGAAAAAAGGCTTCGGCGGTCCTGCACCAGCTTCCAATGCCCACGTTATAAACAGCAAATCACAACACAATTTAAAATCTGAAATAACAAACAACCATTGGCTGCTTCAAACACCTTATCCACATAAAACAACATAACAAATTGACACATTTACAGACCAGTTTATAAAACAGCTACATTAATTAGACCACAATCCCTTTTTCTGAACGCCATTATTTACTATCGTCCTCATCATCATTACCATTACCCACCCTCTGAAACCATTTGCCCACAAAATTTGTATCACCCACAAACCACGTGTGTCACATCCTTGTCCACATTCCAGCACGCAAAACCCATACACTACCTCACCTTTTTCTTTGTACACATCTTATTTGATAATTAACCTTCACCACCATGCCTTCCAAAAAACCTGCATTCAGCACACAGGAGCTCACTATCATAGTGGATGAAATCATTAAAATGGAGCCCCAGCTATTCGAAACCCAAGTCCTGATCACTCCTCACCCAGGTAAACAGGAAATGTGGACCAGGAAAGTCAACAAAGTGAATGGTGTTGGGAACACCCTCCGCACACAGGGAGATATTAGGAAGAGGTGGAACAACCTCAAGTCACGCACCAAGAACAAATACAACAACTACCACAAGGAGGCTCAGAGGACTGGCGGTGGCCCTCCCAGCACACTACTACGACTCAAGCCCTGGCAGGAGAAGGTCTTGGAAATCCTACACACTGAGGGCATGACTGGAATACCTGGGGGAAACGACACTGGTAAGTGGCCAAAATACAAAGGTCTTGACTACATATGAATGTGTCTGTTAGCAAGACTCCCTTGCCTATCTTCTCCTCAATCAACCCTTAAAACATGCAACACTGAAACTATCGGTGAAAAATGTCTCTTTTTTGGCCATGAAATTACGTGAAAATGACTCACCATACCCACCAATGCATGCCCAGCCACAAATGTCACTGCAGTCTGTAAGTGCAGTCCCATTCCAACAATTTGTACACAAGTTACTTTAAAAGGTACCAATTATTAGATGCATGGTCAGTCACAAATGCATATCAACAGTAGTCCCACCTAAATCTACAGTAACTGTATCATGATGGAAAATGCTATATAACACAACTCCCAGGAGGCCATGTTACTCCCACTTAAAATAAGGGCTGTTGCAGGGACCCTGCTCAGGAACATATTGATGCTCCATCTGTAGCGTCCCGACAGGCGTGCCTGTGGTCCCAAGCATCAATATGTTCCTGAGCAGTCTCCCTATAACAGCCCTAATTGTAAGTGGGAGTAACATGGTCTCCCGGGAGTTGTAGTCATGTCAGAGATACCCGCATCGGTATGTGTGTGTCAGGATTACAATAGCTATAGTATTTTACATGTCCTTGAACATCACCTGAAGAGGCAGTCATTTGGCACCCCATTACACAACACTCTCAATATACCCTGGGACAGAGGTAATAAGACACACCTTTTGAATATTTGTTGCATACTTCTCACAAAAAAATCAGATAAAAAAACCCCCAAGCAACTTGTTGAAAATGTCTCCAAATGTGTTAGATTTGAATACAGTGTATGTGACATATAATTCTGAATAAATGTAGAACTGATAATATGTCTATATTGCATAAGATACATAAACCAAAACAGGTCTGTCAGTACATGAGATAGATGATCCTTCCCCCATACCCCTTACAGAAAGAAAGCATGTATGGAAAAGGAGAGACACATATATGCTGACTTACTAGCAGACACCGTACCCCTGTATGCACATATACAACTCCAACATCCCACTTGTTGCAGAATGTCTGTCATCTACACTTTTTATCTGGAAGTGAGAGCTACATACAAATTGGCATATGTATCACCAAATATCTGTGTATGTTCTAACCACTGTGGTATCACTAAAACAATTAAAAGTGGAAGTGCCTCACCAATATGTAGAACATGGAACAATGTTGTCTGACATTTTAGAACATGTGCATACTAATTGCCTGGTGATTCGCGAAACAGCTCAACATGTACGAAGCCAATTAACTTGATAGTCAATAAGCGTCACACTATAAGGTTGGTGAAATTTGTTTCCACAACAAAACTTGCATACAGTTAGGTATACATTTCTGTTCTCGGTACAATGACAAAGGAACGTACATTAAGCAGAATGCACTCCCCCTTGGTCAAATAACTAGTGTATTAGAATAGGTTGCCAAATAATCATTTTACTTGCATATAATGAGGCCAAATCTATTTAAGTAAGCATTTTGGTATTGAAGCTAAATATATGCCAAATGTATGTCGTAATCAAAGACTCCATGATGAATCCATGGTCACATTAGAGACTTGAATCAGATTTAGGTGCCATAAGAGATTCCACTGCCCACTGTATGAACTGCAAATAACAGACATGATCCTGATCTCCAGTCGATCCTGGGATAGGTGACAAATGACCTGCAACCATGTTAGTCGACCACACAATCAGGCTTTCGTGTGTTGATGGACATTTTTCCAGTAACATAGAAAACAGAAGATCCGTGGGTCTATAGAGCTCAAAACAGAGCTCTAGAGCACCATCAGTAAAAGCTTATACCTCCTACTCAAACATAAGGGGAGTCCTATTAAAAGGACGGAGTCCCATCACCCACCGAGGTGGCATGCTTCATCATCTGGGATCTCCTCTTGGTCACAAAACCTAGTGCGACCAAGGGCTACAACCCCCTCACTGTGAGGAAGGAGCACAGGGATGTTTTATTGATCAGTTGATCGGATATCCTAAAATCCGTTCAATGGTGCTCTAGAGCTCTGTTTTGAGCTCTATAGACCTGCGGATCTTCTGTTTTCTATGTAATTGTACCAGGGAATTTATCCGTGCAGGTCTTTAAACTTTTTCCCTGAGACCCTCTACCCATCGTAGTGTTTTCAATCATTTTTCCAGTAACAGCAGTTGCTCCAACCTCGCATTGTGTAGCATTCGCAAGCCAGAAGGTCAATTACTATAAAGGGTCAGCAACGGACTCATCAGCAGTACCAAGTCTGGGGGCGCAGAGTTCAGTGAACACAAGCAAAGATCCAATGCCCAATGAAAGGGACAGACACCATAGACAGCGTAACACTGGCTGCATGCAGTCAAACCAGGCAGGTCTGAATGTCAGGGACCAATGGCGATCCAGCTATCTCAAAACCATTATGCCGAAGATTTGCAGCATCCTGTCACAACACAATTGAAGCACCAGTTCCTCAAGGTGGCCCATAATGGGTGCATCCATTGTTGAAGAGTAGAAATATGAACAGGAGACCCTTATTTAGGACCAGCCATGACGTGGAGAGACCGAACTCACAGTCAACTTTCGAATGAATGTAACTCTGAACCAACACAAAGACAGTACATAAGTACCAGTCATAGCCAGAACAGATAACATTAAAAAAGCCCATATTCATTTGCTTTATTAAGTCAGAACACTGATGTCCCATATCTCCTAAGTTAAAAATGAATGACTGTGTACAACAATGACTGTGTTTCACTACACATTCCAAACACCTGCATGACGAAGGTCTTGTGAGCAGGTGTGAGAGCTACATCAGGTTGAAACAATCATGCACTCAGGCTTCTTAGCTTAACAGAAACACACTTGCCAAGTAGGAATGGAAAGCCACGAGAAACTCCCTATCCTCCTGTGTGTGGAGGAGGCAATAAGACACTGTTTGATCATCAGATGAGCAGGATAAGCATCAAGACCGAGGGCATTTCAAATAGCATACCATATTTTCTTTGAACACAAAGCAGTCAAATATCAGCCAATGGGAGAACACAAACCAAATGGTAAAATAGCGGAGTGCAGCACCATTATAATAGGAAATGAAAAACAAGGTCCACACAAATTGCAAGCCTGGTGAATCCTGACCTATCACCAAACATAAGCCAGTCGCACATTTACTCCACAACTTCACCAGTGTCAAAACATATCTTGGTGCATTACCTAAGTGACAGGTAGGGGGAAGGTGAAATACTGTTCAATGCAAGCTAGTATCAAGACAATTATTCAGGCACACTGGTACATGTGTCATGCATTCAGTTGATAGTAAACTAGAAATGGTCAAATAACATACACTGTGTGTCAACTACACAGTGAACTGGGTGCCAGCTACATGGAATTCAAAGTGCCCCGTATGTCACAATGCGGAGCATTGGCAATGTGCCATTTAACATGGCAAACTATGGGATGATGTATGTCATGCCAACAAAACTACTATACAATTTACTCTGAGGCAAAGATGTATGACATGCAGCCCGAGATTTCTTAACAGGGTCAGCAAACACCAAATCCAATGGCATTTATTCAAATACGTGGCTATAGGATTCATTATTTGTCAATATGATGTAAACAACATATGACAGGCTTTTCAAACATATGATACTCCTCATCTGCATTATATATGCCAAAACAGATGCCATGCAATTCTCCACATTACATTTGTTGTTGTGCATGCTGATAATGAAAGACTATTGCGTCAAATGGGGATGATTACCTGCTCCAATGAGTCATTTTGAGACTGACAAACCAACATGATCTGTACATGGTTGGTCTTACAATAAGTAACCTCATTGTGAATGAGGGATTGTATGTAAGCATGTGTACAACACCTTCACATGTATCTAAGCAACTGTTCAAGGTCACAATTCCGTACTCTGCAATGTGTAGGATGTTCTATATTTGTTAGCCAACATGTAGTGCAGTACACCACATATGTCATCCACCACATTGTGATTTTACATATGAACTCAACTAATTGTCAGTATGCACGTTCATGTCTGGTTATTATTGGTCATAAAATTGCAAATGGCAAACATCAGTATGCTAATTGTATACTCATTCATCAATGTCCGTTCTTTAACTGATGAACACAGATGAATGTCAACATATAAATGTAAGACCTTTGTGTGTACTGGAGTAATGGACATGTTACCATGGAATTTAAATAGACCAAAGTTGAGATACCAACAGGACATCAATCTTGATACATATGACCGTTGTGTTAAGCTACACAAAACGTCCCACATTGATCCTGTGCCAACAACCTCTTCAGCACATCAACAAGGACTACCAGAAGGCCATCCCGCTCAATAAACAATCAAGTACAAACACAAATAACTGATAGTCACACCTGTTGACCATATGAAAAAGCTCAGTCTCACAATGTGTTACCCTATGACATTTACATGAAAAGAAATTAGTCTACAAATGCTCCTCAATGATGATCAGCACATAGCAAATCACTACAATGATGTCAAATTTTAAGTTACCACTAATACCTTCCAACAACAATCCCTCCCAAAAACCAGACACAGATCAGGACATATGCTTGGTGGAAAATCAATGAAAATCAATGAAAGCACAATTCATGCTGAAAATATCACATGTAAAAAAAGATGTACTTGTTCTTAAACAAACAAAATATCCAGCTCCCACAGAGACATCCATGGAAGAAGGCACGGACTCGAGGTAGTCAAGATACGGCAAAAATTTATTTTCTCAGGTCCTCCCTCAACCCCTGAGATAAGAGACGCGTTTCAGCTTACTGGAAGCCTTAAACAATTGCAGGTCTTTAAGAACCAAAGAGCCAAGGTTCACATGAGGAAACTTCATTAAGTATGTCCCATCATTTCAGGAAGTGACCTGCCCTTTCAGATCGCAAATTGTAATGACATACCTCACTAGAGTTCATGCAATCAGGACTGTCATTCTGTTGTATAAGTTCCACAAATGTTAGAGAAATCTGCTGTGGCAGTTACCTCTTGCAACATCCCACATCCAAGCTGAAACGTAGTATATGTCCTGCTTCACAAACCAATAGTATCATACCTAACAGTTGTGCCATCGTTTTACAGATGATCCCACCCCTACTGCACAGCAGAGCCAGGCCAGGGAGGAGACTCAAACAATAAACCAGGAAGATTCCAAAGAAGCCCTCAGTGATGACCCTGACCTCGGAGACATGGACGTTGACTACACTCCTGGCACTTCTGAGCAGCTTAGCCAGATGGATTCAGTTGGTCTCATTAGGCCCACACCTCCAACCACCACAGCTGGTACATCAACATCCACAACCAGTGCCCCTAGCACAAGCAGGCTAATACTTTGCTCCCTAGTCACACCTCCTCAGGTGTCTAACACCACCACAGACACTGAGGAGGCTTGACTGAGTGTCCCAGTGAAGAAGACATGGTGTAGACACCTGGAATACAACAACACAGATACTTCAGACCTACAAAATTGGTTTACCAAAAACAAAATTGAATTTTACTGTTGCACATTGGTCACCACGATAGTGTAACTCACATGTGGGTCAACCTACCAACATATACAGGTCATATCATCTATCCTAGGACACACATTGTCACAATCACTAAACACTTGATGTTTAGATTCATATCTTCACACCACTGCTCAAATGTCTGTATCCACACTCCTTACCACATACCTACTATTGTGAGAAGTAGTTCTGGATAAGGTGCTGTCTGACATCTTATCCTTCACCTTCTTCGCTGACATTGTCTTCACTAGGCATTTCGCGGGCCTCACCTGTGGGTTTTCGTGGTCTGCATCATCATCATCAGTGAGAGGGGCGTTGCATCTTCGGGCAATGTTGTGGAGGATACAGCAGGCCACCGTGATCTGACACACCTTCCCGGGTGAGTAGAGGAGGGCCCCACCACTCTTGTCCAGGCATCGGAATCTGGCTTTCAGGAGCCCAAAAACCCGCTCCACTGGCCGACATGTCCTGCCAGGGGCTTCTTGGTAGCGGACTTCCCCTGGCATTGTGGGATTCCTCAGCAGCGTCAATAGCAATGGCATGTTTGGATATACTGAGTCACCTAGATGTTAGAATAATAGTGCACAATGGGCCAGATTTTCGACCCACCAATTTGCGACTCGCAAATTTGGATGTATAACAGTGTCTCAGACACTGTTAGCGATTCCAAATGGGGTTGCAAATTGCATGCCTCATGAATATTAATGAGGCTGTCGCAATTTGCGACCCCATTAGGAATGGCTAGCACTCCCAGGGATGGTGGCCTGCTGGGGTCAATAGACCACCATGTCTGGGACTGTTTTTAAATAAAGCAGTCTTTTTTTTTAAATGCAGCCCATTTTCCTTAAAAGAAAACGGGATGCATTTGAAAAAGAAAAATGAAACTTTGCGGGACCACTGCCTTCTCTTAAAAATATTTTCTCACATACTCACAAAGGGGAATGGGTCCCCTGGGGAACCCTTCCCATTTGCGAGTGGTTTACCACCTACTTGAAGTAGGTGATAAACTGCGAGTGTTTTGCGGTCGCAAATGCGGTCGCAAAACATTGTACATGGCATGGTGACTTGCTATTAGGAAGGGATGCCCCTTCCTAATAGCGAGAGTCGCAAATGCTATTTTGCGAGTCAGTGACTCGCAAAAAAGCATTTGTACATGCCATCACCCTTTTTTACGGTCGCAAACGGGAGGATCTCCTGTTTGTGGGCGCAAAAAAGGGTCGTACATCTGGGCCTTAGTGACCACATAAACTTGAAACATCGTACAAAACATGTCACATTAAAGAGGTAACAGACATGATACCTACCCACAAGCCAGGCCCTCTCTAGTCTGAATTGCTGTGGAATGCTGCTGTTCCATAGTATGAAGCCATCATGTGCAGATGCTGGGAACTTGGCACAGACGTGGGTGATGTACAAATATGCAAGTCAAACCACTTCCACATTAATGGAATGAAAGTGATTCCTGTCCTTATATACCTGCTCACAGTCGTATGGTGGAACCAAGCCGATATATGTGCCATCTATGGATCCGATTACGTTGGGGATGTGACCAAGTCCAAAAAATCTGCCTTCACATTGGCCAAATCCTCATGTCGTGAAAACTAGATGTAGGTGCCAACGTGTTTCAATAGAGCTGCAAGGACCTCTGTGAGCACCATACTGAACTTTGGTTGTGACATCCCACCAGATGTGGCAACTGTGAATTGGAAAGTTCCTGTGGCAAAGAAATGTAACGCAGCCAACACATTCACAAGTGGCGTGATATTGTGCGGATTCACAAGTCCAGGTGAAATGTTTGGCTTAAGATGCTGCGTAAGATCCAAAATAGTGTTGCAATACAAACAGTTTTTTCTGAATTATATGTCTGTCTTGCATGGTCTGCAGATCAAAAAAGCAGAGGCATACGTCTCCTCCTCCTAGGGTACCTAGGTGAGAGACAGAAGCAACATGTAAAGTTGAAGGAGTAAAACGATGAACAAATGTGTTAGCTGGACTGGGAATGTCTATGAAATTTAATTAAAACCAACATAAAGAACAACAGAAGTGGCATCATGACACTACTACTTAGCTCAACTTACATTACTTTGCTATCACACATATTTAGCACAGAAGCCAGACAATACTTGCTACCTTCTTAATCATAATGTCAACAGTACTGAAGAGTTAATTTCATTACTTGTGTGTGCAACTATTTTCACCAGGGTATAGCTGACCACGTCTGACAGAGGTGAACAACACAACTGGACACTGTATCCTGCTGGTGATGGACAACAATTGTGTGTAATGACTGTAGGTGTATGTGAACATGATATGCCAGTGATCAATCTACACATTTTGCAAAATAAAGTCCTAGAAATGAAAAAGAAAAGTAAATTTTAGTGAATGACACAACCGCTATGATGGAGCATGCCCTACATAGCGATAATGACTTAATTCTGCGGCAGTCTCTCCCATAGGCTAATTTTGTTTGTTATCACAATTGCTGTGTGCGTATACGCGCATGACCGCGTCTGCAGCGTACAAGTACGTTCAGGTTTGAAATCATGCTCAATTGCCTACTGACACTGCAGCCATGCACACCTCCTTGCCATCAGCTGCTGTGTACCACCTCTGAGAGCAACAATGCCAGTCCAGACAGGTGTGAGGGCCCCTGCATTTACTACAGAGGAACTGGAAATCCTGGTTGACGAGGTCCTTCCCCTGTATGGCCAACTATATGGCTCTTCAGAGGAGCAGGTGAGATTTGCAAGATGCTTGCTGCTCCATGGTGTCTTTAACTGTACATGTCTCTTTCAAACAAAATGTCATAGAATTATCTGTGATAAACATATATCCACACGTTAGATCTTGGCACCTCTGGAAATGTCATGACTATGGTGGATGATGTATGAATGTTCAACTCCTACACACTTTACACTACAATGGGTCTGACTTGCACCATCTTCCTACTCAGGACCATGCATGATCTTCAGGGTGCATTTAACAAAGTTCAACAAGTTGTAACGCACAAGGCAAACCTGTGCGCAAGTGTCAGTAAATCTCAATTTTGTTATGTCAATGATGAGAAAGTAGTCAATGTGTGTGTGTTTGGACATGAATATATCATTTGAACTTTTGATATACTACAGTTTCTCAGGGACATGTCAGAACACTGCCTACACATGTATGTGATATTGTTATGCGATGTAGGGGCTGACTACTCAGTCTCTTGCCTCTGTCGTATCTATTCAGGTCAACGCCCATCTCAAACGATGTCCTTGGAAAGCCATCTCCTGGAAAGTGTGGTCCTTGGGAGTCCTTCACCGGTGCAGCATCCATTGCTGAAAAGGTGGGAGGACCTACAACGGAGTTGCTTCAACATCACACAGTTCCAGCTTGGAAGGTCCCCCCCACGTCGTAGGGGCATGCGCAGGACCTTGAATCCCATGATGGACCGTATCCTGGCGGTGGTCTAGCTAGATGGCCCGTTGAGAGCCCAACAGCAGCTTGAAAGGGGTGAGTAATGTACTGCACAAAACACATGCAGCTTAACAACTTTTGTACGTAACAGGCGATGTCATTCACAACTAGTTGAAGTGTGAGTGCTAAACATGGGTTGGTCTGCTTGGCTAATTAAACAAAAAAGAAATATGGCTGTAAGCATGGGCACAGGTGTCTCTGCTCATCGTCATGTTTGTCGATTATGCTCCTTCTGCCAATCTGAAGTCTTGAAACGGAAGCCATTGCACTAAGCACAAAGGTGATTTATGTGGAGTAACATGTTAGGCCATATCAATGACAGGGTTTCATCGCCATAAATGTGTGGAAAACACAAAGAAAGACACTGCACTCAATGCAAAACATATGATGCTGATGGGGAGCAGGACGTACACATGGTCAGAGGTATGACAGTATTGTCTCAATATGTGACCTTCCATACTGGTGACCTGCCATTACTTATGTATGTGACATGAAAATGACATTATATGAGAATAGTCAAAATACTCTGCCTTCAATCATATGTTGTATAGTGTGTCCATGTTACATCAATTATGGGTACACATGTCATGGGGTACATAACCATGATACTCTTGTGTAAGTTGAACCTTGTCATGAGGTGTCCCATAGTACACCAGTGTTTATGATTTCACAATTCTCAGCAGTACCAAAAGTTAACTATTCAAAATATGCTTTCTTTTAGACAGAATATCCTAGATACATGTACCTTGTGTGTAACATCATTTGGAGGTCATGTTGGCTCATAACAGTTTGGTGTAAGTGTCTGACTTGTGCAAATATTGTGTCAACATTGACAACAGAGATAACAGGTATGGGAGAAATGTGAACTGACTGACATATTACATGCCATTACTACATTGAAGGATTGTGCTCACCTAAAATCAATGAAATGTGAGTACATATTAGACAACTGTCTTGCCAGGACATGATGGCATTACAAGATTAATCTCACATTGCCATCTGGCTTTGAGTAGCAAGGTATTTTTGTTATGTTTATTCGTACAAATGAACTGAAGAATTAAGCAGTGTTATGTTGGCATGTCATGTTGCACGATATGTACAGATGTTGTACAAAGACTCTTGGGCCTTGAAAAAAGTACACATGTAAGGTATCTTGATATTTACTCTGTGCAAGTTGTCCCATGGATACATGCTCTCAATCTTGTGCAGTGTCTACAAAGTTTTACTACCTGTGTGTCATGATGGTTGCATGTAACCAGGTTAACTTGTCATTCCAACAACCACCCAGGCAAGTGGAGGAGACAGGGCCCAGGATCCTGGTGATGCAGCTGGCACAAGTGGGTCAAATCGGGAATCCGACACCAACAGACCCAGTGGCCAGGAGGGCGAGGGTAGTGCCATGGAAGACACAGATAACACATCTACATCTGTTGAGCTGGACTCCAGTGCCTACTCCCTGGTGGTGGTGGTGGCTACTATACACCCTGATGCAGATACACCTTTGTCCGCCACCCACCATTCCATCTCTGCCCTCCCTGCTGGTCCCCAACCAGTTTCCCAGGGCCACTCCTTTAACAGGGGATCCGTCTCCACACCTCCATTCACCTCTGCCCCTGTGCCCCCAGCTGCCCTTGGTGAGGAGGCCATGTACCTGCTGAAACAGATCTCTGTCGGGCCTTCTGCACTAATGAATGCCATCCAGGGTATGGGAAGCCAATGTGCTAAGATGGCTGCCTAACTGGGTGGCATTCATAGTGCCATGTGTGCCTTACAGGGATCTTTTCAGGCTCTGGTCTCCTCAACGACGACAGCATTACACCCACCCCAGCCTTCCCACAAACATCATTACTCTTCCCCATCCTCAGTCCACATCCCTATGCCTGTACCTGTCCAGAGCACAAATAAACACATCCATGCATGCACACAGACAGACACATGCAGTACATCACAGCCATCCCCACCCACAGTCATCCAACCCACCACACCTGCACGAAGCCAGCCATCCCCACCCACAGTAATCCAACACACCACACCTCAACACACAACACATGACAACATTTCAGTTCATTCCACTCCCTCTACCTCCCAACCTGATCCCAACCTTGTTTTACCTGGACCATCTGCCCAAGACCAGTTCCTCATGTGTATTTGACTTCCCCTGTAGGAAACCTCCCTTCTAACCCGACACCCACATCTGCTTTTAACATCCCCATTCCATATACCACCATGCCCAGACCTACCCGTACCAAATCAGCCCCCGAAAGAGGATGAGGAGGGGCCTGCCGCCGAAAAAAAACCTTCAGTGGCAAAGTCCACACCCCCCACCACCACGCCCTCCAACACCTCAGCCGCTCTCTTCTGAACAGTAGTCTTTCCCTCCCATGTGTGGTCCCTGAGATGCCTGGCTTGCTCATTTGTTCACCCTCCCGAGGTGGTGATTATTTTGCAGTGAACGGTAGGCAATGGTGTAGTCACAGATGCCTAGCGTACAAAAGATCTTGCAGAATTGATTGGACCAAGGCCTTGTTAAGTGTACATAGTTGTATGTTTCATTTATTAAAGCAATTCTTACAAATTCCGCCTTGAGCCCTGCCAACATTTATCGACTAAATTGTAAAGCTGACATATTGAATTCATGATTTTGTGACATCTGATGACCTTACATCTTGATCCATGTTGACTAATAAGAGCAAGACTTCATGGGGTTGTGTTCACCAAATGTTGGGAAACTACAGGAGCAGGTCAAAAGTTCCAGTTATCACAAATGCACTATTATGACAACTTGATACTTCAACAATCAGATGTATGTCTGTGATGGCGTTGTTGAATATGTGAGATGTCATGAACATGCATCTAGTTATGTTTGAGGGTAAATGGGTGGTGTTTGAGGGTAAATGGGTGGTCACACCCTTCTGCTTACCGGCTCACGAGAGCAAGACCCGCACTCTGCTCGTACACTAAGAAGAAGGAATTAATATTTTATACATTATTTCTATGGCACGTAGCCGTCTTCTCGGTTCCAGTTGAGCAAGCTCGGAAAGTTTCATAAGTAAAAATATTGCAAACATTGCTTGTGAAACATCAAGATGTACCAGCACAGTGTCACGCTAACCTTATTCTTGTAACAGTGGAAATTTACAAGGGGGGGCTGGCTGGTGCCTCGCAGCGCGGTGGAAAGCACAGGTCCCTGTTGTGAGGGCAGAGAGGCCTACGAGATTTGTTTTATTGAAAATAATAGCAAGAGGCAGTGGGCTTTGGGCCTACGTGTGTGGATCTAGGGAGGTGGGCTTGGGCCTACATTTGTGTGCATCTAAAGAGGTGTGAACTGTTATGGAACCTACTAAATGTTTGAGTTAAAATGGTCAAGTTAACACACTTCTAAGTTCTGACTGGTGGGGCCTATATGTGGGTTTCATGCTGCGTGAGCAGAGCAGGATTCTGCATGGGGGATTTTTATATGGTAAAACGGGACCCTGCTACAGTTACTTGGTGGAATGTATGAAGGGCTGTCGATGACAGGCTACATGTGTGATGCTGTACATACATATATTATAAAGTTTTGGTTGACCTAAATTCATAATGTACGAAGGCAGTACCAGATATGTATACAGATCATTTATCCAGTTTCACACTTAATTTGGTGTGCATGTCTGAAGATGCATTACAGATGTGTCCCTTCTGTATACTGGATGAAGACACTTAGGGGCCGTTTCCGATCCGGGCCGGAAAACGTACCGACCGACTCGGAGCCGGAATTTATTCCGACCGACACGTACCGGTGCAGCCCGACCCGCAAAGTACGATGAAAAGCGTGCAAAATCTGACCGACTCGTACGGAACACTATACGAACGACCGAACCGCACGGAAAACAGCTATCCGGCCGGAAAAGCACACGAATCGAACCGACCGACACGCACCAGGAAGAATCCCGAACGAAGCGTACCCGCGAACTCCGACCCGCCAAGTACGATGCAACGCGTGGAAAACATGACCGAGTCGCACGGAGCTCAAGCCGTACGACCGACACGCATACAAAACAGCGAGCCGAAGCAACCCAATACACCGCGACCGACGCGTACGCAGCACATAAAACAGCACAAACACAGCGTGAACGACTCGGAGAAGCTCGCACGAGACAACTGCAGGGTCCGACTCGGTCAGAAGAACGTCTCCTACATGCACAAAAAGTACAAAGGGAAAAACACACAAAAAAAGGCCAAACAAGCAATTACAAAGCCAATAAATACTGGGGGGGGAAACAGGGAACAAAGACACACCCACAACTCCACCCTTATAAAGGACACAAATCTCTACCATGATCCTTTGCAAATTCAAATTACCTGCCAGCACACAACACCAACAGACAGCAACCACACACACTCACAGCTCATCCATCACACAAGCCACACACCATCAGCACCTCAACAAATAGCACCCTCACATACACCCAGCAAAACACACACTCACACACCCTCACTTGCACACCAACACACATCACTCACCACCACCACCCATCACCATGCCCCCCAAGAAGAATCCAAAGTTCCTAGATAGTGAATTGGAAGTCATGGTAGATGAGATCCTCAGGGTAGAGCCACAGCTGTTTGGTACACTGGTCCAACAGAACCCCATGTCGCAGAAAACCAAGATGTGGGCGAGGATCGTCGACAGGGTGAACGCACAATCACCATGTTTGCGCACAAAGGAAGACATCCAGAACAGGTGGTATGATGTGCGCAGGAGGGTCAGGGACCTACTGAAGAAGGATTACATCTTGAGCCAACACACCGGCAGTGTCCCTCCTGCCAAACCACTATACCTCAGGCCCTGGGAGGAGAAGGTGCGGGCCATCCTACCACCAGTGAGCGTATATGGACTAGAAAACATCCCAGAGCCTGGTGAGTACACGACCAATATACCCAATATTGTGTGACAATACACACAGATCACTGTCAAGGGGATAGTCAAACCATGCACCCTTAGCAAATACACAGCAACAAAAACAGAATCATCCCAAGATGTGTATGTCAGTCAGATAAACACAACACATGCCATCTCATAGTGATATGTAACTGTGTCATGACATGTACAAACCCTACAACAAATAAAGCTAGGCAGTGGCACAAATATAACCAACAAACACTGTCAGATATGTAGCCACCACTACAAAACCACCACACAGGGAATCCCACAGAAAGGAAGGAATTCTGTGTATGCTGGTCAAGTCAGTGTAGCCAATAGCATCATGGGAGTTGTAGTCACAGATATTGCCCACCCTCACAATACGCCCATCAACACCACTCTGAACCATGCTCACATCACAGGGAGTGGAAAACAACTTACAAGATGGCTGACACTGGCTACTGCTGTGGGGAGCACAAGGCCCTGCTGGGAACTGGGCACCAACCAACAGCAGGACACCACTGACTGACATCCTGAAAGACAACATGCACTCCCTGCAATGGAAGCACGTTCCATGGTGGGATATCTGGCTGGGTGGGAAGGAGGACTGACAGCTATGACCATAGTTACCAGCAGCTCTCCCCACACACACCCGTAACACAAACTACACACAACACACCTGGGAAAATGCATTGCCTCACACTAAAATTAATTATCCCACAAAGAACCACCACCCTGGGTCATGCTGTGGGAAGCACAGTGATACACATGGGACTTGTAGCCAAACAAACGCCAGGACAACACTGTCAGCCATCCATTCAGCACAGGCACACTACCCCACAGGGAAGCAGAGTCAGAAGGAAGGAAGTATGGGCAAGCTGGGAAGGGGGGTGGAGGCAATAGCATGATGGGAGTGGTAGTCACAGATATTGCTCACCCTCACAATTGGCCCATCAACACCACTCTGAACCATGCTCACATCAAAGGCAGTGGAAAACAACTGTCAAGATGGCTGACACTGGGTACTGCTGTGGGGAGAACAAGCCCCTGCTGGGAACTGGGCACCAGCAAACAGCAGGACATCACTGTCAGCCACCTTGCCATTGCTGTCACACCCACACACAGTGAAGTACACTCAAAAGGAAGGAAGTATGGGCATGCTGGGAAGGGGGGTGGAGGCAATAGCATGATGGGAGTGGGAGTCACAGCTCAACATCCCCAAACCACATGGCCCAGCAAGCTCACACTGAAGCATGCACACCTCACAGAGAGTGGAAAGCCCCATCAAAGATGTCTGACACCAGTGCTCTGTTGTGGGGAGCACAAGGCCCTGCTGGGAACTGGCCACCAACCAACAGCAGGACACCACTGTCAGCCATCTTGCCATTGCTGTCATACCCACACAGAGTGAAGTACACTCAAAAGGAAGGAAGTATGGGCATGCTGGGAAGGGGGGTGGAGGCAATAGCATGATGGGAGTGGGAGCCACAGCTCAACATCCCCAAACCACATGGCCCAGCAAGCTCACACTGAAGCATGCACACCTCACAGAGAGTGGAAAGCCCCATCAAAGATGTCTGACACTGCTGCTCAGTTGTGGGGAGCACAAGGCCATGCTGGGAACTGGCCACCAACCAACAGCAGGACACCACTGTCAGCCATCTTGTCATTGCTGTCACACCCACACACAGTGAAGTACACTCAAAAGGAAGGAAGTATGGGCATGCTGGGAAGAGGGGTGGAGGCAATAGCATGATGGGAGTGGTAGTCACAGCTCAACATCCCCAAACCACATGGCCCAGCAAGCTCACACTGAAGCATGCACACCTCACAGAGAGTGGAAAGCCCCATCAAAGATGTCTGACACCGGTGCTCAGTTGTGGGGAGCACAAGGCCCTGCTGGGAACTGGCCACCAACCAACAGCAGGACACCACTGTCAGCCATCTTGCCATTGCTGTCACACCCACACACAGTGAAGTACACTCAAAAGTAAGGAAGTATGGGCATGCTGGGAAGGGGGTAGGAGGCAATAGCATGATGGGAGTGGTAGTCACAGCTCAACATCCCCAAACCACATGGCCCAGCAAGCTCACAATGAAGCATGCACACCTCACAGAGAGTGGAAAGCCCCATCAAAGATGTCTGACATCGGTGCTCAGTTGTGGGGAGCACAAGGCCATGCTGGGAACTGGCCACCAAACAACAGCAGGACACCACTGTCAGCCATCTTGCCATTGCTGTCACACCCACACACAGTGAAGTACACTCAAAAGGAAGGAAGTATGGGCATGCTGGGAAGGGGGGAGGAGGCAATAGCATGATGGGAGTGGTAGTCACAGCTCAACATCCCCAAACCACATGGCCCAGCAAGCTCACACTGAAGCATGCACACCTCACAGAGAGTGGAAAGCCCCATCAAAGATGTCTGACACCGGTGCTCAGTTGTGGGGAGCACAAGGCCATGCTGGGAACTGGCCACCAACCAACAGCAGGACACCACTGTCAGCCATCTTGCCATTGCTGTCACACCACACACAGTGAAGTACACTCAAAAGGAAGGAAGTATGGGCATGCTGGGAAGGGGGGTGGAGGCAATAGCATGATGGGAGTGGTAGTCACAGATATTGCTCACCCTCACAATTGGCCCATCAACACCACTCTGAACCATGCTCACATCACAGGGAGTGGAAAACAACTGACAAGATGGCTGACACTGGGTACTGCTGTGGGGAGCACAAGGCCCTGCTGGGAACTGGGCACCAACAAACAGCAGGACACCACTGACTGACATCCTGAGAGTCAACCTGCACCCCCTGCAAGGGTGGCATGCTTCATGGTGGGATAACTGGGCTGGAGGGAGAAGGATGTCCGGATGTCAACCAAATACCACCAATGCTGGCCATGCACACACCTCAACATTCACATTGAAATGCTTCATGTTGTCAGGACAATGCGCTACACCAATATCAACAGCTGACTGTGACAACTTAGGACAATGCAATGTACAGGCCCGCATCCAGAGGTACAGTCACAACTGTCAGGTGTTTGAACCATTGATGCCTGTAGAAACATTACATACATTGTGTGTCTCTTCCAAATACAGGTGATGATGGGGACACAGCAGCAGATGCTGAGGAGTCCCTGTCCCAGGCTCCGGGGACACTGAGCTCACTGGTGTGGAACAGCCTCTGCCCACCTCGGATGACGAAGACCTACCTGGCACCTCCGCAGTGAGTCATCATGCAGCACCAGCAGGACCACCAGCTGCACCCCCTGCACCCACCCCTCCAACAACTGCCAACACACAGACCACCCCTGCCGACACAGACAGACCAAGGACCACCACCACCAACAGCACACGGACCCCGGCCCAACGTGGAGCTACGGACAACAACACCAGCAACAACCCCCAAGGGGGCCCAGGGTCACCTGTGCGTGCCACCGCAGGTCCTTCACCTGTCGCCAGGGCTGGTGGGAGGGGTGGTAGACATAGGTCGCTGCTTGCAGAGGGGTCTGGACTGCATGATGACCCACAACTGGTACGCATAGCTGATGCGTACCAGACTAGCACCGGAGAGTTCAGCCAGGTAGTGGGGATCCTCAGGGACATTCAACAGCAGCAGGCTGCCCATCATGCCCGCTTGGACTTACACATGTCCCGCATGGAGTCCAAGTGGGACACAGTGCAAGAACAGACGGCGGTGCATAGTGACATATTGCAATGCCTCTGCCAGATTTGCACCAACATGTCAACACCTCCCTGTGTGCCCACAACATCTGGTGCTGCAACAACTGCAACTGCCACAGGGAGGGAGGATGACTCTGGCGGAGAGTCCCCAGCACCGCAGCAGCCTGCACTTGAGGGTCCCCCCCAAAGAAGAGGGGTCATCCGAGGAAGGACAACTGAGAGGCTGATGGCCATGCACAACCCCCAGGAAGCCAACACCTGTTCTGGAAAATCACCTTTGTGCCCAAACTCTTCACCCTGTCGAATGCAACACAACTCTCCCACATGACATGGGGAGCTCAAGTTGGACCAATGTATCAGATGACTGTGGACTTTACTCTGGACATTTCTGCTACCAGGACTTCCAAATCATCTTGGAACTTTGGATTACAATCACAATGTACAGCACCCACCATCCTGTGCACTATACTCACACATGTATGTCAATAAACTCACTAATACACCATACTTGCCTCTGTTGTGATTCCAACGTTGTTTCTGAAGTGGAGATGATGATCTGTGAAATGACACTGTGCATGCTAACTGCTACAGCAAGTACAACACCGGCATGTGAGTCATGGCGACGTGACACATATGAGGGAGACACACCACCAGGGCTACACAACACATACACACCAGGGCCATCTGACTCATCGCCTACACTGATGTTGCCAGGAAATACGGTGCGATGCACAGACCCAACACCTATTCCCAGTCTGTGTCAACTAGCCCACTGGTGCAGTAAGCAAATGTCAGTCAGATGTGTGACCACAGACAACGCACATCACAAAGTGAAGCACAGGTTTATTACACATTTGCAACATGTTGTAACCACTACAGATGCAAGGTAATCCCACCTGGCAGTGGGCACACAGTCAACAAGTGTAGAAGAAAGGAAGTCCATGGGTGTGGCGCACATCACCTGTAGGGAAACGACAGCTACCACCCTGGAAGTTGATTCACGGTGTCGGGGGATCACAGTTGACCAAACAACTCTGAAAGTACCCTGTGAAGGACATAAATGACACACAGTCAAAAGCACTGAAGAACAGGACAGAACTGCAATACTCATGCCCAATACATGTCACAAGACACCCACCCAGAACCAAGTTAGCATGCCAACACTGTTGGGGAGTACAGACTACCTGTAAGGACACATCGCTGCACGCATCCAGTCAAGTAGCACATGGACACACTCAAACAGCACCAGAGCACCACCAACACATATCATGCAAACTCACATCATTGACATGACATCCCTGGATACTCACATTCAGCTGAAGAAGTTGGTGATGAGCTGTGTGCGGACATCACCCTCATCATCATCATCATCACTGGCATCGTGGTCCAGCCCAGGATCCTCCACAGGTGGCGGATGTTGGTCATCGTCATCCAGGATGAGAGGCAACTCCTTCGCACTGCCAGGTTGTGTAGCATGCAGCAGACGATGACAATCTTGCACACCTTTGCTGGGGCATATGGGAGGGCCCCTCCTGTCTTATCTAGGCAGCGGAAGCGGCTCTTCAGGAGACCAAATGTCCGCTCAATTACTCTCCTGGTCCGACCATGTGCCTCATTGTAGCGCATCTGGGCTGGTGCCACAGGGTTCCTGAGGGGCGTCAGCAACCACGGCATGTTGGGGGTATCGGAGTCACCTACATACAGACAATTGCACATTAGCTGAGTTGGAAAAGAGGGTGGAACACTACATTGCAGAACACACACAATGGTACAAAGTCAGTACACACCAACAAGCCAGGCACGCTGGTTCTGCATCTGTGACATCATCCTCGGGATGCGACTACTCCTCATCACGTAGGCATCGTGTGCAGAACCGGGGAAACGGGCACACACGTGTGAGATGCTCATATCTGCAAGACATACCACCAGTGCATTGACCGAATGGTAGTGTTTGCGGTTCCTGTATGCCTGCTCTTGGGCCTGTGGTGGTACCAAAGCCACATGTGTCCCATCAATGGAGCCAATGACATGCGGCATCCTCCCCAAGGCATAGAAGTCACTCTTCACGTCAGTGAGTTGTTGAAGTCTAGGGAAATAGATGTACTGGTTCAGGTATCTAAACATAGCCTCCAAAACATCGCGGAGCACACGGCTGAACATGGTCTGTGACATCCCACCAGCAGACGCCACAGTGTGTTGAAAGGTACCGGTGGCAAAGAAGTGTAGGGCTGCCATCACCTTCACCTTGGGGGTCAGCGCTGTAGGGTATGTCCGGCCAGGTTGCAAATGTGGGGCCAACCGCACCTTCAATTCCTCAATCAGTGGCCTGGTGAAGCGGTACCGTCGGATGCAGTCCCGTTCAACCACTGTTGCAAGGTCAGGGAATGGCCGATGGACAGCTGGTGCCCTGCAGTGCATAGGTGAAGAAAGAAAGATTGTCAGTCACCCCACATATGTGGCATAGACCAGACTCAATATCACATGATACATCATTATGAGACACAAGTATATGATGCGTGTGCCGTTCCGTAAGGACATGTATGGCACCTACATGGCTAACATCTAACATCACAGTTCAACATGTTCCCTCAACAAGTCCCAGGTTGTGCTACGGGATATCATTAGGCTGTGTCACAGTACCCATGTACTGCTGCCACGTTCCAAACACACACCACAGTGACATGTGAGGACAGATGTGCCCCAGGCATCACAGCTCATCGACAGGTAGATTCCCAGGGACCCTGTATTGCCACATGGACACTAGCATGACAAGGTGCATCATGAATACACCACAGCTAAACAACCATGACCCCCACAGGTAGTGGTCCCTGTTGCCTCGGCAGGACAGACATGGACGTCTGTGACACACACACGCACAACATCAAAGTCCATGCACAAACAACGTGGATGTGGAGACTGTCTCCCATTGTGCACATGGAATCAGAGACATTGTAAACACAACATGCACACATACTGTGGAGGGCCATCACAATTGTGGCAATGGGTCACCCTGGGAAGTACATACCGTCCCACATGGGACTCAGGGGGTATGTGACATGACATACACATACACAACTGTGAAATGTGACCATGCCACATGCCCTGAAATGAACAGTTGCACACCACAGTGTTCATGTGCAGAACACACCAAGGATTCTGTCCCCATGAACACGTGCACAGCCTGGGAGTGGCTGCCCCCAAGTGCCACCCAAAAAACAACATGTTGACCCCCATACACGGAACAGGTAATGCAGCCTTACATGCCTTAGGATAGAGTGTGGACAGGCTGTGGTGTTGTAGGTGTGCCCCTCACTCCCTGGGAAGTATATGTGGCTGGCATATGTTCACCTGTGACAGGCATGGTGACATATGCCAGTGACTTGTACAGGGACGCGTTGTACAGCAATGGACCGATCGGTGCGCACGCATTGGCCATTGCATTCAATGTGAGCGGGTACGCGTTGAACAGCAATGGACCGATCGGTGTGCCCGGCCGGCCCATTGCATTCAATGTGAGCGGGTACGCGTTGAACAGCAATGGACCGATCGGTGTGCCCGGCCGGCCCATTGCATTCAATGTGAGCGGGTACGCGTTGTAGAGCAATGGACCGATCGGTGTGCCCGGCCGGCCCATTGCATTCAATGTGAGCGGGCACGCGTTGTAGAGCAATGGACCGATCGGTGTGCCCGGCCGGCCCATTGCATTCAATGTGAGCGGGTACGCGTTGTAGAGCAATGGACCGATCGGTGTGCCCGGCCGGCCCATTGCATTCAATGTGAGCGGGTACGCGTTGTAGAGCAATGGACCGATCGGTGTGCCCGGCCGGCCCATTGCATTCAATGTGAGCGGGTACGCGTTGTATCCCGGGTACGCGTTGTAGAGCAATGGACCGATCGGTGTGCCCGGCCGGCCCATTTCATTCAATGTGAGCGGGTACGCGTTGAACAGCAATGGACCGATCGGTGTGCCCGGCTGGCCCATTGCATTCAATGTGAGCGGGTACACGTTGAACAGCAATGGACCGATCGGTGTGCCCGGCCGGCCCATTGCATTCAATGTGAGAGGGTACGTGTTGTAGAGCAATGGACCGATCGGTGTGCCCGGCCGGCCCATTGCATTCAATGTGAGCGGGTACGCGTTGTATCCCGGGTACACGTTGTAGAGCAATGGACCGATCGGTGTGCCCGGCCGGACCATTGCATTCAATGTGAGCGGGTACGCGTTGTATCCCGGGTACGAGTTGTACAGCAATGGACCGATCGGTGTGCCCGGCCGGCCCATTGCATTCAATGTGAGCGGGTACGCGTTGAACAGCAATGGACCGATCGGTGTGCCCGGCCGGCCCATTGCATTCAATGTGAGCGGGTACGCGTTGTATCCCGGGTACGCGTTGTACAGCAATGGACCGAACGGTGCGCACACATTGGCTGGGGCCTGGCATGGCAACGGACGTGTTTTCGAAGCTCCAACGAGTCTGATGCAGTGAATTCAGTTGGCCAGCCACAACAATGTTGCAAAATCATGGGTGTCATGAAGTTGAAGATTTGAAGGATGCTGTGTGCGTGTATTAGTGCTGCTATTCCATGGATTGGTCAGATTCAGAAGATGCAAACGACTTGGACCTATCACTTTGGACACATGGGACAGTATCTGCCTCTGCAGCACACATATAATGCTGGCTGTTCCCCTGAGAGCTCACTTGCCTGCACTACATGCTCCACGACGACATCTGCCACCAACACTGCTGCTGTTTATGCATCCTCTGGCTCCTGCAATGGCACGTACTGTGGAGAGAGCCCCAGCCTTCAGCCTTGAGGAGAACCAGGCCCTGCTGGACAGCCTCCTTCCACAGTACAGCAAGCTGTATGGGAAACCAGGGGAGCAGGTGAGTGTGCTGTCCACTGCATCACTAATTGTGCATGTTGTCTGACTAGCAGGACTTTCAGTGTGCACACCACTGGCTAGCATGCCCACTGAGTAGTTGTCACACCCCAAAGTGTGTAGTTACATGCACTGAACTGGTACAGTGCAGTAACAGTGCATTCCAACTAGGTTTACTTCCCATGCAATGATACCATGTAGTGACTGCTGGCAAACTGTTCATAGCCATTGTTGCACTGCCTGTGTACATCATATGCCCCTGTGATTGAGACATGTATATCCAACTGTGTGATGCACGTATATGTTGCATGTGTAGTAATGGCCTTTTCACTTTGTCATCCTCACAGGTTGATGCCCACCAGAAGCAGGACATCTGGCTGACCATCGCCCGGAAAGTAAGATCCGTGGGGGTCTACAGGCGCAGGATCCGCAACTGCCAAAAGAGGTGGCAGGACCTTCGTGGCTGGACCCGGAGGATCGCAAGGGTCCAGCTGAAACTGTCGCCTCCTCGCAGGAGGGGCGGATACCGGACCCTGACCCCCAACATGCTCCGGATCCTGGCGGTGGTCTTCCCTGACCTGGATGGGCAGCTGAAGGACAGACAGCAGCAAGGAGGGGGTGAGTCCATGACTGCACTGTGCACTTTGTCTGACATGCTATGTGCCCTCCTCTGGCCTGGTTAAACTTCCACAGTACATCAGTCATGTGGTCCAGGACCCATGTCCCTCATTTGTGACATGCCCACTTCTCCTCTGATATGCATATGTGTGGCCCTTATAGTCAGGAAATTGTGTCATTTGGGGACTGTGTTATTGCATTTTGCTTTGCTCAAGGTGGGGGACAGCATTTGTTCCCGTGACTATGTTGTGCGATTCATGGGTGGGTCAATTGCTTACACAATGCCTAAGTTCTGACATGTGATCTGGGTGTAACTTTGATATGTGGTCCGCTTGCTGCTCTGACTCACCACATGTCCCTGGGGAATTTGGCACACACCCATGCTGCTGGTGGGAACAATGTTTGGGCCTCAGGAGTATGTGAATCCAGTGTGTCACACATGCTTAGCCACCTGCCTACTGTCCAGGACTCATCCCTCTTACAGGTGGAGCTGGACAGTCATGCCTACTCCAGGGCATACAATACACTCTGTACTCCCACTCCCGTGTATCATCTGGCATGTTGTGATCAGTGAAATGTACCCTCAGGTGTCTGCCTCTGTCTCATTGTGCTGTGTCTTCGTTGTCAGGACTACTGGTAGGTTTATCGGTTAGGGCTCAGCATGCCATCTGAGATGTGACCATTGTAGGAGAGTAGGATCTGCTTCACAGGGGTACCCCCACTTTTTGCTGATACTTCACTGGTTTTCGACATTAGTCTGGCTGGGGCCCTGCTATTCAGAACCCCAGCCTAGCTGTTTCCTCTTTAAAAGGGTCTCCATGTGCCTTAGGCACATCTCTGATTGGGATCTGGAGTGCCCTTGTAAGTCCCTAGTATATGGTATACTATGTACCAAGGGCATAGGTACCTCAGAGGCCTGCCAGGGGCTGCAGCATGTATTATGCCACCCCTGGTAGGCCATCCAAACTGACACCACAGGTCTGCTACTGCAGCCTGGGTAAGGTGGTGCATGCACCCCTTGCTGTGGTATAGGTTACCTATATCACTAAAAGCATACACACATATAAACCTATAAGTCACTCCTAAGGCAGGCCTTATCAATCCTAAAGGCAGAGTGCATGGTTCTTATGTGAGAGGGTGCCCCCGCATGAGCAGGGCCCCTCTGCAGCGTTCGGAGACCATCTCTGATGCTGTTTGTAGTGCAGCCTGACCATATACTCTTAAACGCATTATATCCTCGCGGTAAAATGCTAACTATGGAATGGCTGCACCAAAACATGTCGTGTTTGGTGTCAAACATCTTGGAATACTACCCCCCGCCAATCCTGGTGGCGGGGGTAGCATTCCACCCTTCTAGAGGGAAAGGCATGTTAACTCTGACGAGTCCGGTAACTTCTTTCCAGAGCCCTGGCATCACAAAATGGATGCTGCTGCCACAGACACGAGTCTGGCCTCCTGCTGCTGGACTAAACTCCGGCAGGGGAGGCCTGGACAATAGGTTTCCTGTCCCAGGGAGGTGTGACCACCTCCCCAGACAGGACAATGTGTATTGGGGCTGGGCGGGAGCACTTTCGGGTGCTTTGAAGTCCTGCACTGGGGGCACATTTGGTGTCCCTGTGCATACCCCAGTTCAAACAGGATCAGGGGCTTGCAGCCCCTGCTTTGGCGCGAACTGGACAAAGGGAAAGGGGTGTAGCCACCCCTCTGCCCTGACCCACCCATAGGTGGGGCCACAGAGTAGTCCATCCCCTATTTTTGGAATAAAGGTAGGAACCCAGTCCTTAGGACTTTAGATTATACCTGGACGAAACTCTGACACGGAATCCTGGACCTTCGACGCTCTACGACAAGATTAGAGGACTGAAGAATCTCCCTTGGGGTCAAGGAGTGACTCCCCTGCTTGGCAGGCACCAAAGAAGCATCTGTCCGGTTCGCATCACTGAAGCTCCCGTCGGACGCCGAAGTCATCGCATCACCAGAGGTGGATTCTCAGACTTCCCCGAGGCTACCCTGAGTCCCCAGCAAAGCTGAGGCCCGTGGCTATCGTGGGTGACTTGAAACCGTGACCCCTGGACACCGAGCACACTTGCAAGTGCACCATCTTCTGGGTCTCCCAAGAAGTCGTGCTTTGGGCTCCGAGTAGCCCTAGCCTCCAGCACCACCTGCACCGAAGATCACTGGCCCCCACTCCACGAGTGTCCTGTAAGCCAGCTCCACGTGCGGCGTCATGAGGCTCCTTTGCGGTCGCTAGCCCGTTGGCTAGTAGCCCTTACCGAAGGCCAATCTTTTCTTTACTTGGCAGTCTGGTTGCTCCAGGCCTGTCCTCACGTACCCTTGCTGGGTGAGTTCCCCAGACCTTGCTGGTCTGCATCATCGACGATCTACATCTTACTCGAGACTTGCCGTTGCCAAGGCTTGTTGGGTCCAATCTGGTCGTCGACACCTCTGCACTCGACAGACATCAAGCAGCAGCCCGAATCCTGCTCCTGGTCGCCGACAACGCCTCCTGGACCTCGTGGCTGAAGAGTCAAGACGACCGTCATCGAATCTGAAGCACTCGACATCTGTGGGCATCTGTCCATCGCCTTCCTGGTCACTGGCTAGTGACCCAGACTCTGTCCCCTCTGCTTTCAGGTTCTTCAGAACTCCGATCCACTCTTGGATCCACCCGGACACTTTTCTCCTGGTCGCCAGCAGCACTTTGCAGCAGATCGCCATAAGAAACGACGACGAAACCCGACCCCGAAAGGCACCTATGCACCCGGCTTCCCTGGGTGAGGTAACACGAGTACTCCGGTGCTCCCGTGGGTAGAGACTCTTCAAAGTCCTAGATCTCAAAGGGTTTTGTCCTAGTCCTTTTTAAAGTGTCCCTTTCCTCTATTTTCCCGATCCCGACTTTCTCCATAGAAGTTAACGGCGTATCGCGGTTGTGTATTTACACTGCACGCGTCTCCCGTGGGTCCCCTGTGTCACTACCTTGGGTGGTTCCTTGTGGTCCAAGCACTTCTAGAGGCTCTAGGCCTAGTGTCTAGTTCAGTCGTGGTTCGCATACCATTTTATTGGTATATGGTTTGGTACGCCCCTAGGGCCCAAACGTGTATTTGTGCTATTACTGTGATTTAAGATCTTATAACCTATGTACTTCGAACTCTAGCCTCATAAAGAGACTAGAGGGGTGTGTTTAGTAATAAATACATATATTTTGAATATATACCTGGTGTGGTGCTCTTTCATTTGGTCACTCAAGAGATTATAGACTGGTAAAACAAGCTGCTTTACATTCCTTCAAGACTTAGCCTGAAGGCTGCTCTCCACAGCTACCACTAGGATAGCTTTCAATAAGGTTGTCTTTAACCTACCTACCATAAGAGTCGATTTGGACTGGTGCAAGGTGCCCACTATAATTAGTGGACAGCATATGCCAGGCCAACTTCTCACATTGGTGTGCAGCGTGTGGGATTCCAGCTTGCTATTGTTTTACCAGATAATCTCAATTGAATTGATCAACTGAAAACCACTAAAGGTACCTAAGGTACATATAATTTAAGCTTAGAATATCAGTAAGTTCTACTGAACTTAGAGTTGTGTGTTAAGGGATAGCACAACCCTTTCTACAACTCAAGAGAGTTTAGTAGGCCACACTAGAGTAGGTAGTGCATACACCACACCACACTAGTAATGTCTTTAAAAGCAGGATCTAGAGATGCCCTGCAGGAAGCCATTGAGCTTCCCCCTCCAAGTATGACACACTCCCATTCTTGGAACTGAGAGCTTTGTGTAACGTGAGGAAATTAAGGACAGGCCAAAGTCCCACCACCCAACACCTCCAGGAGATGTTGGTGGCTTATGATCTTAGTAAGTCCTCAGAGACTGAAGGGGTAGGAGCAGAGGGTGGGCCAGCAGATGAGGAAGGGGCCAGGGGTACTACTACCCCCAGCCCCCCTCTGAAACTGACCAGGAGGGTGACAATGACCCTGACCTGGAAAACCCAATCCTTTCTGGGGAAGATGAAGATGAGGATCTGGAGAACCACACCTTTGTCCCCCAGGAAGGATTATGAGTGTGCTCAGAAAGTCTAGGTCTCCTTCTCAGGAGTCTAACCACTCTGGCACCTCAATAGGGAGCTCTGTTTCTTCTCACAGGAGGGAATCCTCTCATGAGAGAAGAAAGAGACTGGTCCAGTATGAGGAAACTCAACTGGAGATCAGGAAGAAGCAATTGGCTTTAGATAGAGAATCCCTAGATCTCCTTAGGGAGAGAAGAAAGTTGGGACTAGAGTCCCATGGTGGCAGCCATGTCCCTAGAGATAGGGAAAGGTCCTATGACCATAGGAACCTGAGCAAGATTGTCCCTCCCTACCAGAGTGGGGATGATATCCACAAATGGATAACTGCTTTAGAGAGGGCCTGTAAAGTACAGAAGGTCCCTCAGGAGCAGTGGGCAGCAATCTTGTGGCTCTCCTTTGCTGACAAAGGTAGAGACAAGCTCCTCACTGTTAGAGAGGAGGATGCTGACAATTACAAGGTCTTGAAGAGTGCTCTTATTGATGGGTTTGGCCTAACCACTGAACAGTACAGGTTGAAGTTCAGAGACACCCAAAAAGCACAGACTCAAGACTGGGTAGACTATGTGGATTGTTCTGCCAAGGCTCTGGAAGGCTGGTTGATGGGCAGTAAGGTGTGTGACTTCTCAGGATTGTATAATCTGATAATGAGGGAGCAGATTCTTAATAACTGTCAAAACCAGCTGTTGCATCAGTACCTGGTTGACTCTGATCTGACCTCTCCCCAAGAATTGGGAAAGAAGGCAGACAAATGGGTCAGAACCAGGGTGAAGCAGAAGGTACAGAACCAAGGTGGGGAAACCAAGAAGCAAGATGCTAAGAACTCTGACAAGGGTGGGGAGAAGGGTAAAGATCAAAAGTCTTCATCAGGCCCCCAAAAATCTTCTTCTGGTGGGGATTCTCAGTCTACCAAGGGTAAAGGCCAAAGAAAACCATGGTGCAAGGTCTGTAAGCAAAAGACCCACTGGACCAGTGATTGCACCAAGTCCAAAGACTCCAGTCCAGCATCCACCAATGCCCCTAAGGCACCTGTTCCCCCTAGTACAGTTGGTGGAAGTGCTCCAGCAAAGGGTTTAGTAGGGTTCACCCTGGGAACTGAGTTGGGCTCTGACTTAGTCAGGGAACTGACTCAGGCTGTGTTAGTCTGTGATGGAGGCATGGATGTGACCTCCACTGTGAGTCCCAGTAATCTGGGCAAGTACAGACAACAGCCTTTAATCAATGGACGAGAGGCTTTGGCATTTAGGGACACAGGGGCAAGTGTCACAATGGTGACACAAGACCTTGTGCTACCTGGGCAAGTTATACTTGGTGAAATGTACCAAGTGACCAATGCTAGCAATGTCAGAACAGACCATACTCTGGCAGTTGTTAACTTCTCCTGGGGAGGGGTAACTGGCCTTAAGAAGGTTGTGGTGAGTGCAAACCTACCAGTCGAATGCTTGCTTGGCAATGACTTAGAGACCTCTGCTTGGGCAGAAGTGGAGCTCAGGACCCATGCAGAAATGCTGGGGATCCCTGCAGATGTGTTTGCTGTGACCAGGTCACAAGCTAAACTGTCTAAAACTGAACAGGCCTTGGATTCTGGAAGAATGGACCAAGTGCCTTCCAAGAGGAGGAGTAGTAGGGTTAAGGCAGTGCCTTCCCCCTTGGCTCAGGAGGAAGATCAGTCCCTTGAGGGGGATGATCTCAGCCCTGAAGAAGGAACTGTCCCAGAGGAACTTGAGCCTGACCAGGTTGAGTTCTTGGGGACAGGGGGACCTTCTAGGGCAGATCTGAGCCAGGAGCAGCAGAGCTGCCCCTCCCTTGAACCCCTCAGACAGCAAGCTGCTGCTGAGGCTGCTGGGAAAGCTAGTGGTCCCCATACAGTGTATTGGGATGATGGACTCCTGTACTCAGAGAGTAGAGACCCCAAGCCTGGTGCTACCAGGAGGTTGGTAATACCTTTGAAGTTCAGGGGCTTCCTATTGACCCTAGCCCATGATATTCCCTTAGCAGGACACCTGGGCCAGAACAAGACTTGGGACAGAATTGTCCCTCACTTTCACTGGCCCCACATGTCTGAAGACAGCAAGGAGTTTTGTCGCTCCTGTGTAACCTGCCAAGCCAGTGGCAAAGCAGGTGGCACTACAAAGGCCCCCTGATACCACTACCTGTGGTGGGGGTGCCCTTTGAGAGGGTAGGGATTGACATTGTTGGTCCCATGGATCCCCAAACAGCATCTGGGCACAGATTTATACTGGTGGTAGTGGATCATGCCACCAGGTATCCAGAGGCTATACCCCTTAGGACCACTACAGCACCTGTGGTGGCAAGGGCCCTCCTGGGAATTTTCTCAAGAGTGGGCTTTCCTAAGGAGGTGGTATCAGACAGGGGTGCAAACTTCATGTCTGGGTACTTAAAAGCAATGTGGAAGGAGTGTGGAGTTACTTATAAGTTCACCACACCCTATCACCCACAATGCAATGGTTTAGTTGAGAGATTCAACAAAACCTTGAAGGGCATGATTAAAGGGCTCCCAGAAAAGCTTAGGCGTAGATGGGACATACTCTTGCCCTGCCTTTTATTCGCATATAGGGAGGTGCCTCAGAAGGGGGTTGGTTACAGCCCTTTTGAACTTCTGTTTGGCCACCCTGTGAGGGGTCCACTGTGCTTGGTGAAGGAAGGATGGGAGTTACCTCTCAAGCCCCCAAAGCAAGATATAGTGGACTATGTACTTGGTCTCCGCTCCAGGATGGCTGAGTACATGAAAAAGGCAACCAAAAACCTTGAGGCTAGCCAGGAACTTCAAAAGGCCTGGCATGACAAAAGGCTGTCCTAACTGTTTACCAGCCAGGACAGAAGGTGTGGGTGTTGGAGCCAGTGGCCCCAGCAGCTCTCCAAGACAAATGGAGTGGACCCCACACTATTGTTGAGCAGAAGGGTGAGGTCACTTACTTAGTAGACCTGGGAACACCCAGGAGTCCCCACAGGGTTCTCCATGTCAACAGACTTAAGCCATATGTGGACAGGGCAGACATGGGCTTGCTCATGGCTACGGATGAAGGGCAGGAGGAAGAGAGTGACCCACTCCCTGACCTGCTCTCACAGAACCCTGACGATGGGTCAGTTGATGGTGTAGCCTTGGCAGGCAGCCTCACTACCCAGCAACAAACTGATTGCAGGCAAGTCCTCAATCAGTTTAGACATATGTTTTCTCTGACACCCAGTCAGACCACCTGGTGCACTCATGAAGTGGACACTGGGGACAGTCTGCCTATTAAAAACAAGATTTATAGGCAACCTGACCATGTCAGGGACTGTATCAGGACTGAAGTCCAGAAGATGTTGGAACTGGGAGTGATTGAGCCCTCAGATAGCCCTTGGGCTAGTCCAGTAGTCCTAGTACCTAAACCTCACACCAGTGGTGGGAAAAGAGAGATGAGGTTTTGTGTAGACTACAGGGGCCTCAATGCAGTCACTAGGACTGATGCCCATCCAATACCCAGGGCAGATGAGCTCATAGATACTTTGGCCTCTGCCAAATATCTCAGCACATTTGACCTAACAGCTGGCTACTGGCAGATCAGACTAGCTGATGCTGCAAAGCCCAAAACAGCATTTTCAACCCCTAGTGGGCATTATCAATTTGTGGTGATGCCCTTAGGTCTGAAAAATGCACCTGCCACTTTCCAGAGGTTGGTGAACACAGTTCTCACAGGACTGGAGGCCTATAGTGCAGCTTATCTAGATGATATTGCTGTCTTTAGCTCCACCTGGGAGGATCACCTGGTCCACCTCAGGAATGTTTTACAGGCCCTGCAAAAGGCAGGCCTGACTATCAAGGCCACTAAGTGCCAGATAGGGCAGAGTCAGGTTGTGTACCTGGGCCACCTTGTGGGTGGAGGCCAGGTTCAACCTTTGCAGAGCAAGATCCAGACCATCATGGACTGGACTGCTCCAACTACCCAGACTCAGGTGAGAGCCTTCTTAGGCCTGACTGGGTACTATAGGAGATTTGTCAAGGGGTATGGATCAATAGTGACACCCTTGAATGACTTAACTTCTAAGAAAATGCCCAAAAAGGTTCAGTGGACAGTTAGCTGTCAAAAGGCATTTGATGACCTCAAGCAGGCCATGTGCACTGCTCCAATTCTGCAGAGTCCTGATTACTCCAAGAAGTTCATTGTCCAAACAGATGCATCTGAATTGGGGGTAGGGGCTGTACTGTCACAATTGAATGAAGAAGGTCAGGATCAGCCAGTAGCTTTTATTAGCAGAAGGCTGACCCCTAGAGAGAAACGTTGGTCAGCCATAGAGAGGGAGGCCTTTGCTGTGGTCTGGGCTCTGAAGAAGTTGAGGCCATACTTGTTTGGTACACACTTCCTGGTTCAGACAGACCATAAGCCCCTCTTATGGCTAAAACAAATGAAGGGTGAAAACCCCAAACTGCTTAGGTGGTCCATTTCCCTACAGGGGATGGACTTTACAGTGGAACATAGGCCTGGGAGTAACCATGCGAATGCAGATGGACTCTCTAGGTATTTCCACTTAGAACATGAAGACTTAACTGGGCAAGGTTAGTTTAATGTCCCTACGTTTGGGGGGGTTGTGTAGGAGAGTAGGATCTGCTTCACAGGGGTACCCCCACTTTTTGCTGATACTTCACTGGTTTTCGACATTAGTCTGGCTGGGGCCCTGCTATTCAGAACCCCAGCCTAGCTGTTTCCTCTTTAAAAGGGTCTCCATGTGCCTTAGGCACATCTCTGATTGGGATCTGGAGTGCCCTTGTAAGTCCCTAGTATATGGTATACTATGTACCAAGGGCATAGGTACCTCAGAGGCCTGCCAGGGGCTGCAGCATGTATTATGCCACCCCTGGTAGGCCATCCAAACTGACACCACAGGTCTGCTACTGCAGCCTGGGTAAGGTGGTGCATGCACCCCTTGCTGTGGTATAGGTTACCTATATCACTAAAAGCATACACACATATAAACCTATAAGTCACTCCTAAGGCAGGCCTTATCAATCCTAAAGGCAGAGTGCATGGTTCTTATGTGAGAGGGTGCCCCTGCATGAGCAGGGCCCCTCTGCAGCGTTCGGAGACCATCTCTGATGCTGTTTGTAGTGCAGCCTGACCATATACTCTTAAACGCATTATATCCTCGCGGTAAAATGCTAACTATGGAATGGCTGCACCAAAACATGTCGTGTTTGGTGTCAAACATCTTGGAATACTACCCCCCCGCCAATCCTGGCGGCGGGGGTAGCATTCCACCCTTCTAGAGGGAAAGGCATGTTAACTCTGACGAGTCCGGTAACTTCTTTCCAGAGCCCTGGCATCACAAAATGGATGCTGCTGCCACAGACACGAGTCTTGCCTCCTGCTGCTGGACGAAACTCCGGCAGGGGAGGCCTGGACAATAGGTTTCCTGTCGCAGGGAGGTGTGACCACCTCCCCAGACAGGACAATGTGTATTGGGGCTGGGCGGGAGCACTTTCGGGTGCTTTGAAGTCCTGCACTGGGGGCACATTTGGTGTCCCTGTGCATACCCCAGTTCAAACCGGATCAGGGGCTTGCAGCCCCTGCTTTGGCGCGAACTGGACAAAGGGAAAGAGGTGTAGCCACCCCTCTGCCCTGACCCACCCATAGGTGGGGCCACAGAGTAGTCCATCCCCTATTTTTGGAATAAAGGTAGGAACCCAGTCCTTAGGACTTTAGATTATACCTGGATGAAACTCTGACACGGAATCCTGGACCTTCGACGCTCTACGACAAGATTAGAGGACTGAAGAATCTCCCTTGGGGTCAAGGAGTGACTCCCCTGCTTGGCAGGCACCAAAGAAGCATCTGTCCGGTTCGCATCACTGAAGCTCCCATCGGACGCCGAAGTCATCGCATCACCAGAGGTGGATTCTCAGACTTCCCCGAGGCTACCCTGAGTCCCCAGCAAAGCTGAGGCCCGTGGCTATCGTGGGTGACTTGAGACCGTGACCCCTGGACACCGAGCACACTTGCAAGTGCACCATCTTCTGGGTCTCCCAAGAAGTCGTGCTTTGGGCTCCGAGTAGCCCTAGCCTCCAGCACCACCTGCACCGAAGATCACTGGCCCCCACTCCACGAGTGTCCTGTAAGCCAGCTCCACGTGTGGCGTCACGAGGCTCCTTCGCGGTCGCTAGCCCGTTGGCTAGTAGCCCTTACCGAAGGCCAATCTTTTCTTTACTTGGCAGTCTGGTTGCTCCAGGCCTGCCCTCACTTACCCTTGCTGGGTGAGTTCCCCAGACCTTGCTGGTCTGCATCATCGACGATCTACATCTTACTCGAGACTTGCCGTTGCCAAGGCTTGTTGGGTCCAATCTGGTCGCCGACACCTCTGCACTCGACAAACATCGAGCAACAGCCCGAATCCTGCTCCTGGTCGCCGACAACGCTTCCTGGACCTCGTGGCTGAAGAGTCAAGACGACCGTCATCGAATCTGAAGCACTCGACATCGGTGGGCATCTGTCCATCGCCTTCTTGGTCACTGGCTAGTGACCCAGACTCTGTCCCCTCTGCTTTCAGGTTCTTCAGAACTCCGATCCACTCTTGGATCCACCCGGACACTTTTCTCCTGGTCGCCAGCAGCACTTTGCAGCAGATCGCCATAAGAAACGACGACGAAACCCGACCCCGAAAGGCACCTATGCACCCGGCTTCCCTGGGTGAGGTAACACGAGTACTCCGGTGCTCCCGTGGGTAGAGACTCTTCAAAGTCCTAGATCTCAAAGGGTTTTGTCCTAGTGCTTTTTAAAGTGTCCCTTTCCTCTATTTTCCCGATCCCGACTTTCTCCATAGAAGTTAACGGCGTATCGCGGTTGTGTATTTACACTGCACGCGTCTCCCGTGGGTCCCCTGTGTCACTACCTTGGGTGGTTCCTTGTGGTCCAAGCACTTCTAGAGGCTCTAGGCCTAGTGTCTAGTTCAGTCGTGGTTCGCATACCATTTTATTGGTATATGGTTTGGTACGCCCCTAGGGCCCAAACGTGTATTTGTGCTATTACTGTGATTTAAGATCTTATAACCTATGTACTTCGAACTCTAGCCTCATAAAGAGACTAGAGGGGTGTGTTTAGTAATAAATACATATATTTTGAATATATACCTGGTGTGGTGCTCTTTCATTTGGTCACTCAAGAGATTATAGACTGGTAAAACAAGCTGCTTTACATTCCTTCAAGACTTAGCCTGAAGGCTGCTCTCCACAGCTACCACTAGGATAGCTTTCAATAAGGTTGTCTTTAACCTACCTACCATAAGAGTCGATTTGGACTGGTGCAAGGTGCCCACTATAATTAGTGGACAGCATATGCCAGGCCAACTTCTCACAACCATGATAGACGATACTTCTGTGACTTATAGGTGTCTGATCACTTGACTGTGCACACAGGTGTTTGCGACTGTGACTTTCAGGCAGCTGTATTTTCATTCACAGCACACTGTGAGGTGCTCATGTTCAGAGAGTTGTGTTTCATGTCCCCCATATGTCCAGTTGGTATGACGTGGACAAATAGTAGTACAGATGATGTGGTTTTTGGGGGATGGACATGTGCACTTGTCAGTCACATAACTTGCATTCCCCATGCCCTCGGATTGTGACACAGTGCAGACTGTTGTTGGCTGGCTGCCATGGCCATGTGACTTGAGACAGTAATGTATGACTTTGCACGCATTCCTGTGTCATGGCATTAAACTTCCTGGGACTGATCCTGCAGGGGAGTGACATGTGCAACATGCACCCCATTTTGGCATTGACTATCCGGACATGGGTGCATCATGGTGTCTGGTGCTGGTATGCATCACATGCATTTCTAATTAGACTCTGGCCATCCCTTTATCCGGACACCTGCACAGACTCAGTGGCAAGAGATGTGATGTGTGCATGTTCACATACTTCACCGTATTCCCTGCAATGTCCAACAACTGTGTAGGTGGTGCATGTGTCCACACTGGGGTCTTACCATCAGACAGGCACCAGACAGATGGGTGCAAGGGCAGGAGGGGTGTGAGTCCCATGGTTGACCATCAGACTGACAATTGGCTTCCCCGAATCTGTGTGAGGACTTTAGGCAATGTTCAACTAAGGATGCCAGGGCTTGCTCTGTAATGTGCTGTACTTACTGTGGTGTGTGCGGTCAGTGCAGGTGACTGATGTTTGTCTGTTTCCCTAATTGTTTGCAGATACATCCACGGCCACAGGAGGGGACAGCTCCACGGACCAGGAGGAGCAGCGGAGCCAGACTGGGTCAGCATCGGACGAGTGGTCAGAGGGACCCAGTGGCACGGAGGGCGAGGGAGCCACCCCGAGGAGTCCTCAGCACCATCCACCTCAGCTGGGGACCACAGCAGCTCGGAGGATGACTCCCTTGTGGAGGCGGGTCTCAGCAGCCACCAAAGGCCAGCTAGTCTGTCTGGCCCCGCCACCACCACCACCACCACCGCCCTCCCATTGGCTCCCATTCCTGTGGTCCGTGGAGGCTCCCGTGCTCGGGAGTGTGTCTCCTTCGTGCCAGGCACCGCAGCCCCTGCCCCTGTGTCCCCTGCTGCCCTGAGTGAGGAGTCTGTGTACCTCCTTCGGCAGCTCCATGTAGGGCAGACAGCAATGCTGAGTGTCCTCCATGCACACACCACTCTGTTGACACAGCTGGTGTCATTCATGGAGGGCATCTCAACGGGTATGTCTGCCCTACAGAGGAGCAATAGGTCCATGGACTCCTCCCTGACGGCAGCAGTGTCCCTCCTCCAACAGTCCCTCACCCCTCCCACCTCTGCCCCATCCACACTTCCTGCCCCCCTACATGTCCAAAGCACATGCACACCTGCACAGTCAACCAAACACACAGACACGAGCAGCACAGACACACCCAAGAGTAAGGCAAGACGTGCACACAAGCATCCTCAGGGGACTGATACCACAGACACAGGGGATGGGGAACACACACACACACAGGCATCCACATTCACTCCGCAGTCCTCCAAATCCTCTCCCTCCAAGACCCCTTCCCTTGCCTCGCCTGCTGCCCCACCTACACAGCAGATCTTCCTGTGTGACCTCGGCCTCTTCCCCTCCATTCCTGCTGATCCAGCATACCAGGGGAAGAGGAAGTCCACCCACACAGAGAGGAGTGCCCCTCGTCCCCGGACACCCACCCCCAGGCGCAGGCAGACACAGGAGCCCATTAGGAAGTCCCCCGGAGCAGGAAGAGCAAGACCCCACCACCACCACCACGCAGCTCCAGCGCCCAGTCTCTCTCCTCCATCCCCCAGGCCACCACTGCACAGCTTCCCCACCACACCCTGCCCCAGGTTCCCCCACACACCGATACCGCATCCCCAGACTGCTTAGGCCCTCCCCCTGCCACTTGCTCTTCCACCCCCAACCCAGACGCTCTGCCTGTTAGTGGCACTGTTGTGGGGACCGGGTCCCCCCCCCTCTGTCCTGCCCACCTCATCTGCCCACCCTTAGACTCCCTTGGAGTCATGCACTGCAGTGGAGTCCACAACCACCACGTCTGACTCGGGCACTGCAGTGGGTACCCAGTCCACTACATCAGTCCAGCCCACTGCAGTGGTTGCAGCACCCACACCAACTGACTTGTGTACCACAGTGGTGCCAGCCCCCCCTGAGTCAGACACCTCCACTGCAGTTGCCAGTGACACTCCTGCACCCACCACCCCTTCACTGCCTCACTCTGCCATCCCCTGATCCTGCCCCTGCGGTGCCTGGCCTGCCCGTTGTATGCCCCTCCAAGGGGGATGTCCCCAAACCGTACCAGTGCAGGCAAGCAATGTGTGACCAGTTGTCACTTCTCACCCCGTTGGTACTGTGATTTTGGACTGGACATTGGCCTTAGTTTCTTTTGGACTTCCGTGTTTACCCTGACATTTGCTGAATAAAGCCCCTTTCTGTTTACTTTTGGGTTTTCTTTTGATGTACATGATGTGGATGAGTAGCATCCTGCATTTGCAGTTGTAATAGTGTTCACATCAGGACGAAGAAGTGTTGCAGTGATGGACTCCATGTGGTCCATGGGATATGTGTCCTGTTGTAGTCTGGATCTATGGCATCCTTTGCTACAGTCTGAGGGTGTAATGTTCAGCATTTGACACAGGGATGTCCTTTTTGCATTAGTAAATGAACATCTTTGTCTTACACTGATGCACATCTGGTGGGCTTACCACTGTTCAATGTTCCGATTTCCCTGACTGTGTGCCCAGCTCCACTGGACATGCAGTTTTGCACATCAATGTCGAAGGACTCATCTGTGTATACAGTGCATCTTGCTTGACACGTGTTTGGTGTGTGTGCAGATGACTGACGTGGCACTCCCGTACCCAGGCTGATGTGAGCAGAGCCTTCTGTGTGTTGTGGTTGTTGACTCACTGACGGAGTGTTCTGCTGACATGTTTGGGTCGTGCACAGACAAGGTTTGGCACAGCGGACCTTCCACAGGAGTGGAATGCCCTCATGGCAGTGTGTAATCTGTTGACATTGCGTGGGCCTGTGTTGTGTAAGCATGTCTGTGCGTGTTCCCTTCCCTTTTCCTACACAGGCTGTGTCCCTAGGGATGTTCCTGTTTATGATGCTTGCTGAGTTGTTCTGTGTTCATCCAGCATCTTGGACCTGGTTTCTCTGTGATGTGGGTGCATGGCAAACTAATGTTCATGAGGTTGTCATCCCAGGTTGTCTTTGTTGTCAGTGCTGGGGATGTGGGCAAACGCAGATGGGACACATTCAGGATTCCCCTTGGCACTTGTTGTTTACACGAGTCATGTGATTTACAGTTTGTGTTAGCTTTCAGTGATTGTGACACGTTGTGTGTGTGACTGCTGCCACTGCTCAGGGTCAGAGCTGCAATGTTGGTAGTTGTGTACGTGTGTTCTTCGTGTGTCACCTTGGCTTCTTCATTGGTGTGTGACTATGGCCAGGATCCCATTGATTGTGGTGGATTTCACATCATGCCCATGTACGGCATACTGTGCTGTGTGTCAGACATTGACGAGTCTTGTTGACTGGCCATGTGTGATGGGTTTCTGCACCTTAGTTCCCACCACCACCCCTGGTATTGTCATGGGTGCATGTGCAATGTCACCAGTCCATGTGAGCTTCACTGCTGCACATTGGTGGAGATCAGGGTGTGTGGTGTTGAGTGTGTGCAAAAGTGAGTTGTTGCACGGCCAGACCCCTACCTCCATATTGGCCTTGGCTGGCAGGCCGTGCTGATTGATTGGAGCTTGTGTAGGTGTGATGGTAGTTAGTTGCTCAGGACACATGGCTGGGGTTCACAGTGTGAACGACATCTAACATTGTCATCACAGTGGGATTATCATGCAGGCTAGTGTCAGCACAATATGGGGTCCCTGGGGGTAGTGCTGTGGTGGGTCTGTCTCTTGCTGTGTTAGTTGCTGTTCCTACAAGCTTGTGTGACATGTGTAATTTGTGCTCCCTCTCATCTAACAATGCCTGATTGCCCACATAGGGGATTTGGATCCATGAGTTACTTTTGTGTGGCACTGTATGTGCATCTGTGTAATTGGTATTCAGGCCTCATCATGTGTTGTGTGGTTGCCTGGGGACACTGGCACCCCCCTCACCTGTTGTGTTTGATGTGCAGTGTGGGTCTGCCTGTTTGTGTTTGTGCATCTGCACCACTGCATTGGCATATCTTTAGTGTGCCATTGGCTGTATGTTGTTTTGTGGGTTTCACCTGCTGTCCCTGGGACTCCTAGGTCATCGGTCAGCACAATGATCATTGTTTGTGTGTCCCATTGCTGCCATGGTATGTTATTTGTTCACCTCACATCTACAGTCTCCACAGGGTATCTCCATTTGTGTGGCCATTGGTGCAAATATGTGGGTCTGCATTATGATGGTCACTTCTGTCATTGTGTCATTGATGGATGTTGACAGTGTCAGCCCCCATGGGTGATGTTTGTCTGCACATGGCCAAAGGTATGTCTTATTTGCACTGCACTGTTTGCCTCCCCCAATCTATGTTGCTATGGGTCACAAGCACTACTTTGCCACTGATGTGTTTGTTGTTCTGTGACCAGGAATCATCCATGCAGTTTGGCAGTTGCAGCTTTTTCAATGTCAACACTTACCTTTTGGTCACTGTGATGATGGGGGTTTAGACCCCATTGCCACAATGTTCAAAATGTGCTTCAGCTATGGACCCCACACTTCCCTTTTGGTCACTGTGATGATGGGGGTTTAGACCCCAGTGCCACAATGTTCAAGATGTCCTTCAGCTATGGGCCCCACACTTACATTTTGGTCACTGTGATGATGGGGGTTTAAACCCCATTGCCACAATGTTCAAAATGTGCTTCAGCTATGGACCCCACACTTACCTTTTGGTCACTGTGATGATGGGGGTTGGACCCCATTGCCACAATGTTCAAAATGAGCTTCAGCTATGGACCCCACACTTACCTTTTGGTCACTGTGATGATGGGGGTTTAGACCCCATTGCCACAATGTTCAAGATGTGCTTCAGCTATGGGCCCCACACTTACATTTTGGTCACTGTGATGATGGGGGTTTAGACCCCATTGCCACAATGTTCAAAATGTGCTGCAGCTATGGACCCCACACTTACCTTTTGGTCACTGTGATGATGGGGGTTTAGACCCCATTGCCACAATGTTCAAGATGTGCTTCAGCTATGGGCCCCACACTTACATTTTGGTCACTGTGATGATGGGGGTTTAAACCCTATTGCCACAATGTTCAAAATGTGCTTCAGCTATGGACCCCACACTTACCTTTTGGTCACTGTGATGATGGGGGTTGGACCCCATTGCCACAGTGGTCATGGTCTGCTTGCATTGTGGGGGCCACACACATTTATGTGTGACACATGTGATAGGGGGTCACATTGTATGTTCAAAGTCATGTTCAGTGTTGTAGGCATTTGACATAGTCTACACATGCTTGTCATGGTGTTGGGGGGATGTCTTTTTGTTGCATTCCTTATGTTGGTGTGTGCTTGTTGTGTCATGCATTACCCATCCTATGAGTGGGGGTGTTGTTGATGGTAGGCATCCAGCCCCCCATGGGTAGAGGTGGTAGTAGTGACAGGCATCCAGCACCACCTGGGTAGGGGTGGTAGTAGTGACAGGCATATAGCACCCCCTGGGTAGGGGTGGTGGTAGGGGTAGGCATCTAGCACCCCCTGGGTAGGGGTGGTGGAAGTGGTAGGCATCTGGCACCCCCTGAGTAGGGGTGGTGGTAGTGGTAGGCATCTGGCACCACATGGGTAGAGGTGGTAGTAGTGACAGGCATCTGGCACCCCCTGGGTATGGGTGGTGGTAGTGGTAGGCATCTGGCACCCCCTGGGTAGGGGTGGTGGTAGTGACAGGCATCCAGCACCACCTGGGTAGAGGTGGTAGTAGTGACAGGCATCTGGCACCCCCTGGGTAGGGGTGGTGGTAGTGGTAGGCATCTGGCACCCCCTGGGTAAGGGTGGTAGTGGTGGTAGGCATCCAGCCGCCCATGGGTAGAGGTGGTAGTAGTGACAGGCATCCTGCCCCCCATGGGTAGGGGTGGTAGTAGTGGTAGGCATCTGGCACCCCCTGGGTAGGGGTGGTGGTAGTGGTAGGCATCTGGCACCCCCTGGGTAGGGGTGGTGGTAGTGGTAGGCATCTGGCACCCCCTGGGTAGGGTTGGTGGTAGTGGTAGGCATCTGGCACCCCCTGGGTAGTGGTGGTGGTAGTGGTAGGCATCTGGCACCCCCTGAGTAGGGGTGGGAGTGGTGGTAGGCATCCAGCCCCCCATGGGTAAAGGTGGTAGTAGTGACAGGCATCCTGCCCCCCATGGGTAGGGGTGGTGGTAGTGACAGGCATCCAGCACCCCATGGGTAGAGGTGGTAGTAGTGACAGGCATCTGGCACCCCCTGGGTAGGGGTGGTGGTAGTGGTAGGCATCGGGCACCCCCTGGGTAGGGGTGGTAGTGGTGGTAGGCATCCAGCCCCCCATGGGTAGAGGTGGTAGTAGTGACAGGCATCCTGCCCCGCATGGGTAGGGGTGTTAGTAGTGACAGGCATCCAGCACCCCCTGGGTAGAGGTGGTAGTAGTGACAGGCATCTGGCACCCCCTGGGTAGGGGTGGTGGTAGTGGTAGGCATCTGGCACCCCCTGGGTAGGGGTGGTAGTGGTGGTATGCATCCAGCCCCCCATGGGTAGAGGTGGTAGTAGTGACAGGCATCCTGCCCCCCATGGGTAGGGGTGGTAGTAGTGGTAGGCATCTAGCACCCCCTGGGTAGGGGTGGTGGTAGTGGTAGGCATCTGGCACCCCCTGAGTAGGGGTGGTGGTAGTGGTAGGCATCTGGCACCCCCTGGGTAGGGGTGGTGGTAGTGGTAGGCATCTGGCACCCCCTGGGTAGGGGTGGTAGTGGTGGTAGGCATCCAGCCCCCCATGGGTAGAGGTGGTAGTAGTGACAGGCATCTAGCACCCCCTGGGTAGGGGTGGTGGTAGTGGTAGGCATCTGGCACCCCCTGGGTAGGGGTGGTGGTAGTGACAGGCATCCTGCCCCCCATGGGTAGGGGTGGTAGTAGTGACAGGCATCTAGCACCCCCTGGGTAGGGGTGGTGGTAGGGGTAGGCATCTAGCACCCCCTGGGTAGGGGTGGTGGTAGTGGTAGGCATCTGGCACCCCCTGAGTAGGGGTGGTGGTAGTGGTAGGCATCTGGCACCCACTGGGTAGGGGTGGTGGTAGTGGTAGGCATCTGGCACCCGCTGAGTAGGGGTGGGAGTGGTGGTAGGCATCCATCCCCCCATGGGTTGAGGTGGTAGTAGTGACAGGCATCCTGCCCCCCATGGGTTGGGGTGGTAGTAGTGACAGGCATCCAGCACCCCATGGGTAGAGGTGGTAGTAGTGACAGGCATCTGGCACCCCTGGGTAGGGGTGGTGGTAGTGGTAGGCATCTGGCACCCCTGGGTAGGGGTGGTAGTGGTGGTAGGCATCCAGCCCCCATGGGTAGACGTGGTAGTAGTGACAGGCATCCTGCCCCCCATTGGTAGGGGTGGTAGTAGTGACAGGCATCCAGCACCCCCTGGGTAGAGGTGGTAGTAGTGACAGGCATCTGGCACCCCCTGGGTAGGGGTGATGGTAGTGGTAGGCATCTGGCACCCCCTGGGTATGGGTGGTAGTGGTGGTAGGCATCCAGCCCCCCATGGGTAGAGGTGGTACTAGTGACAGGCATCCTGCCCCCCATGGGTAGGGGTGGTAGTAGTGGTAGGCATCTAGCACCCCCTGGGTAGGGGTGGTGGTAGTGGTAGGCATCTGGCACCCCTGAGTAGGGGTGGTGGTAGTGGTAGGCATCTGGCACCCCCTGGGTAGGGGTGGTGGTAGTGGTAGGCATCTGGCACCCCTGAGTAGGGGTGGTGGTAGTGGTAGGCATCTGGCACCCCCTGGGTAGGGGTGGTAGTGGTGGTAGGCATCCAGCCCCCATGGGTAGAGGTGGTAGTAGTGACAGGCATCCAGCACCCCTGGGTAGAGGTGGTAGTAGTGACAGGCATCTAGCACCCCTGGGTAGGGGTGGTGGTAGGGGAAGGCATCTAGCACCCCATGGGTAGAGGTGGTAGTAGTGACAGGCATCCTGCCCCCCATGGGTAGGGGTGGTAGTAGTGACAGGCATCCAGCACCCCCTGGGTAGAGGTGGTAGTAGTGACAGGCATCCTGCCCCCCATGGGTAGGGGTGGTAGTAGTGACAGGCATCCAGCACCCCCTGGGTAGAGGTGGTAGTAGTGACAGGCATCTGGCACCCCCTGGGTAGGGGTGGTGGTAGTGGTAGGCATCTAGCACCCCCTGAGTAGGGGTGGTAGTGGTGGTAGGCATCCAGCCCCCCATGGGTAGAGGTGGTAGTAGTGTCAGGCATCCTGCCCCCCATGGGTAGGGGTGGTAGTAGTGGTAGGCATCTAGCACCCCCTGGGTAGGGGTGGTGGTAGTGGTAGGCATCTGGCACCCCCTGAGTAGGGGTGGTGGTAGTGGTAGGCATCTGGCACCCCCTGGGTAGGGGTGGTGGTAGTGGTAGGCATCTGGCACCCCCTGAGTAGGGGTGGTGGTAGTGGAAGGCATCTGGCACCCCCTGGGTAGGGGTGGTAGTGGTGGTAGGCATCCAGCCCCCATGGGTAGAGGTGGTAGTAGTGACAGGCATCCAGCACCCCTGGGTAGAGGTGGTAGTAGTGACAGGCATCTAGCACCCCTGGGTAGGGGTGGTGTTAGTGTTGGCATCCAGGCCCCTATGTGTATATGTGGCATTGGTGATAGCCATCCCGCCCCTATGGTGCTGCTGTTGCTGGTGTAAGTAATTTCTGCATCCCTATGTGTGTGTGTGATATGTCGGGTACGTGTGGTTTGTTTGTGTGGTGGGTGTCTGACTTACCTTCTGCGTCGTACGCGTCCGTGCCAGTTCCGGTAATAGATGTAGAATATTGGTAGGATCGGCACGATGGGATTCATGGTTGGTTCGTCTCGTTCGTCTTTCTCTTTGCTTCGCCTCGTCCTCGTCGCTGGCGTGTTCGTCTCGTAGCCGTGGATCGTCTTGTGGCGCGAATCGGAGCTTATGTGCGCCTCTCCCGGATGCTTTGACGTGCTGTGCGTAGCGACGGGTTCGGCGCGTACAGAGGGCGCATCGTACTTGTCCGGCCGGACGGGGCTGCATTTTGGCTTCCGTGTGACTCGATTCTGCGTTTCCGGATCCGCCTCGGTCGGAGAACAGGACCTGTATTGGGTGAGTACGACTGGGTCGGGATTTGGGCAGTTGTGTGCATCGTACTTGCTCGTTCGGACGTATGTGCGAATCGGTCGGGAAACAGGCATCCGCCTGGCTTTTTTCCCGGCCGAATGGTATTAGGTGCGCCTCCGACCGGGATCGGAATCAACCCCTAAATATGCACATATTGCTTTAAACCATATTGGGCATTGACGGTGGACATTTCAGTCACAGCCATTAAAAATTCCTATGCTTCAGTGAGTAATATGACAAACTACTTTTCTATGTCATATGTGTCATGGTTTGTTACTATGCTCACTTACATGATGAGTCAATCAGGTTATGAAAATGGAGAGGTCTCAAACATTTTAGTTACTAATCTGGGAATTGACGTTTAATGCATTACATACGTCCTGTGATGGCCATGAGACTATGTTGTGACATCAGTGCAAAGCAAAGAATCTATCCGATTTGTACCCTGACACACCAGCAAACTCTAGATGATCGAGTAGAATCACAGTGGTCATGGATGTCACCCTTACAGGGGATGTCTTGCCTATTTGACCTTGTCTTATGTACATCTCAGCGTGATATCTGTTGTGGAGCTGCAGATCCGTAGAACGAAAAAAAACCTGTCTCAGTTCATTAGCTTTTTTAGTAAAATACCTGCTGTGAACAAGGTGATACTGATTGCTGTTGAGTAGATGGGGACATAGGAGGCAATGGAGGAGAGATCAGTCCGTGGATGAAATGTAAAATGGGAATCTTCTAAAACATCTGTGTATGTTTTGAAAATGCCTGTGGCCAGTCTGTTTCTATGGGTCGCGTGATGTACACTCTGTTCACGACCGCTAAGAAGGCGCATGTGTTGCCTGGCATATTGTTAATTTCTTTTTCGAATGTTGCAAGCGGATGTTCAAAGCACAGTAGGGGATCTTGACCCCGGCTTGAACTCCCTTTGTACCGGATTGGATGTTTTTTAACTTTGCTGTCCTATGGCGGAGTGCGTGCATGACGTACTTCGAGTATGTGGTGTATATGTAGGTGGCAGTGACCTGACCTCTTCACTTGCCAACTGGCACTCCCCCAATACAGACCTCCTCAACAGTAGCTGCTGTTTGCCTTCTCTGTTGGCCATAATGACACGTTCCAAAGGGTTGAGGGCCCCTACCTTCTATCCTGAAGAACTCAAAAAGCTGGTCCAGCACTATGTGACTCTGGGCCTTTACGCCTTCGGGTAATTGTTTGCGCTTTACAAATACTGGATTTACGGAGGCACACTAGGTCTATCCATAAGTGACTACGCGCCCCTCTTCTTCCACTTCCCACTGAGGCAAGCAGAGCTGGGGTGAGTCTGAAGGAGGACGCCACAACGCATCCACGCAAGTAAGGCCCAGATTCACCGATCACCCTACAGAACCACAGGTAGGATGACTACGACTTCACTGAGCCGTCTCCCGTCCCTCTTTTTGTTCACAGGATGCTAATAGGCGTCGTACTCTGCCTCATCCTCAAGGGGCCATTACTTACCCATTAATTACCCGATTTGAGGTAACATTTGATGGTGTGGGTTATCTACACCCATAGCAACAATATACTGTTTCAGTTGATGCATGTCGTTGCCATTTCTCATAAAAATAAAACCCACTGCATGATCCTTTGAGTGGCGATGTATTGTGCATGGGTGCTGTACCGCTGGGGGCATGCAGATGCAGTAAAAGCAGATTTTTACGGTCATGCAAAGTGATTTCAAATGATAAATCTGAATTGTGATTTTAAATGTGTGATTGTGTAATGTTTGTCCTTTTGTGTTCCAGATTATGATCCAGGTCAAGGTACAATTAATTATCTGTTTGACCTGTTAAATGACTGATTACTATAAGCACAACGAATAGAGTAAGGAATCCAGTCATCGAGTAGTGTAGTTTGTTGCTGTTAGGTCCTGAAGAATCGCCGCTTGATCCAATTGGACAGATATAGGCGAGAAACATGTTGACCACATATATTTTAAATAAGACACTTACTAGGCTTACTAGGACCATTATACCCTGAATGAGCACCACATTTTTAATTAGGTTAGTGAGCTCAAGCAATACAGTTACTTGACTATGAACATCACTACACCACTACTGCACGAAAAGTGTCAATTATTTGGGCACAATTCTCTCTGTTGATGGGAAACATATACAATCCAAACTTTATAGAAAATAGACTGCATGCAACACAATTCTCCATGCATCCAGCTCACATCCTCAATCACAGATTAGAGCTATTTCGTTTGGTGAAATGACCAGAATCAGAAGCAATTGTAGCCAGGATACATGTTTCCAGGTGGAACTCCAAAAGATGGAAATTAGATTCAAGATCAGAGATTATTCACCTCAAATATTAAATGAGGCCAAAAATAAGATCCATAAGGTCCAACGTACAGACTTGCTTATCAACCGGGCAGACAAACGGAGATGAGGTAGTCATCAAAACAAGAAACCTGCATTGATTACACCTTACAGTGCACTCAGTCCGGAATTGTACAAAGCCATGTACAAACATTGGCATATCCTACTGATGGACAAAACATTGAAGGAAATGATTACCACCAAGCCCAATATGATTCACAGCAGGGGTAGAACAATCCGACAAACTCTTTGTCATAGTTATCTCATTCCATCCACCACAGTCACATGGCTGTCCAGGCTACCTACCAGCTTCCACAAATGTGGACAATGTAATGTGTGTCGGTTTGCCAAAGACAAGGTTTTTGAATTCAGATACAACACAACTAAAACACATAAAATCACCTAGTTCATAAATTGTAATACAATGTTTGTGGTTTATTGTATTATATGTGAGTGTGGTCTTATCTATGTGGGAAGCACAATTAGACCCCTAAAGGAACGTATCCAGGAACATGTGCGTGCTATCAAAAACAACAATACAGACTATCCTTTTGCTGTATACTATAATAGTCTACATGGCCAAAATGAAAATCTTAAAATTGCCTTCCAGGGCCTAGCCATACTCAGTCCTATGACTAGTGGTGGCAACAAAACGCTGACTCTTAGGCAGCTGGAAAGCCGTTGGATTATCCAATTTTGAGCAGTAGATATGGGCCTAAATATAGACAGAGATCTTCATTCCTTTTTGATGGAATGACTGATCGTTACCTTCTGTGAGGATATATACTATTGTCTGTATAGTGGTAATGTTCTCATGTCGGATATGGTGCACAGACAGAATATCGAGTTTTTTATTTCGAACTACCATAATATCGAGTTTGAAATATCGTAGGTCAAGAATATCGACATCAAGAATATCGTGGTACAGAATATCGACAGTAAGGTTAGAAATATCGTTTTATTTAATATCGAAGACAGCAATATGATTTGTAAAAATATCGTTGTTAATAATATCAATGTTTATATTAGTGTTCTGTATTTTAGTATGTGTGTTAAAAGTATATGAGGTAATTTTTTGGTATAAGTGTAGTTTTTTTTTAATGCATGTGTGAAATCTTTAGCAGTAAATATTTTTATGTAAAATAATTTTTGCCGTAATTTAGTTCTGTAGCGAGTTGTGGGTTTATAGGGGAATAGGGTGGGAAGTAATTTAATTTTATAATAAAGTAATTATTAATGTTTATTTATTAGTATGTATACTTAATTTATTAATAATTAATAATTAATTGGCTATTAATTAATAATAATTAATTAATAGAAAAATATATAAATTGTGTAATTTTTTTTAGGAGCGGGTTGTGGGTTTATAGAGGAATAGGGTGGGAAGTAATTTAATAATAATAAAGTAATTATTAATGTTTATTTATTAGTATTTATAATTAATTTATGAATAATTAATTATTAATTGGTTATTAATTATTATTAATTAATTAATAGATAATTATATACATTGTCTAATTTTTTTAGGAGCGGGTTGTGGGTTTATAGGGGAATAGGGTAGGAAGTAATTTTATTTTATTAAAGTAATTATTAACTTTTATTTATTGGTATTGATAATTAATTTATAATTAATTATTAATTGGTTATTAATTAATATTAATTAAATAATAGATACTTGTATTAATTATGTTATTTTTATAGGAGCGGGCTGTGGGTTTATAGGGGAGTAGGGTGGGAAGTAATTTAATTTTAATAAAGTAATTATTAATATTTATTTATTATTATTTATAATTAATTTATGAATAATTAATTAAAAATTTGGTTATTAATTAGTATTAATTAATTTATTGATAATTATATTAATTGTGTTTTTTATGAGTGGGTTGCGGGTTTATAGGGGAATAGGGTGGGAAGTAATTTAATTATAAAAAAGTAAATATTAATAATTATTTATTAGTATTTATAAATAATTAATTATTAATTGGTTATTTATTTTTAATAATTATTTAATTGATAACTATGTAAATTGTAACCCTCTGGTATCCAACACTTTCCCTACTGTTGCACTCACTGGAGTGGGAATAGTAGTTTTTACCCCTTTGCTATCCAACACTTTCCTAAATGTTGCACTCTCTGGAGTGGGAATAGTAATTTTTACACCTACGCTATCCAACACTTTCCCTACTGTTGCACTCTCTGGAGTGGGAATAGTAATTTTTACCCCTACGCTATCCAACACTTTCCCTACTATTGCACTCACTGGAGTGGGAATAGTAGTTTTTACCCCTCTGCTATCGAACACTTTCCTAAATGTTGCACTCTCTGGAGTGGGAATAGTAATTTTTACACCTACGCTATCCAACACTTTCCCTACTGTTGCACTCTCTGGAGTGGGAATAGTAATTTTTACCCCTACGCTATCCAACACTTTCCCTACTGTTGCACTCTCTGGAGTAGGAATAGTAATTTTATCCCCTCCGCTATCCAATATTTTCTCTACTGTTTCAGTTAATGTAGTGTAAAATGTATTTTAAAAAGATTAAAATATTGTAATAATTTAATTAGTTATATATATTTTTTAATTTTAATTTATATTATTGGTGTATGTGTATATATATGTATTTATAATTTTTAATGTTTTAAACAATTTATGTTATTAAAATAATTATTTAAATATATTATTAAGTAAGTATATATATTATATTTTATAGAGATATATGTTTAATTGATTTTTACATTATATGTATTACTTATAATTTCAAACATGTTTTAATATTTTTAAATATGTTTATTTTAGTTATATGTGTTATTTACTTTATTTTTTGTATATTAAAAAAAAACTATATTTTTAACAACGATATTTTTAACAACGATATTTTTTTATCGATATTTTTGTACTTACCATTATGTAGATAGGACTTCGATATTCTGGACATCGATATTGTTGCATCGATATTTCTGTAGGTCGATATTCTGACTCTCGATATTCTGTCAGTGATCCGTCGGATATGTATGCCCATCATTATGGTCCATTGGGTTCCCAAAGGCCAGTGCGGTTACCATATTTGTCATGTTCCTGTATGTGCTTTTCAATGCCTTAGTTGACAATCTCATGTTAGAAAACATTGTATTAGACTGTGAATCACAATTCTTTCTTGGGGCTAAATCAAACCCTTTTTTCCACTGGGAATCTTTTCCAATAATGTTGGCAATACACCTTAGTACACTTTGTTGCTAATATGACTACTCTCTACGTTTGGTAACATATAACGTGTATTCACGATATTACTTTCTTCTCCTTTCTCTTACCTGCCTTGTGTTCCTTTGCCAAATCTTCCTTTGCATGATCTAATATGGTTGCCGGATAGTCTCTGTTTATTATCAGATATTCTCAGGGCTTTAAGTGGGATGAAAAAACTGGGGGGTCTCTCAAAGGGGCGTGGCCAGTGTAATTAAGGGCGTGGCTTAAAACACTTAATCTAAAAATCTGTGCTGAGCATAGTGTGCCGCCCGACTTGTATTTTGCTGTTTCTGTCATTGCATCTAGATATATGATACAACAAGTAACATCATATCTACAACAAGTCAGGACTCTTGGCTTTGTCAATGGTTGTTAGTTGCATAAGATAAATAAGCAACAACTATGGCTTGTATATATTATTGAAAAGGCTCCCACTTAAAGCCCTGGTGACACCACGACAATGTTGCTGCTCCTGAGTTTCAAAAAGAGAAGGGAAATCCAGAGAGAAAATGACTCTCTTTAAAGGATTTCCCTTCCCCCTACAAAGCTCACCTGGCATGATGTCATGCCTTTTTAACTTCTCCACTAGTGAGAAGTGAGCAGTGTGAGCAGCGCACATCGATGTGCCTGCTGTCACTGCAGTCCGGAAAAAACGGACCGCCTGTGCCAGGGCACAAAACAGAGACCGATAGAGACCCGTTTCGAGGCCTCTGTAAAAAATCTGTCGGTGCTCAGACCTGGTGAGACACGGCCCACTTAAAGCCCTGGATATTCTACAACTATAAACATTGCGCTCGCTAGTCTTTTGTGGTAATTCCTGTCCCAGTCCCATTTCTCTTGCCACTTCCACATGCACGTACACGTCGGATATTTTTAAACGTGGCTCAGCCCTTCGTGTTACTTTGACACTGACCCGTACTGTGCCTGACGTTGGATTTCATGCAGGTAGAGGATGCCTTCCTTCATTCTTAGCGTTTCTGGGCTTGTTAAAGAGATCGGTTACGTTTTTGGTTAGTTTACATTGCTACTTTTTAATCATTTTCAGGCTTATCAAAGCCTCTCTTGCCTCTCAGTGTTTTGAGTGTGACTTAGGCTCGCATTTTTGTGGCATGGACTATCTGCATTTACACATGCCGTCTGCAACACGCACTTCCCGGATCGGGGGTTAGCGATGTTTACGCATGACTCATCGTGTGCAGGTACGAGGCGTTGTGCATTATATATACGCAGCTAGTATTTTTTACGCATGGAAGGTGCTCTTGTTATACCGTAGCTATAAATATATACACTTGTTTTGGTTTGCCCACGGCTTACATTTTATGTTTTTTTTTTAATTATTTGACCTCAAAGATTATGTCTTGCCAGACGCATACATTTAACTGGGGGTTTTGCTGAGAGCAGGAATTGCACTTTCTTTTTCTCTTTTAAGGTTTATAACTTTTAGACAGGTAAAAAAAAGCACCGATCCTGTTTTGCATGTCTTTCTTCACTCGATACACACTTCTTTTCGACACTTTTTCAAAACCTATGAATGAATCAGGCTGCCTTAGATTCACATTGTATATGTGTTTTGTACATAATATATATTATTCAATTTTGCTTATTCATATGTATATATTGTTTGCAGCATGAAAAAGTCCAAAGGATGAAACACGTGTCTGCTGCTTTTGTTCTCCATGTGTTTCAAGATTTGAGATATATTCCTTAGAATAAACTATGTGTAAAAGAAGAAGAACCTTATGGACTATACTTGCTTTCCTATTTCTTACTTGCCATGATTTAGCATCACTGTATGTATTACTTATGTGTGCTTCGGTACTTATTGTTGTTTAACATCACTAAACCTATTTTAACTCACTCCTGTTAAACATCACTTTACATACACTACAAACAAAACCTGCACACCCCACTTCATCATACAGCTACTAAAAGATCTCCGGCAAAGAGCCCCCTCGTGGGTGCCTATCGGGTATTGCAGCGCTGGCCTGATGAGGAGCAAGCCCAATGATGAAGCATGACACCTTAAGGGCTTTGTGAGGGCACCTGCCCCTATTGGAGCATCCTCTTCGTACTGCAACACAACGACCCTGCCCCCCCCCCCTTTTTCCCCTCTTCTCCCTGGATTCTTAGGAACTGCACACTCCCACTGTATACAGATTGCTTACTCACTTAGGAGCAAGTGTGCTGGACCTTTCCAAGAAAAGCTCCTGGTTCCTCTTTGTATAGTGTCAGATATCCCACTCATGACGGATCACAAGTTAGTGTTCATGAAGTTGCTGCAAAAATAATGTGTAGCATGTTGTATGAAGTGTTCACATATGTTGTGTTTGGAAATGGCCTGTTGACACCCATACTTTTCCATTTTTGGCCTTGTTATGAGTGTTTTGAATCTATATAGTGTCTGTATATGAGATATTGTCATATGTATTGTTGAACACATCTTGGTCTGTGTGGCTATGAGTAGATGTTGAGCCTTAATTGACCATGGATATCTAACTGTTTATTAGACTACATATATGTTCAATTTGAATGTGTGATCTAGTCATGTTTTAACAGATGAATGAAGTGCATTGTTCTATCACTGTGATTTTGTTTACATTAGTGTACACCCAAACAGTGTGTCTTGTCTAAGTTGATCATTCCAACATTGTAACAGTATCATCTCCCTTTGTTAATGGTCTACTGTGGGGCCTATATTTGTTTTGGACTGTGGAGTTACAATTGTGTTCCACATTCTGTTTATCTATGGGCGGTATGTGATATTGTATGGTTATGTTGTATATTCGATTCCAATATTGATGTAGGTCTCACATTACGCTAATGAAAAGAATTTTTTTCGGACTGATGTTGTCTGGTAATGTGTTTTGTGTGTCCCTACAATGGTGGGTCCTATTTGTTGTTTTGGCACATGTTATGTGCTATTCATGTTCCTTCATTGTTGGTTATAGGTGTGCCACTTTAACAGGTTATAGGACTTAGGAGCACATTCTAGGCATTGGATATCGGTACGGTGTAGTGTAGCTGTACTGTGGTGATGATGTTGCAAATGAGACGTATGTGCAATGAGCATGTCCATTGTTGTGGTAGTGGTCTCTTGTCATGGAAATCTATGTATGAGCTGATAGTGTTATTTAAGACCCCATAGTGGCCATGCAAGTAGTAGTGGCTAAAATTGATGCAGTTGTGTATGCCTCTTTGAGGTTACTGTTGTTGAAATATTAGTGAGATGAGTATGTACATATATCTCACACCTGTTTCCACTGTTTTTTCAGCATCAACCGAGCCAGGCAGAGGAGACTGTGTGGACGATGTTGGAGAGGCAGCTTGACAGAGTGGCTCCGGTCAGAAGACTGACAGCAGCGGAGTCACAGTGTCGGAGGGTGAGGGGCATGCCCTGGAGGAAACCGACTCGTCATCCTCGGCGGAGTCAGGCTACAGTGGCAGCTCTGCGGTGGTTGTGGACACCACAGGAACTGTGCCTCAAACACCCGTTCCAACGCCACCCTCCCTGCTGTTCCCCACAAAGTTGTCAATATTCGCTCCCGTAAGGGTCTCCTTTGCCCCAGGCACCTCTTCTCCAGCCCCGGTGCCCACAGCTGCCCTGAGTGAGGAGCCTTTATCACTCCTGAGACAGATCTCTGTTGGAAACACTGCACTGCTGAATGCACTCCAGGGGCAGTCCAATGTAATGACAAAGACGCTGGAGTTCCTGGAGGGCATTCACAGTAGCATGTCTGCTCTACAGAGATCTTTTCAGGCAATGGCCTCCTCACTGATGGCAGCCTTCCCCCAGCACATCCTTCCACCACTCAACCAGACTTTTCCACATCCCAAGTCTGGTTACCCATTCCTGTCCCAACTAAACGCAGACATTGCCACACTGAGACACCATCATCCACAAGCCACACGTCGTCCCCAAAATGCAGGAAGATTGGCATGCATGCATCCACCCACCAGACACAGACCTCCCTCAGCACCCCCACTACACACATACCCACAGAACACCCACCATCAGACACACAGGCCAAACACAAGCAGCTTCAAACTCACAGACACCAGCAACAGGCACACCCATATCACAGACACCCACTACCTCTACCTCCCAAAGCCCACCCCTTGTTATCCCCCCTCCCCAAAGTCAACTAGGAATGTCTGAGGGTCCCAATGTGTTTCCCTCTGCCTCAGACACTACCCCGCCTTCCCCTTTTGATCCAGCTCCTACCACTCCCAATCACCTTTGCCCTGATTTTAATTTAAATAGGTGCCTGGAATGCCCACCGAATGCCCCTACCTGGGGAGGTTTCTTTGGCAGTGTGATTTTGGTACATTGTGCGGTACAGAACAGTAGTGGATCCAAAATTAGCACTGGACTGGCCTTTGCCATTCATTTTTGTTTTCTTTATGTTTTTTAATTAAGTTTAACCATCGGATACCAATTTGGTGGATTCATTGCTTATCATGATAAATGATCTGATACTATAATTCAGTCAATACAACTATATTGTTGTACTCTGGAGATGGGAATAGGTGGTCCTTTCTCAATGGTGATTGTGATGTGAGCTTTGCAGCTGTTCAGGAGATATTTTGGATGAGGGACCATGTACGTGTACTCAGTACCTACTGGTAGCTATGTAGCATTGTGTAGGTTATCATTTGGTAAGTATTATACATTGTCTGTTATCTGCCAAGTGTGGCTGCCCTTCTCCCAGTGATGTTGTTGTGATATGTGTGCTATGTGTTTGTATGAGATATTAGAGTTTGTACACATGCAGTATGTGTGCTTGCCATACTTTGTTGGTTTTCTTTATTTTGTGTCCATTTGAATGTGAGTATGAATAAGCTACTACCTGTAGTTGTGTGAGATGTGATTGCTAGCATAAGGTGCCAGGACACATTGCCTACACATGTGTGGGACAGTGTGTATCTATTAGTTGTTTCTGATATGCTTCAGAAGCCATGTCTGGATGCAAATGTTGTTTATGGACATGTGCAATCTTGTGTAGTATCTCACTGTCCTCAAATGTGTGCTTTGTTTGTTAGATAGTGTGATTGCTACTCTGCCTGAGGTGTTTCAGTTGTGTCCTTGGATATATTTGTCAAGGAATAGACGTTGTGCCTTTAGGTGACCTTGGGTTTTGTAGTGCAATGTGTCTGTGACTATGATGTGGCTATGTGGCTGTGCAGGTTTGTGGGAGTTATCCGAATTTGCAATATAGATGGAATATTTCTGGGTTAAGGACAGGGCTAGACTCTGGAATACATGATGGGGAGATGGTGACTGGGGCTTCTTATTTGGGTTTCTGTGGAAAATGCCTCAGGGTATGTGTGGTTCATGCAGACTTGTGGATGCGTGGGGTGATGGTGAGATGCGGGACTTGTAACGTTCTATGGTGTTTTGGATGTGAAACTTGACTGGTGTAAGTGTTGTTGAGTAGGTTGTTGTTGATGTCCTCTTACTGCAGACATTACTGACAACTTTCATTGTTAGGTGACACCTGTCTTTTGCTGCGTGGTGTGTAGTTGCTATTTTGGGACTGGAAGGGTACACTTAGACTTCTATTGGGCTTTGTAATTGTGGTATTACTGATCCAGCGCAAAGTGGCTGAGGTTGGATATTTTACACACAATAGACTAAATTTTTTTTTACTGGGCCCATATACTTTTTATCCAGCTACAATCATTTGCATTTCCCTTGGCCAATTTCCCACTGGATGGGGGTCAAGTTTTTATAATTCAATTAAGTTCAGATTAGTTAATTTCTTGTAACCACAAATCAATTACAATATAATTTCAATGTCTAACTAATCTTCACGAATCAACACTCTTCCTCTGGTCGATGGACCATTAGTTGAGTTAGTTGATGGTGATATTAACAACTTCTTAACTTAACTCTCAATGAAATAACCACAGACTCTGAATAATAATAATAAGTTTATCTAAAATTTCAGTCATTAAGTTGAACGCTTATCAATTACAAATACACAGTGCAAACTCCATCTTTCTTAATGTGGGAGAGAGAACAATCATATAGCATAATACATTCAATTACATAAGTTCATTCAACAAAATCAAACGCATAAGAGTGGATATATGTAGAGACAAAGGCACATAATAATAATTAACATTTGCAAAGAAATATGCAAATTTTGGATAGAATGACATTTACCTAATGAAGATATCTGGGAAAACCACAACTCTGGCCAAAGGACTGGTGGGGGTCCCCTGACTTAGAATCAGGAGACAAAGACTATAGGATAGGTTTAGGACAGATCTGATACTTTCTAGACTTTTCTACAACCCGACGCACCAGGGCGATTCCCTCTCTTACACTCTCTCCCTCCTCGATATTCTTCCGCAATCTTCCAATCTAATCAGGCAGTAGTCTGGATCTTCCAAGTCTGCTCTCGTCTCTCTCGCTCTTTCTCTCTCCAGCTCCCAGCAGCAGTAGTTCCCTCACAGCTCCATCAAATCACCTCTCTATCAGCAGCGTTGAGCTCATATATCTCTCCTTTTTTCTTAATTCCAGTCACTCTAGTTATAGTCTTTATTTCTTCATGTCCCACCTTCAAATGTTGCAGATTTGCTAAACTGCTGAATATGATTGGACAGGGTTAGGGGTGTCTTCATCATACCAGGCTGACGTATTCACTTTTATTAGTAAACCCTATTGTTTGTGAACCCTGCCCCTTCTACTCATTCATATAATTCATTTGAAACATGCATATTTTGTTGCAAATGCCATAACTCATTTAATACAGGCTTCATAGATGACCGATACATCCTCTTCTTTTCCCATCCTTTCTGTCCTTGGATCTTGGCACTCATTCAGTTACCTCTCGGTCACCGGGTCATTCCATGGGCTCATTGAGCATGCGTAGCCTTCACCATTTTCTTTTCCAGTCATAGATTAACAGGCCCAAATGTACACTATTAGTAAATGAATCATAAACAGATGTTATTTTCTTAAACATGTAATTCTCACTGTTCACCACCCACTTCTACTCTATCCCATGTAATTATTATTACTCTTGGGCAAAAGCGTTAATAGCAGCAGCTTTCGTTTAAATCAAGCAAGCATATGCCGGGCATGCGGTACCTCAAAACCGCATTCTGGACTTTCTTGCGCATGCGTGAGATTTTGTTTTTTCTCAAAGCGAGTTAGTCACGTTACTTATGCATATTTCAAGTTTGCACATGCGCAAAGCGTTTTTTGCAAATTAAAGCGGGTTTTATTCGTGCTGCATTTTATTTCTCATTAATCCAAGCATGCGTAAGCTTTTCTCCCCATGTATCTGTGTTGGGTGCATGTTAGTTCCGTCTTATTTACTAAATTAATGATTAGTGAAAGTTAATGGAGGATTTAATCGAGCAAGTTTCACTTTTCCCGAATCCTTGCTCTATCAATCCCCCTCTGATGGCATTTTTAAGCCATCATAAAAATACCCATCATTACCTAGTGCCAACTTTTAATTTTTAGTATCTTCCTTTCTTTCTTCTAACTCTTCAATTTTCCTTTTCATGCCTACTCCTTTCATTTTATCAAATAGACTTCCTTTCATTTCCTCTAATTCGATCTCTTCTCTATTTCTCTTTCTTCCCATTCTTTTATTCTTTATTTCGGCTATCATTCTTGCTTTTGTTTTATTCTTGCAACATCTATATGTCATTATCATCATCAGACCTATTATCGCTATAGAAATTACTGGTATTAGGATTTTCCCTAATAGACTATTCCCTAAAGTGGAAAACCAACTACCTATAGTGGAAATACTTTTACTAAGTCTTTCCCAAACACCGTCAACCTCCAGTTGGGTCGAATCATCATGTATCTTTGTAATATTCTTAATATATCCCTCAATACCTTTACTTTTGTCTGGGATATATGTACAGCAATGTTGGACTTTCAACATGCCACCGACTCCACCCTCTTTTGCCAATAATATATCAAGTGCAAGTCGATTTTGCAAAACCATAGATCTAATTGCAATCATTTCGGTATTAATCATTAAGAATCCCCCAGCAGTATCTGTCGATAGGTGATCAACTAATGTTGACAATTTGCGTATCTTATCTGAATTCATTATGACTCCAACTGACGGTATCAGTGCACCAAATATATCACCTACTATTTCTGAGAAGCTTGTTCTTTTAGTGCGTTTTAGTCCTTGACTTATTACATCCATTTTATTGTTCTTAGTAATGTGATACACTTTTGGAAATACTATCCCAAGATAATAACTACCATACCATTGTTTTGGCAACCTATAATAGGCATTTTTCGCACACACATAATATATTCCTGGAAAAAGAGGATCAGTTCCACATTGTAGTCCCCATCCCCCCATGATTAGGAAGGTGTGCTCACATTCACTAGAATCAATGAAAATGTTGTTATAGTCTGTTTTTAGTCTATGTAGACAGAACTTTCCCAATTTTGACAAATCTAGGGACATTGCAGCATGAGTCTCGCCTTTCTTATAGTCCCCTTCCTTATTAGCCCATGGGGGTACATGTGACTTCTGTTCAAAAGCCTTCTTTTGGAAATCCTGTCTTCTTTCCTCTACTAAATTTAGAAAATCTTTTTCTTCATCTCGCAGCATACAGGTTAAATTGTTCTTATGCGCATATGTTATGTCTATTGGGTTTGTTGTTAGGAAAAACTTGCCCATAAATTCTGCATCTTTAGCACTAAGCACTGGGTTTAGGTTTCTTCTAATAGGAATCTCTGGGAATACTAAATCCATGTTAAAATAATAATACTGCAATTTGCATGTTTTATAGAAGAGACTGGACACGACACTACATGATACACCGTATGTTAAAGGAAGATGGTGATAAGTCACCCCCTCCGAAACAGACGAAGGTAATGTAGATTTTCCTAATAAGTTATGACAGAAAGTCTTAATTTTATTAAAGACACGGAGGCAAGTATTATCCCGCCGCAACACTTTTTAATATGTGTTTTCTCCCTCCCTACAGGGACTCCAGCTTTACAACCCGCTTCTTCCTGATGGGATCCAGCGTCCTCAAAAGGATCTTGCTCCGCTACGTACTGTTTCCTCATGCTCTGCTGATCCTCCATCCCTAGCTTCTGCTTCCAGGACGACTTTGCTGGACTTCAGTCAAGACCTTTTTGCTTGGACTTTGGCATTATGTATTGTTTTTGCTATTTTTCCTCTAGTTATGGACACTACTTAACTTGCTTGCTGAAGAAAAGAGGGCTATTCGCAGTCAGAGCTATCGTTATACCTGAGACTGTGTGTTCATTGGTTGTTGTTGTTGATTCCATTCTCTCCCATTGGTCAACCTGACGTTTGGCCTTCTGGGAACTGTAGTTTTTATAAGTTTATCTTGGCTGCTATCTACATAAAAGCAAGATTAGAAAGCATAATGTCGAGACCGGAGGCTCATATTATGCCTGTTCAAAGCATATCAACTACTAAAGAAGCAACAGAAATGACAGGTTTGCAATAAAACATCCGAAAGACATTATCATTGGACCAATCCGCCGATCTCAGAATGTCCTCCAACCTGGAGCCTGCCGAAACTCTGGTGGAGTGGGCCCCGAAAACAGAAACATCAATACCAGCCAAGGACATAACCCATCGAACCCAACGGGCTAAAGCGGCAGAAGAAACAGGGTTATGAGGTTTGCGGAAAGAAATGAGAAGCTGGGAATGGGAGGATGTTCTGAGATCAAAGGTTCTTTGCTCATATACTTTGAGACATTGACCTACACATAATTTAGGTTGATCAGGAAAATAAGGATAAAAAACAGTGTTCAAATTAGTTTTTGTACGTCTATTAATATGAAACAACACACCAGAAGGAGTAAACTGTCGAGAGGAAACATCCATAGCCTTGACATCAGTAACACGTTTGATAGAAACCAGGCACAACAGCATAGTTAGTTTGGCTGAAAGCATTTTCCATGAAAGAGCTGCATTATCTGGCCAATCAGCAAAGAGTTTGAGCACCAAATTCACGTCCCATAACTTACAGTATTTAGCTAAAGGAGGTTTAGAAAACTTAACACCTCTCAGAAGACGACAAATCAGGGGTGCTCACCCGCCGGTTTGCCATCAATAGGACAGTGGTTGAGAGAAATTGCTGATCTATACAAGTTAACTGTTCTGTAAGACTTACCTGAGCTGGCCTCAGAAGCCAAAAAATGTACAATGTAATTTAGATGTGCTGAAAAGGGATCGATACATTTTCCCCAACACCAGCTTGCCCATAAAGACCATGCTGGTTTGTAGGCTTTAGTTGTTCCTGGGGCCCAAGCCCTGCTAATGAAGAGAGAAGCCTCTTGTGAAATGAGGTGGTCAGAGTGGTTAGACCCGAAACCTTCCACGCGGACAGAACCAAGGAATTGTCCAGGATTAGAGAGTGTGGATGACCCCATGGGTCCAGGAGAAGATTGCTGTAAGAGGGAAGAAGGACCGGGAAGTCCACCGTCATCTCCAGAAGAGATGGAAACCAGATCTGGGACTGCCAGAAGGGAACCACAAGTACCAGAGAGGCAAGCTGACGTCTGGTCTGAGCGAGGACCCTGTTGATCATGACAAAAGGAGGAAAAGCATAATTGAGATGAGTAGACCAGTCTTGGAGGAAAGCGTCTGTGGTGAGAGCCAAAGGATCCGGACGCCAACTGAAGAAACGTGGAAGTTGGGAATTGTGGCGAGAGGCAAAGAGATCAATGTGCAAAGGGCCCCATTTTTGAAAGAGAGATTGAAAGACGGATGGAAGAAGCCTCCAATCGCTGGAGTCTCGTAGATAACGAGAGTGCCAGTCTGCTATGGAATTGAGATTGCCTGGGAGATATTCCGCTCTGACCGAGATCTTGTTGAGAAGACAAAATTCCCAGAGGCACTTCGCTAACTCCGCCAGAGGTTTGGACTTGGTGCTACCTAGATGGTTGATGTAACGTACCGCAGAAACATTTTCCATGCGAAGGAGGATAGAACAACACACTTTGGGGCATAGTCTCAAGGAACTATCGCCGAGTTAACGGCACTTTATCGCAGCCAAAGTCGGGATAAAATTATCGCCCCATTCACAAGCTGGTGCTAACAGCCGATACCACCAGTTTACTTGCGAAAGCATCCGCAAAAAACATCACCACAGATGACCCCGGCAACTATCGCTAATGAGATGCAGAGTAGGTGTTCCCGAGCAAAAAGCAGCGACAACCACACCTCAACATTCTCAACGACCAGCCACATCGGCGGTAAGACCACAAAACAGGCGATAAGGCGCGTTAGCAGCAGGAAATTAACACCTGCTCCGACCTGGTGTAAAGTCGGACGACAACCTGCTCCATCAAAGGGAGCCCAGCCCAGAGCCACATATGAAGAACAACAGATGCCATGGAGCCCCTCACCATGCATCCCGGAGCCCGAGAGGGCAACAACACCCACCGCCACCAGCCACAGGACCGCCACCACCCCCAGACCCCCCTCCCCCCCGGACCACCCCAGAGGCAGCGCAGACAAAGACAGCGGACCTTCAGGAAATGCACCAGCCTCACAGACCTAACACCAGACAACGTCAATGCCCACTACAGGCTCAAAAGGACAACCATCCTCCGCATCCTGAACATCATTGCCCACAGGCTGACGGTACCAGCACAGTGGACAACCAACATCCCTCCGCAGACAAAGCTGCTGGCTGTGCTGCACCTGTTGGCCTCTGGTACCTCCCAACCAACAACCGCCAGAGTTGGAGGAGTCGCACAGCCAGCCCCATCCAAGTTCCCCACACCTGTCCTGGATGCCATCATCAGCTAGGTACCCCAGTACCTATACGTCCCCCACAATGCGCAGGAACAGCTGGAGACCAAGCAAGGACTATACGCCATAGCTGGATTCCCGCACGTGTTGGGGGCAATCGACTGCACACATGTCCTACTTGTGCCCCCTGCCGACACCACACACAAGTACCGCAACAGAAAGCACACGCATCCCATCAACGTGCAGGCAATAGTGGACCACAGGGGACTCTTTACCAATGTCGTAGCCAACTACCCAGCCAGTGTGCATGATCCCTTCATCTTCCGACAGTCCAACATCCACCAGCGCTTCCAGGATGGCACCTATGGAAATGCACTGCACGTTGGCAAGTACCAAATGAACACACCACACCCCTCAACTCCACAATCATGAAACTCACAACTCTGGCACTGCACACGTCACAAAATCACATACAACATGCCAAACAACATGCCCACCCACCAGACACGACAGCACAACTTACTGTGGCAACCTTGGTTAGCCATGTACATGAGCCATCAACGTCATGGCACCCCAGCCACACAATACCGGAATGTGGGGAGAGGTGGGAACCAGGCATGTGCGAAGGAGGCAAGTCACCCATGAATGAGAATGTACACAATGCCAAGTGTGGCAGAGATGTGCTGGACAGACTGCAGTATGAAGACCACAGACATATCCATGTCTACATGCCCTGTTGGTGTCTGGAGTGTAGTGGACAGTGGACGCAACCATGTCACCCCAGCCAGTGAGGAAGCCCAAGGAAATGTAGCTTGTGACGTCCCCCCCTGTAAGCGTGTGCGGAGTGGGCTGGCTAGGCGTACGCCAGGCCAGCGTAGGGATGTGAATAAAAAGCACGGAGCTCTGGGCGTGGTTCTCTTCTGGAATGCCCAACGTGTCTGCCAGGGCGGCGCCTCCCACCCCGCTACGAGGCCGACGCCGTCGTCTTGAGCGATGTGGCCTGCGATCCTGTGCGCCTGCTGCTCCCCGGGCCGCTGGTCCCTGAATCCGTCATACCCGCCCCTGCGCAGCCAGGCCTCAATGCTCACCGGCCGACACCGGCGTGTGTCAAAGAGGGCCCACCACGTGCCGGCGCAAGCTCCAAGCCCGAAGCCCGCGACCTTGGCAGCCTCCTCAGACCATCACGGCCTCCGCGACACAGGCCCACTTTACTCCTTTTTCATTGGCGTACTCCACCGCTGCCTCAGGCCTACACGACGGTCGAGTAGGTCACACATGTGGAACTGAGTCTTGATTTCTGCATGGCGGAGTTCATATCATTGTACGCAAGGAGACGAGTAAGAGGAAGATGCGGTTCAGTCCGGAGGAGGAAAGGATCATCGTTACGGAGGTGATCGAACATTGCCGACAACTGCTCTGGTGTCACTAACTCTGTGCATCGCGGGCCAACGACACGTGGCTGTGGGCCCCTGCTGACCGCTGCCTCGTGCCTACACTGCGGTCAAGTAGGTCACACATTTGGAACTGAGTCTTGATTACACAATGGCCGAGTACACACTTTATGGCTGAGTTTATATCACTATATTCCCTTCGATGTGGTGACACAAAGTATGTGCATGGCATCCCAACCCCACGTGTCTGTGGGCCCTTGATGACTACGCATTCGGCCTACACTGCAGTCGAGTAGGTCACACATTGGGAATTCAGTCATGAATCATTTATGGCAGACTTGACATCATTGTACTGGCCTCATTGCAGACTGCATCCCCTTTCAGCTCCGGTGCCACTAAGTCTGTTCCCCGACATCCATGAACACTTTCTGGTTGAACTTTGGTGGCGACTGAGTCTATGGACTGGGGCTTGTCTTCATCATCATGTCGGTGATACTGACTTTGTGGCAAAAACGAGGCTGTAGCATTCCACTCCTCCATTTGCCGCTTCCGGCCAGCTTCTGCCCTCTGCATCATGCCCTGGAGGACACCTTCCACTCTCCCCCACAAACCTCTGCTACATTCACCTTCGACATCGATGAGGACCCGCTCACCTCACGTGGCCCTATCTCACTTCACCGCAAGTCACCGTCCCGTGGCGGTGTGCCTGTGCCAGCCGCAGTGCATCCGGGGCCACTAACTCTGTGCAGCTCAAGTCATGGCCCCCTATCTGATAGCATATTGGATGGCCTCTGGGTCGATGGACTGGGGGTCATCCAGGCCATGTGTCTGTGGACCTGCGCTGTCCGCTGCCTCCGGCCTCAACTGCGGCCCACCTGGGCTCACACATCAAATCGAGTCCTGGCCTGCCCGGCCGTCGCATCACCGCAGGATGCACACGCCACCACCACCAGGACCAACTCCAAACAACAGGTGCCAGAGTCGTAAGTGTCTTACTGCCAGACTATCAGAGTTGCTCACACCAGTCGTGGGTGCCATCATCAGCTTGTTCCCTGCTCAGCTCTTCAGGTGCCACTAACTCAGTGCACCACAAATCATGGACCATTCTGCTTGCATGTTGGGTGAACACTGTACTTTCTCCGGCTACCACCATGATGCTTCACAGTTGTTTCTGTTATGCTGGTGTTTTCTGTTTCCGCTTTAATTGTGATCACTGTTCAAGTTGTTGCCAGCACCAACGACTCCATGAGGGCTGGCTTACACTCACCTCACACACATCCAGCACATGCGTCACTGTACATGTGACCATCCCAATAAAGGTGTCAAGCACACGTGCCCGTAGCCAGTTCAACGAACTATCTGAGTGTGTCCGTGTGCTCAGTATGTATGCATTTGTGCCCCGGGCACTACAACATTACATTGTGCCGTGTACATAGGACGCAGCCATGTCACCGCAGGCAGCGGGTGGGACATTGCACATGTAGCTTTGTCGTCCCCCACTCAATACGTAAGAGGAGTGAACTGGGCCGGCGTACGCCAGTCCAGCGTGGGGGTGTGGATGATCATCCCGTGGCTCTGGGTGTGGTTCAGTACTGGAAATGTGCAAAGGCATGTGTCTCTGTCGCAGTGTGGGTCTCTGTTGGGGAGTGTAGGTGGGCCCTGATGGGACTTAGACACCCACGTATGTGATCTAGTTCGGCTTCCATGAGGTAGTACCCCACCCGCACATGTTCGGCCAGCCCCTTCTGGCAGTCTGACACCTGGCCTTGGAATGCAATGTGTGCTTCGGTGGGCTGCTGGGAGCCAGCCAGGGTGGTGGGTGCGTCCAGCTGTGTTGTCTGTGCAGGGGGTGGGGTATCCTCGATGCAGCGGTGCTGCCCTGCTCCTGGAGGTCGATTGCCTAAGATGTCCATGGACTGGTGTGGGGCTTAGGTGTCGGAAGTGTGGTGGTCCTCTTCAGCATCACTGTAGAGTTGTCTGGTCTGCTCTGCTAGAGGTGTTGTTTGTCCCTCTGCAATGTGAAGGGGAGATGCTTGTTGACATTGTGTTGGCATGTATGTTGCCGCATTGTTCAAGTTTACATACAGACTTCATGACAATGTACATTGTGACTGTTTGGGAGGGACGGACTATTTGATGCGGGACAGTGGACATTTGGACTACATGACGTAGGTGAGGTTGTACACGTACATTTGCATCTCACAGTTTCCTACTATGTCAGATGTGATTGGCCATTTTCTACGCACAGGCGGACCCAGTTGTGTCCTCTGTTCTGCTGTGTAGGTGTTGGACTGTGTACCGCATTGTCGTCCATGTGGGTGTGCTGTCATTGCTATGTGTGTGTGCTGCATTGTGTGGGAGTCGCACCTGCAGCTGTGATTTTGCTGCCCCTTATCCCTTGGAGGCGGTGTGCCTTTGGCTTTTGTGCTTTTGAGGTGCTGTGATGTTGGCGACTTGGGTCATTTGTGCTCTTGGACGGTTTTTGTACTCTTGTGCATTGTTTGTCTGCAGATGTGTTGTTGACGTCAGTGGTTGTTTGTGCAGGTGGATGTGTCAGAGTGTGACCTGCTCCTTTCCGGATGTGGTCCACACTCAGCCACCTCAGTCTCGTGGCGTGCACAGTGTCATGGTGATTGTACTCCAGCCATTCTGCTGGTCATGTGGTGTCACTTGCATTGTCAGTGTGGCTCGCACATACGCATCTTTGCTGTTTTTCGCACGGGTGCTTGTGTGTGTTGTGTAATTGGTGATGTGTGGGGTGGGACCCCTTTGGGCACATGGTGAATGGGGGCCTACTTGATGTTTCTATGTGTGATGCAGTGTGCCACGGGGATCAGGGACATGACCCAGGGTCATTGTGGGTGTGCGGTGTGCTACACGTCGTTGTGCATGTGTGCCATTGTGCCCGTCCCCCCCATCTCCACAGTCCCTGTTCGTTACTCACCCTGTTGCTGTTGTGTCAGGTCATGTCGAGCAGTGTCCGGACTCCCGACTCCTTGCACCGTCTCCACACTGATGACTGTGGCCGCCATTTGCTCCAGCTCCTCCTGTGGCGCAGGACTCCCACCTCCATTTGCCGTTGCTGCCTTCCTGTTGGCAGCGGGTTTCTGCTTGGTTTGGCTTTTCACATCGTGCCAGCGCATCTTGGCCTCCTCGACACTCCGGCTGCATTCACGATGGAATGCCATTTTTCCACCTGTGTTGCCAATGACACGGTGGAGGTGACGGACAGTTGTTGTTGGTGGTCTGTCACTTCCGTGACGACGATCCGCTCGTCATACGGACTGTACCCCGTCTTCCTCTTCTCCTTGGCCTTCCCCGACCCCGAGGTTCCTTGCTGGTGGTCTGTGGGGCTTGTGGGTTTCGCGTTGACCTGGGCACTCGTTCCGGGTGCCTCCATGTTGCTACGCAGTTTATTTTGTTTATGGTGTGTTTTTCTTGTTCAGCTTTTATGGTGCATTTTCCCGCATTACGCGTGTGGATTGCAGGCCTGTCGCTGGTTATCGCTGATTTTTGAATCGCGGTTGGCCTCATCGCAACTTTATTCGTGTTTCGCATTTTTGCGGCGTCGCGTTAATTTTAACGCGGTCATTTGACGCGTTATCGTGGGGCAATCGCATGGTGCCGCCAGGTTGAGAATACTACGTTAACACGGCGTTGTTTTCCCACGATAGACTGCGATGTGCAAAGTTGCGTTAAGCTAAACCTGCGGTGGTTATCACACGTTCTTGAGAATATGCCCCTTTGTTCTTTGCAAGGCTTCTGATCGCAAAGGAACCTGGAAGCATCTCTAAACAGTTTATGTGCAATTTCGACTCCTCTAGAGACCAAGTACCTCCACTCGAGATCGTACCACACCGGGCGCCCCAACCTGTCAGGCTTGCATCGGATTCTAATACAAGATCTGGGGCTGAGGCAAAGATGGTTCTGCCGTTCCAGGCATCTAAATGGTCTATCCACCACTGAAGTTCTAGACGGGACTCCTGATCTAAAGAAATAAGGTCGGAGTAAGCCAGGCCTTGACGCAGATGTCGAATCTTTAGGCGCTGGAGGGCCCGATAATGAAGAGGCCCTGGGAAGATTGCTTGAATAGAAGCGGACAAAAGACCCACGACTCTTGCAAGAGACCTGAGGGAAATAGAGTTGTTCCGAAGCACTTGGATGATTTCTGATTTTATAGTGGATACCTTTGACTGAGGGAGATGAAGGGAGGCGGTGGAAGAGTCTACGAGAAAACCTAAAAACTCGGTTCATTGAGAAGGAATGAGCATAGACTTTTCGGGGTTTAGAAGGAAACCCAGGTCTGAAAGAAGAGATTGAGTGATGTGTAAGTGAGATAACAGAGTTTGTTTGTCCAAGTTCATCAACAGGATGTCGTCGAGATAAACTATCAGTCTGATCCCGAGAGACCTTAGATAAGTCACCACTGGTTTCATAATCTTTGTAAAGCACCATGGTGCTGACGACAGACCGAAAGGGAGAGAACAGAATTGGTAAGTTACTCCTAGCCATTGGAATTGGAGAAATTTCCTGTGGGAACGATGAATTGGAATAGTGAGATAGGCGTCCTGAAGGTCTATTCTGACCATCAAATAGTTTAAACGAAGGGAATCTCTGAGATGGATGATGGTCTCCATTTTGAAGTGGCGATAAACCACAAACTGGTTGAACCATTTCAGGTTTATGACCGGACGCATTTTCTTGTTTTTCTTTTGAACCATAAAGATGGAACTGAGGAACCCTGAAGGATCTAGAGGGGCAATCTGGATTGCGTGTTTCTGGAGAAGTGATTGAACCTCTATTGGGATAAGATTTGACATTTCGTCTGCGAAGACGAGAGGAGGAGGGAAAACTGTCTGTAAATGTGGAGCGTAAAATTCTATAAGTTAGCCTTCGATGGAGTTTAGGACCCAAGGATCTGCAGTCAGGGATCGCCATCTTGGGAGGAACAATTTTAGACGGGCCCCAACAGGGGGAGGAACTGAGTGACTTACCTTGTTGGGAATTATTCCTGAAGTTCTTCTGTCCACGGCCCTGGAAACCTCGGCCTCTTTGGGGATAGAACTGGGGCTTGAATTCCTGATAATTGGCGTTGGAATTGAACGAACCTCTGGAGCCTTGATTGTGGAAAGAACGGCCGGCAAAGCGACTCCTGCCTCTACCGGCCCGTCTAAAAACATGTTGGGAGAAAACGTTTTTTATAGATTGTTGAGCCTTGTCAATGGACGCAAAAGTCGTGACAAACTTGCTAAGGTCTTTTACCAGAGAATCACCAAACAGGAGACCATCGGGCTTGATACCGGGATCCAAAGTAGCCAAGTTAGCCAACTTGGGATCCAACTTTATTAGGAGTCTTTTGCTCCGTTCATGGGTAATTGCTGAGTTGGCATTGCCAAGGAGACAGAAAGCTCTTTGAACCCATAGGGATATATCTTGGGGATCCAGATCTGTGCCGTCTAAACGGGAGGATTCCGCCATGTCAAAAATACGGGCCAGAGGACCAACCATGTCCAACAATTTGTCTAGGGATTGGAGAAAAAAGGATCAGTTTTAGCTTTTTTAGACGGAGGAGAAGGATCATTGGCATCAAAATTGTCAAACAAGTCATCGGCGTCACCAAGATCATCATCAGTGTCCAAAATCTGGGAAATTATCAATTTCTCAGGTACCTCAGCGTGCTTTGTTTTAACTTTGCGTTTGCCATCAGAAACAGAAATCCCCTCCTTAGAAGGAGGCCTGGGAGGCACCAAGTCCTCAACTTTGTGAGAGGAAACCTCATTCAACATTCGTGACGCAATAGAAAAATCACCTTTAGTGCTGGTAGGTACCAATTTCCTTTTTCTGCTATCCCCCGCAGACTAGGCCAATGCTTTGGACATAAGTGACAACATTGAATTTTCCATGTCTTTGGAAAAATGCTTCATAGATGCTTCAACAGCATGTTCAACAGATGAATTAATAAAAACATTCAAGTCATTCTTAAATGCCTCCCCTTCCTCGTTTTGTATGTCTGAGCTTTGAGAACTATCAAGCTCCATAGTAGTGAAAATGTGAAAAGGAAAAACCCAGGCAATGAAGGGTTAACAGAAGGAGCCTGGAAGGAGCACCACCCAGTGGGCATGAAGCTGAAAAGAAAACCTGACCGGGAAACAGATAGCCACTCCCCAAAGGGGCAGAACTCAAACCGGAGCAGACTCGAGGGCTGAATACGAAGCTCAGACTGAAGACGCGGTGAGGAAAGTGCTTCAGAACGGGCCGCTGAGGAGAACAAACAACAGCAAATGGCCACCTCGCGTCCAGACAACCGTCAACGCGCGCGAGCGACCGGGAGCGCTCAAAGCGGGGGGGGATGAGAGAAACGCTGAGGAGCACAAAAGCGGGCAGAGGAATGAAGTGCACAGCGCGAATGAAGGTAATAACAATAATTACAAAATTATAATCAAACCAATAATACAATAGCATAAAAGATAGCAATAATGATAGCGGGTACTTATCTTGACTGCGAGCAGCAAGAAAAAAGGGCTGTTCGCAGTCAGAGCTATCGTTATACCTGAGACTGTGGGGTCGATTCCGATTCGGGCCGGAAATTTCTCCGACCGAGCCGGACCCGGAGAGATTTCCGACCGAATCGGACCCGTGCAGTCCGACCGAACGAGTCCGATGCGTCCGTATGTTATCGGACACGAGTCGGTCGGACTCCCATTGAACTCAATGGGAGCCGGTCGTACAACGCGTACGCGGGCTCCCATTGCCTCAATGGGTGCGAGGCGGACAAGGGCGCCCCTACAGCGAGTACGCCGCGAAGCGCTCGCGGCGTACACGCACAGGTAGGGGGACCCATGGGTCCCCCTGTGTGCGCCTCGCACGGGTGCGCGTACAGGGGGTCCGACACGGACCCCCAAAGTACGGCTCCGACAGCGAGTTCGAGTCGGACGGCGCGAGTCGGTCGGAGCGGTCGAGGTGCGCATCGTACTTACCCGGCCGGAAAACGTCTCCATTGCGCGGTGCGAATCGGGTCCGACCGAGTCGGTCGGAGCGGTACGATCCGGGTACGAGTCGGTCGGAGCGGTCGGGTCGCCCGGACGAGTCGGTCGGCGAGTCGCATCGTACTCGCTCGGCCGGACCCGCGTACGGTTCGGTCGGGAAACAGGCTTTCGCATGGCTTTTTTCCCGACCGAATGGTATTGGGTGCGCCTCCGACCGAGATCGGAATCGGCCCCTGTGTGTTCATTGGTTGTTGTTGTTGATTCCATTCTCTCCCATTGGTCAACCTGACGTTTGGCCTTCTGGGAACAGAGGTTTTATAAGTTTATCTTGGCTGCTATCTACATAAAAGCAAGATTAGAAAGCATAATATGAGCCTCCGGTCTTGACATAAAATTTCATGCAAACATAGCAATCACTCACGTCCATTGCATCTACATATTCAAAAATAAGTTTAGTAAACACATTTAACGATGAATCACTATTTGATCTGCCATGTTGATACATGGTCTCGTCTATTTGCTCTAAATTAGTGGTAGTTGTTCCTTTAATATCTGTATTTACTTGATCACTTGTGTTCGTATTATTTCTGTCGTTATTTACCATCAAAATAGGTATCACAACTGTTAGCAATAACCACATTAACATTAGTATCAAAATACTGCACAAACAACATTTAACACATCTTCGTTTTAAACTAGATTTCGGATGTTCAGTCACTTCTGTTTCTGCCATTTGAATTTTCTAAAATTTATTTATCTCTAAAATTTCTTCTAAATTCTAAGTTTAATTTAAAACTAGAATATATGTATATATATATATATATATATATATATATATATATATATATTTTTATCCAATTGCTCTCCTTTCAGTAACGCACTCGACAGCAGGTAGGTAAAACCATTCATTTATTGCATGTTGAAAGTAGCTGCTCCTCCGTAATTGATTCCTTTCGCCAACGCGTTTCAAAGCTGTGTGCTTTTTCTTCTGGGCGTGAAGACTGATGCGGAAATACTGCCCCACATGTATTCAATTACTTTATAGGCCTCCAGTGCGCCTTACCGTGCTTTGTAGCACTCCCAATGCATCTTGGGACTTGTAGGTTGCTTCGTAGCTTCAATAAGTAATTGTAGGGACAGTCAACATTATTTTTACCCCCAATGGGTCCCGACATCTGCCGTTAATTATAAAGGGTCACAGTGATTCCTTTTCAATTCACTGTGTTAAAAAGCCCTCCAGTGGGCTCCGGCGCGAGTTGCTGCTGATTCAGGAACAATCTGTGTAATATTTTTTGTAACTCTTTGCAATTTTTAATTATAACCATTACACTAATATATGGTTTTGTCTTTCTCTTTTAAATCACAGGAGGAAAGGAAGGGGCCGACTCCGGTGTGGACTCGTGGTTCTCCCCTACCCTTTTCCTCGACATCACAGAAGAATGTGATGCTGCATAAATTGGGCACCAATTAACAGATAAGAGAACCTTTTGTTCATAAATACATATTTTGTGTTCTAGTCTGTATAATATTTATTTAAATTATTTGTGAGGGGTATGGAAAAGCATTTAATTTGAAATTTTGCATTAGTGTTGTGTGATTCACAATGTTTATTTCTAGTTTGGCTGAGAACTAGGGGACAGGCAAGAATAGCGGCAATTAAACGGACTGAACTGTAGTTTGGGCGATTAAATGGCACTATGTCAATATCAGAATAATTTTATGTACAGAATATCAATGTCATGATGATATCATGTACAGAACATGATGTGATGGTAATAATGATATCAGGGTCAGAAGATGACACATTCAGACACTATGTCAGAATAATGAATAAATGTCTAAATCTGATAATTACCACAAATACATACAGTGAGGGAACTGTATATATACATTTTGTTTTTTCTTATGTACATGGATTGAATACCATTATAAGATGGCCGCCATGGCAATGTCTAAGACTGAACTCCTAGAATTAAGTCAGTTTTCTGTTTCTGTGTTTGGTGTACTACACATTATATATGCATGACTGTCCCACAGCTCAGTGTGTGAGCAAGCCTGCTGTGACAGGCGAAACGCGTAACCAACTGAAAATTAAACAACTGGTGGTGATAACAACCTCTTTGTGATCGTTTACATATTTCCTTGGAAGAATATTTGCAACCGGCGTGCTCCGCCGGTAATTGACGATCTGCCTGCCTGGGGCGGGGGAGACAGAAGGAGCAACCTGTCTTGGATATATATATATATATATATATATATATATATATATATATATATATATATATATATATATATATATATATATATATATATATATACTAAGCTTTTGTGTGATCTCACACTTCAACAGCTTTTTGTCTTTTGCTTTTCCCTTTATCTTTAATTTCTTTTCTTCATCTGGTTCTTTTATTCTCTTCTTTATTTGTTTGTCAAATTTCCACCTTCTGTGTCACAGTCTTTTCTCTTAAGGTGGTCTCAATTTTCTTTCATCACTTCTTTCATTAGTGACATTTTCTTGTTCTTCGTTTAGATCAAGATTCTCAAAGTCCTCAAGGATAATATAGGTCCATTCAGGAGCGTTATATTTTCTATTTGGAACTCTCTCTCTTGTTGATTTTCATAAAGATTTTCTTCTTGGGTGTTCTTCTTCAGTTTGACTTGATATTTCGTTTACTTGTTGTAATTCTTTCCCTGTTTTTCTTTTCAAAACATATCTCAGTCCTTTTACTCCACTTGGCCAGTAATCACCCTTTCTGATTCTCTTTGTTTGCACTGCCTTTTCACCTTCTTCGCCAATTTCTAATGTTCTTTTATTTTCTTTTTCTTTTAGTTGAATCTGTTCTGGGCTTTCTAATTTTTGTCTTTCTGTTGATTGAATTTCTCCTTGATCTTTTAGTTCTTCTTCTCCTGATTATGATTGAGCTTGAACTGAGTTTCCTGCAGCCGGTTCTTCTGTTGACTGAATTTGCTCTGAACTTGTCAGTCTCTCATTTTCTTCTTCTGATTGAGCTTGATCTGGATTTTCTGTTTCAATTCTTTCTGGTCTTTCAATCTCTTGCTCTTCCTCGGCCTCTACAGCAGTCTCTTGAGACCCAGTATCCAGTGCCCAACCTACTTGACTTGTACTTGGTTGTTCATCATCGATACGTTCTTCAGTTTGTTTCTCTGATTTCTTCGACTTCACAACTTTCAGCTTCTGGTTCTTTTCTTTGTTCTACCAGTTGCTGCTCTTGTCGTTCAGGAGGACTTGGGACTCTTTTGGTATGACTGGCATGTATCCAATTTGACAAGCCAGAACACTTCACTGCTGTTGTTGTAACCAATATAATTTGAAGCGGTCCTTTCCACCTGGGTTCTAAACACGACGTTCTTGTGTGCTTCTTTATCATAACCCAGTCTCCGGGACACAAATCATGAGCTTGATTCGGCTGTGCTGTGGTTGCATCTTCTCCAACCTGGTGAGACACAGAACGTACCAGATCAGCTAGTCCAAAACTAGATCATCAGTTATAGTCATCAGTTTGTTTCCAGGTACAAATGCGTGTCTCATTGCTCTTCCCATAAGAATTTCATGAGGACTCAAGCCTGTCCTTCTGTCAGGGATGCTTCTAAGGCTCATTAATACAAGGGGCAAAGCATCAGGCCATTTCAGTGAAGTGGATGCACACACCTTTCCTAACCTGGATTTTATTGTACCATTTAGCTGCTCAACGACTCCAGATGCTTCTAGTCGATAGGCACAATGTAGTTTTTGCTCAATTTTGAAAGCTGTACAAATTAATCGAATTATCTCATTGTTAAAATGAGGTCCTCTATCTGATTCCAAAGTGACTGGAAATCCGAACCTGGGAATGAGTTCTCTCAGTATGTCATGGTTCATCACCTCCCTGCTTTCTGTCTATAATATGTGCATGGATTCCTTGGCATGCATTACACATAGCTGATATGTTAAAGATTGTATTATTATTTCTCAAACAAATTATGCTTTGCAAATTTCTTCCTGGTATGTAACAGGTTAAGTCAATCTTGCACGTGCATTTAGTTTTGTAGCATAGTGTATTATTTTTGTCTTATTATCCTTTGTTTTTATGTATATATTCTGGAGTGTTCCAGAGGAGTATTCTGGAAAGTTCCAGTGGAGTCCTGAAGAATCCCCATCATATGGGTGTGGTCTTAGCCTATAAAAGAAGACTGCAGCTGTGAAAGTGTGCTCGTTATTGAGGAACTTCCCCAGGCCGGTGCATTGATTTAGGACAGCAGCTGTTTTCCCTAAGTGCTGGTTCTTTCCTTCGAGCTGACTTCCTGAAGTGAAGAGTTAATTGCTGGCTTCCTGAAGTGAAGAGTTAATTGTGGTGGCTCTGAAAACTGCAGGTTCGATTTATCTAAGCTCCAGGAATCAGGTAGGAGAATTGCCTTCGATGTATTTTTCAAGCATTTGCTCATGCTCACTCGTAAATAATGAGCAGCAAGTTTTGGGTTCATGGAAGTTCATGAAAGTAATTAAGCAGCTTGTTTTCCAGATATTTTCTCCTCAATAGTTCAACAGTGCTTAATTAAGGTTAAAAGACATTTGGAGAAATACAATGTTTTAAGCACATTTTGAAGGTGATAATTTTCACAGTCTTTGATGGTTTTAGTTCAACAGTGCTTTACTAAGGTTAAAGACATTTCAAGAGATACAATGTTTTAAGCACAATCTGAAGGTGATACTTTTCACAGTCTTTGAAGGTTTAACAGAGAATTATCTGTTTACAAAAACCCAGTGAATAAGTATTTTTGCAAGTTGATGAAGGGAGATATAATCTCCAAAGACATTTATCTAAGTCAGCGAACCTTTTTAATTTAACAAAAGACAGTTTACAGACTTTGAGACTTTAACCCTCAAAACTGAAAGCTACAGTGGATTAATAGCTACATTGAGAGTATTCAAGGCTAACATTTTATTTACAGGTAAGGACAATGGTATGAATACAAATTAGAGCACAAGTCATTACCATCAATATCGTAGAAGGATTTCATTTGCCTGCTGTCTCGTTCCAGGTCTCCCTCCCCGCAGTACCCTCCCTAATTACCCTTACCCCCATTTGGCCACTCCGATCTTCTGTTTCTATATATATATATATACAGAATTGGTGCTGCCAGAAGGTGGGCATATTGGGAGAACTGTTCCTGAGGAATCAGACCTTGACAGAATAATGAGCCTTTACACTCTTATTCCTCCTGAACAGTGCTTTCAATATGTCTTCCATAGAGGATTTATGCAATATGATGGTTGCTATGCAAAAAGAAATGGTAGCCACAAGACACGAAACATCCGCTTTAGCACATCAGGTGAACGCTCTTCAAAAAGAAATGAGGGGTGAACAAGAGCAACCAAAATTTCCACCCACAGTGTCTACAGAAGGTAGCATTCCAACTTCAGCTGTAGTAGTTACAGTACCAACATCTGTACCTTTAGCTGCGCCAGAGCACTTTACGGGTGATCCATCTAAAGTGCAAACATTTCTTACGCAAGTGCAATTACATTTCATGGTCCGTCCCAATTCATTCCCAGATGCACAGTCTAGAATTGCGTTTTTAATTTCCTATTTAGGTGGAGATGCTGCCATGTGGGCAGTTCCACTTGTAAATTCAGATAGTCGATTATTATATAATTGGCATCAGTTTAAAGAAGAATTTGAACAAATATTTGACCGACGAACCATCACTCGGTCAGCGGATCGTGAATTATTGGAATTAAAGCAGGGAAATAAGGATTTAGTATATTACCTTACACAATTCAATAGACTAATCGCTGAAACTAATTGGCCTGAAGAAAAGAGAACTGCATTATATTACCAAGGACTAAAAGATGATCTTAAAGATTTATTAGCACAAATTGATCCTCAACCTGATACCTGTGAAGAGTTGATAGCTCTTACCTTAAGATTAGATCATAGACTCTCAGAAAGAAAAAGTGATCGAAAAGGAGATTTTCGTCCACCCCTTCGTGTACGAGAAAAGGTCCTGTCCGTACCCTCAGACTCTAGTGAACCGATGGATATTGGTGGAATTCGACGACCATTAACACAGGAAGAAAAGACTTCCAGACGCAAAAATGGTCTGTGCCTCTACTGTGGTAAAAAGAAGCATTATGTCCGAGAATGTCCAACTCGTCCAAAAACAATTAATCCGAAAGTGTCATCTAATACTAACCAGCAGGAAAACTAAAGAGCTCAAGTGGTAAGCAGGAGAACCCCTTGGGTAAAACTAATAAGGCTCCTGATCAGGTCATAGCCAATACCTTACAGACTTCTTCTCCAAATCTAACTCTTCATGCTACAATTAATAAAGATACTTTTACACATGAAGTAGGTGTTATGATTGACTCCGGTGCAACCGGGAATTTCATCGATGCTAAATACTGTAAAAATTTACAAATACCTATCCAAGAAAAACAGCAGCCAGAAGCAGTGAGAGCTGTAGACGGAACTATGTTAACCTCCGGACCTGTTACACATTGTACTGAAACCGTTAACTTGTTATTACATCAGGACTCAGGAATACATCATGAACAAATCACTTTCGATATAATTGATGCACCACAGTTTGGTATCATATTAGGAATCCTGTGGCTAACTGAACACAATCCACGGATTGATTGGGCTAAAAAAGTGTTCATTTTGATTCAGAATGGTGTACTCATGTATGTATGTTAAAACCAATTGAGTCCTCCACACAATGTGTAAAATCACCAACATATGTAAAAGCAACTCTTACTATTGCAACCGCCGCAGAACAAGATACGATTTTACCAAAACAATATGAATCCTTTCATGATGTTTTCAATGCTAGCATGGCGGACACTCTACCCCAACATAGAGTCTATGACTGCCATAATGACCTTATACAAGGGTCAAAAATACCGTGCAGTCGAATTTATGCCCTAACGGAACATGAAAATCAGCATTTAAGAACATACCTTGATCAATTCTTAAAAAACTGATTTATCAAACCATCTAAGTCCCCAGCGGCTTCGCCGTTATTTTTCATACAAAAGATAATGGCGAATTACGCACGTGCATCGATTACAGGGCCCTCAATAACATCACAATTAAAAACAGATACCCGTTACCACTCATCCCTGTTTTACTTGATCAAGTAAGATCCGCTAAAATTTACACCAAATTTGATCTTAAAGGTGCTTATCATCTTGTGCGGATCCGAGCAGGAGATGAGTGGAAAACTGCATTTCATACACGATTATTTGAATACAATGTCATGCCCTTTGGACTGTGCAACGCCCCTGCGGCGTTCCAATTTTTTGTGAATGATGTCCTCCAAGAATATTTGGATAAATTCGTCATTGTTTATATTGACGATATTTTAATATTTTCTAATACAGTGGAAGAACATATCAACCATGTCACAATAGTTTTACTGCATTACGAAACAACAAATTGTATTGTAAGTTATCTAAGTGTACCTTTCACACTACTGAAGTAGAATTTTTAGGATTCATTTTGTTTCCTCATGGTATTACCATGGCCGAACGCAAAATTCAAGCAATCACAGACTGGCCTGTACCCCAAAATGTGAAGGATGTACAAAGATTTCTAGGCTTCGCAAACTTCTATAGGAGGTTTATTGACCATTTTTCTACAAAGGTGAAGCCTCTTACTAGATTACGCCAGAAAGGAGTACAGTTTCACTGGTCACAAGAAACGGAAGAAGCATTTGTAGGACTAAAAAGGGCATTTACTTCAGCTCCAATTCTAAAACATCCAAATACAGAACAGCCATTCATTGTGGAAGCAGATGCTTCTGAAATTGCTATTGGAGCCATTTTATCTCAAAGAGATTGTAGTACAAATCAGTTGCATCCGGTAGCCTTTCTTTCAAAAACATTACAACCGGCAGAGCGAAATTATACCATTGCCGAAAAAGAATTATTGGCAATTCGGTTAGCTTTTAAAGAATGGCGTCATTACTTATTAGGTGCAAAGTTCCCTGTTACAGTCTACACTGACCATAGAAACCTGCAATTTTTACGTTGTGCAAAGGCACTAACACCCAGACAATTACGATGGACATTGTTCTTTGCTGAATTTAATTTCCAAATAACCTTCGTCCTGGCAGTACAAAAAATAAAGCAGATGCTCTTTCTCGCTCAACTACCAATACAGTAACCTGCAAAAAGGAACCTGTTCCCATGATTCCTCAGGATCATATTATTGGAGCCACGGTCACCTTGACAACAGAATTTTTTCAAAAGATTCGGTAAGCCTTGCCATTACCTAAAATATTACAATGGTGTAGTTTAGACCGAAAAAAGAGACAAGTAATAGATAATTTACAGTTCCAAGAGGCATGTTTATTTGTTCCTACAAAGAAGTTGCAAAAACAAATACTACAATGGTGTCATGATCATCCATTAGCTGGACACCCAGGACGCATTAAGACAGAAGAATTAGTTAGGCGTCATTTTTGGTGGCCTGCTTGGAGAACAGATGTCAAAACCTAGGTACAACATTGTGAAATTTGCAGTAGAACCAAGGTTGACAGATCTAAAAAGAAAGGATTATTACAACCTCTTCCTACTCCTACGAAAACATGGGAAGACATATCAGTAGACTTGATAACCCATTTACCAAAAGATCAAGGAAAAGATACTATTATGGTAATTGTTGACCGTCTATCGAAAACGGCCCATTTTGTTGCTTGTACAGGATTACCAACTGCAGCAGAGGTGGTTACTCATTTGTTACAACAAGTGGTACGATTACATGGATTACTGAAAACTATTGTTTCCGACCGTGACTCGCAATTCACCTCCCGCTTTTGGAAAGCGTGGTGTGCTGCACTACATATTAAAAGTCATACATCTACAAGTTTTCATCCTGAAAGCGACGGTCAGACTGAAAGAGTTAATCAAGTGATTAAACAATATTTACATAGTTATTTAGCAAACACTTCTGATTCATGGGTGAACCTTCTTTGGGAAGCTGAATTTGCTTACAACAACGTACAACATTCCACCACTCATATGTCCCCATTTTATGCAAATTATTTTCAGCATCCTCATTGTTTACCTCTACTTCATCCATTACCTAGTGACAAGGTCCCTGCAGTAACAATTAAGCTACAAAAACTATCCACTATGGCCTTGAGACTTCGTCGCAATGTTATATGAGCCAAAGTAATATATAAAAAATGTGCAGATAAAAAACGACAACCAGGACCTTTGTATCGTCCAGGAGATCGAGTGTGGTTGTCTACCAAAAACTTCCAATTCAAGCATCACCAGCGATTTCAACCACGATATATTGGACCATTTTCTATTTTAAAACAAATTAATCATCACCTTTAAATTGGATTTACCATAAACAATGAAAGTTCATCCAGTATTTCACACCTCCTTGCTAAAACCTGCTCATGCATCCACTCCTACAAGATCACCTCCTCCAATCATAGTGAATGGACAAGAGGAATATGAAGTACGAACAATTAAAGACGTCAAAAGACGTAAAGGTGTGCTTTGGTATTTAGTGGCATGGAAAGGATACGGCCCAGAACATGACTCCTGGGAACCTCATTATGCTATTCATGCACCACGACTGTTGCGTCGTTTTCATGCTGCGCATCCATTACCTTCCTAAAACCCTGTGCAAGATGGACCTTTGGGGGGGTGTACTGTCATGGTTCATCACCTCCCTCCTTTCTGTCTATACTATGTGCATGGATTCCTTGGCATGCATTACACATAACTGATATGTTAAAGATTGTATTATTATTTCTCAAACAAATTATGCTTTGCAAATTGCCTCCTGGTATGTAACAGGTTAAGTCCATCTTGCACGTGCATTTAGTTTTGTAGCATAGTGTATTTTTTTTGTCTTATTATCCTTTGTTTTTATGTATATATTCTGGAGTGTTCCAGAAGAGTATTCTGGAAAGTTCCAGTGGAGTCCTGAAGAATCCCCATCATGTTGGGTGTGGTCTTAGCCTATAAAAGAAGACTGCAGCTGTGGAAGTGTGCTCAGGCTGGTGCATTGATTTAGGACAGCAGCTGTTTTCCCTACGTGCTGGTTCTTTCCTTTGTGCTGACTTCCTGAAGTGAAGAGTTAATTGCTGGCTTCCTGAAGTGAAAAATTAATGTGGTGGCTCTGAAAACTGCAGGTTTGATTTATCTAAGCTCCAGGAATCAGGTAGGAGAATTGCCTTGGATGTATTTTTCCAGCATTTGCTTATTTAAGAAAAAGACATGGCTCACTAGTAAATAATGAGCAGCAAGTTTTGGGTTCATGGAAGTTCATGAAAGTAATTAAGCAGCTTGTTTTCCAGATATTTTCTCCTCAATAGTTCAACAGTGCTTAATTAAGGTTAAAAGACATTTGGAGAAATACAATCTTTTAAGCACATTTTGAAGGTGATGATTTTCACAGTCTTTGATGGTTTTAGTTCAACAGTGCTTTATTAAGGTTAAAGACATTTCGAGAGATACAATGTTTTAAGCACAATCTGAAGGTGATAATTTTCACAGTCTTTGAAGGTTTAACAGAGAATTATTTGTTTACAAAAACCCAGTGAATAAGTATTTTTGCAAGTTGATGAAGAGAGATAATATCTCCAAAGACATTTATCTAAGTCAGTGAACCTTTTTAATTTAACAAAAGACAGTTTACAGACTTTGAGACTTTAACCCTCAAAACTGAAAGCTACAGTGGATTAATAGCTACATTGAGAGTATTTAAGGCTAACATTTTATTTACAGGTAAGGACAATGGTATGAATACAAATTAGAGCACAAGTCATTACCATCAATATCGTAGAAGGATTTCATTTGCCTGCTGTCTCGTTCCAGGTCTCCCTCCCCGCAGTACTCTCCCTAATTACCCTTCCCCCCATTTGGCCACTCCGATCTTCTGTTTCTATATATATATATATATACAGAATCGATGCTGCCAGAAGGTGGGCATATTGGGAGAACTGTTCCTGAGGAATCAGACCTTGACACAGGAGTAGTTTGGCAACCGTAAGACTGTCGTTCTTTCTTGTTGGATAAGCTTCCACCCAACGAGAAAACAGACACACAATGACAAGGACATACTTCAGACCGTTGCACGGTGGCAACTCTATAAAATCAAGCTGCAGTCTTGTAAATGGTCCTTCTGCCTTTCCTATTTTTCCCCAACTGACAAATGTTCTTCTACCTGGGTTCTGCTGTTGACATGTTAAACAGGGCTGGCAGAGACTCTCTGCAACAAGCCTAAACTTGGGATTGTACCATGTCTGCCTAAAGTGCCTAATCATTGCATCCCTCCCAATGTGTGTAGCTCCATGATATATTCTTGCCGTTTGTGATAACATACTGCCTGGCATTATCGGTCTTCCATCTGGACACACCCATACCTCATCATCGGTTCTTCTTGTGCAACCTGTGTTGATCCAGAATTCCTTTTCCTTTACATCTGCTTCATCCTGTAACTGTCTAACTTCATCCCATGTTTCAAAAGCAGAGAAAAACATTAGTTGGCAATTAGCAGTTTCTTTTTCCAACCCTCTGTTCAAAGCCATTGTATTTCGAGCACAAAATTGTGCAACTTGGTCAGCATATTTGTTGCCTTGTGTCACATAATCATTTCCTGACTTATGTGCGGCACACTTGACCACTGCAATTTCTTTTGGCAGTTGTAATGCTTCCAACAGTTCTTTGACATTTTTACTGTTTCTGATAGGAGAACCTGAAGAAGTCAGAAATCCCCTTTGCATCCATAATTGGCCGAAGTCATGCACAACCCCAAAACAATATTGACTATCCGTGAATATGGTTACTCTCAATTTTTTCCCAATTTTGCACGTTTTCGTTAAAGCTACCAATTCGGCTATTTGCGCAGACTTGACTCCTTTTAAACAGGATGCTTCTATTATAGCAGATATAGTACAGACAGCATAGGCAGCACTCAGTTCTCCATCTTGTTTTCGCAGGCATGACCCATCAACAAACAATACATAATCCGACTCTCCCAATGGGACATCAAAAATGTCTGGCCCGGGCTTTGTACACATTTCTGTTAGATCCAAGCAATCATGATCAACTTCTTCTTTTACTTCTTTACAGAATGGATCCGGCAACAGGGTTGCTGGATTTACTGTGGTGCATCTTATCACGCTTACATGTTCAGCAACTAGGATCACTCTTTCATACTTACTCAGCCAACTAAGGGTCAAGTGCTGAGTTCGAGTTCTTGTTAAAAGAATCTCGACAGAATGTGGCACATAAACCTTCAAGGGATGTCCCATAACAAAAGACTCACTCTGCTCCAGACTCACACAAGTAGCAGCTACTGCTTTTAAGCAGCCAGGCAATGCTGCGGCCACAGAATCCAGAGTGGCAGAAAAGTATGCCACTGGACGTCGCATCAATCCATGTCTTTGGGTTAACACTGAAAGTGCACATCCTTCCCTCTCACATCAGAACAAAGCAAATTCTTTTGTATAGTCAGGCATTCCTAATGCTGGTGCTTGACACAAACAATCTTTCAGTTTAATGAATGCATCCTCGCTTTCATCATCCCATTCAATTGGATCCATCACATCTTTTTGTGTCAATTTTATTAAAGGTTTTGCAAACAATGAAGATCCACTGACGACAGTATCCAATCACTCCCAGAAACATTCGTACTTCTTTCTTAGTTTTAGGCAGATTCATCTGTCGAATCAATTTTATTCTCTCTGGTGTCACTTTTCTAACCCCCTTTTCTATCTTGTGTCCTAAATATTGGACTTCTTGTTGGCAAAACTGTAATTTCTCTGGCGACACTTTGTGTCCACCTTCTGCCAAATGGTTCAGTAAAGCAATTGTCTATGACACAAGCCTCTCTTGCCTTTGATGCCACCAGTAGGTCATCAATGTACTGAACCAAAACCGAATTTCGTGGCATAACCAATGTTTCCAAATACTTTTTCATGATTTGATTGAAAATCGAGGGACTCTCTGTGTACCCTTGAGGAACTCGGCACCATGCCAAAACACGGTCCTCGAACCGGAACGTAAAAAGATATTGGCTATCTATATGCAAAGGAATCGAAAAAAATGCTTGGCACAAATCAATCACTGTGTACCAATGTGCATCCCAAGGTATCTGATAAAGAATTACTGCTGGATTTGGTACTACTGGACAGCAGGGCACTACTATCTTATTGATTTTCCTTAAATCTTGCACTATCCTATATTTGCCACTGTGCTTTTTAAGTCCATGATTGGCAAATTACAAGGACTACCCATTATTTCTTTCAAAATACCTTGTTCAATCATTTGATCAATTACTGGAACAACTCCTGCTTTTACTTCTGGACTCATTTTATATTGTCGTGTGTTTGGATAAATCGCACCTTCTTTCACCACTATTTTAATTGGATCTATATTTGCCATCAGACCTATTTACTTTCCTGAAAAATCCCACACATCTGACCTCACTGTGTCTCTCAATTCATCAGACTGCTTTCAGTCAGAAGTGAAAACATCTCATCCACTTCTGTTCCTTGTTTTGCTAGCATCATCTTGAAAGCGATATCTTCATCAGGTGTTTGAAAGGCAATACCATCAGGTGTACAATAGATGGTACAGTTCATTTTACATAACAAATCTCTCCCTAAAAACTTAACTGGACTTGAATCACACACCACAAATCGATGCATATCTTTAAAATTTCCGATATTCACTTCTATTGATTTAGTAACTGGGGTTTTTATTTGCTTATTTGAGACTCCTACAACTTGGATAGATTCTCCCGAGAGGAGTAGGTTTGGAATTTCTGCTGCTCTCACAGTAGAACAGGTAGCACCAGTATCCACTAGAAAAGTGATGTAATTGCCTTCCACTTTTCCATCAACAAATGGACCTGACTGATCTACCGCCAAGGATGCGCCAAGCACGCATTCCTCCTCCCCCCTCAGGCACCGTCATTGGGAAACATCCGAATCACACTCATTACTGTGCATCCAATATTGTTGAACCGTTTGTGTATTCTTACCACTCTCCCCACGTAATCCGGTGTTCACACTGTATCTCTGCACTTGAGCGTTCATACAGTGGGGCATAGGGGCTTGTGGCACCTGTAACTGTGGAGTAACTACATGTTGCTGTTGCTGCTGGTTCACAACCACCTCATTCTGCATCTGTAGATTTAAATTTTGATTTACCCCATTATTCTGTTGAACGTTTCTACACTCATTCTTCCAATGTCCATGCTTTCCGCACGCATGACAAGGATACTTCTTTTTCGCTTCCTCTCTACTCATTCGCCCTTTCCCTTTATTCCCATTCGATCCTTGACTATTCTGATTTTGGTCATTCGATTGGTTGTCATTTTGAGAAGCAGCGCTTGTCTCTTGGTGTTCTGCCAACTTCACTTGTGCCCACATCATCTTTTCTTTCATCTCTTATGTTTTACGTCAATATCATCACTGCAATACTTCACGTACTTCAAAAGATGTCATCAATGGGCTTACTTTGCTAGCAAAGCATATGCTGTTGAATCATCTGATTCATTTCTGATCTCAATCCATACACAAACCTGTACACAAAATGTCCCATATCCTTATCACCAATATTTTCAAATCCACTCTACTGTTTAAATACCTGTAACAACCTTTCGTAATACACATGCACTGACTCTTTTGGTTCTTGAGTTGTTCTATCTATTTTAACCCAATCTGTTTCTTTCAGGGGAATTTTCCCTTTCAAGAAGGTAATCACTTGCTGATACTTTTTCATCACATCCTCTGAAGGAGCACCTGTCTTTGCATCTCTTGGGTACTCTTCAGTTGGCCAATCAACCGTAATCTTACATTCTGTCCACAAATCAGTTGGTACCACTATATCAAACAGTCCATCCAAGTCCTTTAATAATACTTTTGAAACTTTCACAAACCTCTCTACCTGCTTGTACCATTCAACTGGCTTCTCCCTTAATATGGGGAAATCATTTGTAAAAGACAAAATATCCTGTCTAGACCATGGAACATGAACGTATCCACCACCAGGAACTTCTCTCACTGGACACACTCTTTCAACCTGTTCTGTTTCTCTTAATGGGAATGCAGATCCTTCCTTTGTAGCTGCCTCATCCCTTTTCCTTGTCCATCTACCTCTCCATCTGTCTGCATCTCCCCATTTCTTCAAAATATTCATTAATTCTTTGATCTGTAATCTCCTTCCTGATGCATTCAAACTCTCTAAATCCTTGTCAGTAAATTCTGCCCTATATGGTTTCTGCAATCATTTTGATTTTTCTACATCCTTTCCAAATTCTAAAGCAACTTCTACTATTTTCTCATGCAAATTCTTTGCTCTCCATGTTATACTTTCGCACAAAAACAGCAATTCCTCATCTCTGTATGTACCTAATCTCTCTGGGATTATTGTACCAATGATCATTTCTTCCAAATCCACTTTCAACTTGGCCACATCTATACTTGGTGTCTGAGGTTTCTTTTTGTCTAATCCTTTTGCCCATTCCTCTAGCTCATCTGGTGAAAATCCTTTAGAATTTCCTGCTACTGGAGTGTCAATCATTTCTCTTCTCTTATTCATTGGTGAACCTCTTTTCGGGGTTTCAGTCTCTGTTTCAATATTAGGGAGATCTAGTAGCGAGATATTTGAATCACTCTCACTGGTTAGATCTTCTGACATTGCTACCTCTTTTCTAACACTATTTTGTTGTACTGTCACTGTTTGTAATCTTGGGGTGTCTCGTTTATCCCCATATAATGGAATAACCGGACCTATCATCACTGGTACTGTCAAGGCTTCAGCATTTACACCTAACTGATTTATTTTCTGAATTATCTCTTCTTTTGTTCTATTTAATGCATCTCTTACCTTTTCCTGTAACACTCGGGTAACTGTTGGATCATATAAGACTTGTGGAACTAAGGGGGTTCTCGTCATTGGTGCACTTGGAGTTGCCTCTCCAGCACTTTCTTGATAAGGCGGAGGTCTTTTAACTAAAATGTCCTCTAATAACTCATCAGTTTCGTCACATTCTGTTCCTGCCATACCTGTGTGTTTCATTTTTTCTTTGCATTTACTCCCTACTTGATCTTCAGCCATCAATACTGTATACAACCCTTCCGTTACTACAGCTCTTCTCCATCTTTTCATCTCATCTCCTCGAGTATCAAATGGATATCTTGGAAAGAATCCTCTATTTATTCTTCTACCTCCTCTGTATTTCTCTCGCTCAAATGCCTCAACTTCCCATTCCTCCAAAGGTTCATACTGCGTTAACCTAGGGCTCGGTTCTAAGGAATTCATCCGATTTCTCAAATTCTGAAGAATCCTTACATTAAACGTACCATTTTCGGGAAAAGCTAGAACACCATCACCTTTCGTATATTCCACCCAATTTTCCAACCAAACACAAATATGATATCCTCGTTCCAACATCATAAAAGAAGCAGGCGTATTCGGGCTGGCATAAGAATCCCTTCTCTGGTTACTACTCGCTTATCCTTTTTAAAGAAATTTTTGATTTTTATTAATCAGCCTCATTCTTCCAATTTCTGTAACTAAGTTGTTTCAGCAAGGTAAAACTATAAACTCTTCCGTATTCTCATGTATCCTGTTTCCCAACACTTGTCCTATACCAGCGCGACTCACACCAACAATCCAATCAGCGCACACCACGTTTTCCCTTACTCAACCAATACCTGCGCAACTCTTGTCTGCCAACCAATCAGAGCTTTCCACACACCCACTTGTCTGACCAATACCAGCGCAGCTTTTTATGACGTCAGTATTACTCCTACTACTGACCCTCCCTTTACAATCGGCACTTGTTACACGCCCGCTGTCTCAACCAATACCAGCGCGGCTCTCTGTGACGTCAGTATGACTCCTACTACTGACCCTCCCTTCCCAAGGTAATACGGCAATGTATTTTCTAAACTTTCATAATAAATTTTGTTAGTAACAACGTAAAAACAGCGCTACTCTGTCTGCTCCGCTAATTCAAAGATAGTTTTATATACTTGCTTCAGAGAGAAAGTACTTCCTTACACTGTGAGTAAAAACCACTGTTTACCCTTCACTTAAGCTCGGGGAGGACCTATTACTCCTCTAGGGATAAGTTTCACAGGTGGACTGTTGCAAGGAAGAATGATACGTAGGCCGAGTTATGTAGAACAGGATAGTTGATTTATTACTCAGGTTACTTCCTTGTTGGTTGGTTACAGGAAACAAGTTAGATTCATATTAGGCCCCACCAGGAGCAGCCTCCTTGCTGCTCAGCCCATCCATTCCAACTGACTCTCTCTCCAACTCAAACACTCCAAACATTCCGATGACATCACCGATGACTGAGCAGCAAGGCAGAGGACATCAATAGGGAGGATGCACTAATCAAGTAATAGATTACAACACATCCCCCCCTCTATAATGATTAAAATAACATTAAGGTATGCAACTTCATAGCACACACTTACGACATGTAACAGATGTTGATTGCATGCAAGATGAAACACACACACTACACATGTCCCACAAATTCCTAAAAATCACATGCCCAAACCCCACCTAGAAAAGATGGAGAAAAGACAGGAAAAGCATTCCATTTTATAAATCAGTGAGTACACACCCACGTTAACTCACTATAGGGTAATAGACAACCACAACCACAAAATAGTGATAAACCGGAGAAGCTTAGCAAAAGGAGTCTTCTCACATACGGACCCACAACACATAGTCCAAGCACCTCACACGAGGCAACAACCATTCTGAGAGTATCACCAAAACAGGTACACCAGAGAAGCTTCGTAAGAAGGAGTCTACTCACACACGCACCCCAACAATGAGTGATTCACATACTCTCTCAACACAATGAGGGGTCACTCAAACAACAGCCAACAAAGTGACAACTTATGTCATTCCACAAAACAGTGGTAAACTAGAGAAGCTTCGTAAGAAGGGGTCTTCTCATACAAGCACCCCAAAACAGTGAGATTCACGTACTCACAACGACAAGGGGTCAACCCAACACGTAGCCCACAAGTGACAACATAAGTCAACCCAACAACCATAAGCTAGTGATAAACTAAGGGCTAAAAACAAACCACACTAGTGGTGACTACACTACCCCAAAACACAGGGTAGTACACACTCATAACCACGGAATAATAGTAAGTGAGAGAAGCTTCAAGAGAAAAAGTCTTCTCATGTGCGCACCCCAGACAATGAGAGTGACACACTCTCACAAAGCGCACAGACTAAACACCTCACACGAGGCAAAACTTACTCAAAGGCATTCACTAACATGACCAGGGACACTACACTCTCTCTCTCCCTCTATTCATACAAATGCAAGACAAAGACACTACACTCTCTCACCCCCTCTCACCCTCAATTACATACAAATACAGGATCAGGTATATAGAGCAATGGAGCAAACGTGTGATACAACCATAAGAACATGTACAAACAACATTATGAAAGATGCACTGTCCCAAGAAAACAATAAGCTAAAATAAATGAAATAGTCTCCGTGGTCTGGAAACAGCTGGGAAAAAAAAAACAATCCATCATAGAAGATTTCCTCTTTTATTTTTTTGGGAACTTGCTAAATTGCTGTAAAGACCAAGGATTGAAAGAAAAGTATGCTGGCAAGGAAAGAATCCCACGAAGAGTCGGCTTCCCCCAAAAGACTCAAAAATAGAAGGGTATTTAAAGTTAGAAAAGTCTGACTTGCCTGCGCTTCACTAATTTCCATGTTTATTCGACAGGAATGACCAGCAGAAAACTTCATCAGTTTTTAAAACAAACATCGTGGTTGCAAAACATCCACGATTTCCTCCTTTATCCAACTGGTTCACAAGGTTAGGAGGCGGTCACCAGACATCAGAAAACGCCTCACAGTTTGTCCTCCTCAAAATGTAAACCGGAAGACTGCTGGAACACTGAAATGATCGAAAAACTTGGATGGCACATCGGCAGCGTACAACCGCACCAGCAAAAGGGGAAAGGAAATAGCGGCCGCCAACCACAAGATGGCGGCACGCACACGTGAAAAGTGCCGGGTGGCTCCAGGCACGTAGGTGAGGTAAAACGTCCAGCAACCTCACGAACACCGCAACCGTCACAAACCCTTCAGAGCAACTCCATGCGATACCAGAGCTCAGGTAAGGTGTGCGCGTGTTCACCAGCAGAATGTCACGACCTTTCAAATAGTGCGCACCGCAATGGCCATAGTCTTCTCATGTGCGCATCCTATAAAATATCGCAATGCCACGATAAGAACAGTAATCTCACCTAAATGACTGGATCCCAGCACTCCCCTGGTACATGCTCCTCCAAAAGTAAATCCAAACATGCAATTGACACCGTCCAATTAACAACTCGTCTCTGCGGCACTTCCCAAGACCTCCGCCAAACGTTGCCCCAAACAACTCAAACATAGGAAACAGTTGAGGCCAAACATTACTCCATGACCCGCACTGCGAGCCCCTCACTTGATGTTCCTCTTGAGCACTAGGGAACAGAAGCGCTCACTCCTCTTGAAGAGACCAGTAACAGGAGAAACTCTCTGAATGTAGCAGGGAGAGCTGGTACATTAAGGTTGGGTCATAGGAGGTAGAAAGTCCAGCAGTCAGACAACAGGCAGGTAGCAGGAAATTGATATCCAGGTCACAGATGCTCTCCCAATGCAGGTTACAGCAAGTTATAGCAGGCCAATACAGGGACAATGCAGCAGGAACTGGCACTTTGAATTGTGGGCGACCGATGACAGGGTCACTGGTGGGGCTTGGGTGGGGATGCCAGTTTGCTGAGAAACGTTGTTTTCACTCATAAAAGAAATTCTTTTACCTTAGAGTCCTTAAAGTCTTTAGTTCCTTTGGTCCTGCTTACTCCACGCGTAAGGTTCTTCCAGATCGTCGCCAGTGTTGCAAGGAAGAATGATACGTAGGCCGAGTTATGTAGAACAGGATAGTTGATTTATTCCTCAGGTTACTTCCTTGTTGGTTGGTTACAGGAAACAAGTTAGATTCATATTAGGCCCCACCAGGAGCAGCCTCCTTGCTGCTCAGCCCATCCATTCCAACTGACTCTCTCTCCAACTCAAACACTCCAAACATTCCGATGACATCACCGATGACTGAGCAGCAAGGCAGAGGACATCAATAGGGAGGATGCACTAATCAAGTAATAGATTACAACACGGACCCTTCGCTATCACTCACTCTGGGCTTTTATACGATATAGTCCCTAATATAACACCTACAGCCCTCCATAGCTTTTAGGTATTATGACAACAGACGAGTAACCTTCTGCAGTGTGATTTCCTTACCACATGCTTCAAAATTCCATTCCCGGGATTTCCAGGTATCTCTGTACCTGTACTTCCAGACAACATAGAACATGACACTAACTTTTCATGTTAAGAACATATATTCAAATAATCAATAATCTCCAAACTAATCAATAATAACCGTAACTCCGCTACCAGAAAAACTGATCCAGTGCGAAGTGGCTGAGGTTGGATATTTTACACACAATAAACTGATTTTTTTTTTTACTGGGCCCATATACTTTTTATCCAGCTACGATCATTTGCATTTCCCTTGGCCAATTTCCCACTGGATGGGGGTCAAGTTTTTATAATTCAATTAAGTTCAGATTAGTTAATTTCTTGTAACCACAAATCAATTACAATATCATTTCAATGTCTAACTAATCTTCACGAATCAACACTCTTCCTCTGGTCGATGGACCATTAGTTAAGTTAGTTGATGGTGATATTAACAACTTCTTAACTAAACTCTCAATGAAATAACCACAGACTCTGAATAATAATAATAATAATAAGTTTATCTAAAGTTTCAGTCATTAAGTTGAACACTTATCAATTACAAATACACAGTGCAAACTCCATCTTTCTTAATGTGGGAGAGAGAACAATCATATACCATAATACATTCAATTACATAAGTTCATTCAATAAAATCAAACGCATAAGAGTGGATAGGTGTAGAGACAAAGGCACATAATAATAATATTTGCAAAGAAATATGCAAATTTTGGATAGAATGACATTTACCTAATGAAGATATCTGGGAAAACCACCCCTCTGGCCAAAGGACTGGTGGGGGTCCCCTGACTTAGAATCAGGAGACAAAGACTATAGGATAGGTTTAGGACAGATCTGATACTTACTAGACTTTTCTACAACCCGACGCACCAGGGCAATTCCCTCTCTTACACTCGCTCCCTCTTCGATATTCTTCCGCAATCTTCCAATCTAATCAGGCAGTAGTCTGGATCTTTCAAGTCTGCTCTCGTCTCTCTTTCTCTCTCCAGCTCCCAGCAGCAGTAGTTCCCTCACAGCTCCATCAAATCACCTCTCTATCAGTAGCGTTGAGCTCATATATCTCTCCTTTTTTCTTAATTCCAGTCACTCTAGTTATAGTCTTTATTTCTTCATGTCCCACCCTCAAATGTTGCAGATTTGCTAAACTGCTGAATATGATTGGACGAGGTTAGGGGTGTCTTCATCATACCCGGCTGAAGTATTCACTTTTATTAGTAAACCCTATTGTTTGTTAACCCTGCCCCTTCTACTCATTCATATAATTCGTTTGAAACATGCATATTTTGTTGCAAATGCCATAACTCATTTAATACAGGCTTCATAGATGACCGATACATCTTCTTCTTTTCCCATCCTTTCTGACCTTGGATCTTGGCACTCATTCAGTTCCCTCTCGGTCACCGGGTCATTCCATGGGCTCATTGAGCATGCGTAGCCTTCACCATTTTCTTTTCCAGTCATAGGTTAACAGGCCCAAATGTACACTATTAATAAAGGAATCATAAACAGATGTTATTTTCTTAAACATGTAATTCTCACTGTTCACCACCCACTTCTACTCTATCCCATGTAATCATTATTACTCTTGGGCAAAGCGTTAATAGCAGCAGCTTTCGTTTAAATCAAGCAAGCATATGCCGAGCATGGAGTACCTCAAGACCGCATTCTGGACTTTCCTGCGCATGCGTGATTTTTTTTTTTCTCAAAGCGAGTTAGTCACGTTACTTTTTACACGCCACTAATTACATCATAAAAGGGTTTCTGATTTACAGACCCCCTGGCCCTTTCACGCGGTTTACATCTAGCATTATGGAGCAACTGATTCAACCTGCACTGCGTTATGAGAAACTCCTGGTGTTGGGGGATCTGAATCTTCATTTTGACGAGATGACAAACACTGGGGTGCAAGAGTTCTGCTAGGAAATGGCAGCTCTTCAATTGACACTTAAATCGGTGCTCCCTACCCACCAACTGGGCCACCTATTAGATCCGATTTTTGCCAACTGGGATGCCTTAGAAATTGGGCCCCCGGTTTCAGTCCCGTGGTCGGATCACTTTCTGGTTCCTTTTAGTGCCTGGACGCCTCGCTCTTATTTACAGGAGAAGCTGGGCACCAGGAAAAAGCATAGGAAGTGGGATAAGTTTTCACAAGCTAATTTCAATTTGGCCCTTCTACAGGACGGGCCACCTGGCGGCACAGATATTGATTTGGCCTGTGATGCACTGGATAAACGTATCATGGAGGCATTAGACAGTAACGCCCCATGGTCCTCGAGAGCACCTGGTAGACAACTTAAATCTGCACCATGGTTTGGCAGTGAGCTTAGAACAGCCAAATCAGCCTGTAAACGCCTTGAAAGAGCATGGAGGAGAGATTATTCAGATCTTAGGAAAGGGGAATATAAAGCCAGCCTGAAGATCTATCACTCTCTTATAAGGAAGGCTCGGGCTGTTTACTACAATGAGAGGATTGAGACAGCGGAGAACTCTTCAAAGGAACTCTTTATTATCTTTAAGGAGATCTCGTCACTTGCCAGAACCACAGCCCCGGCTACCAGCTCTATGGATTCTTGTAATCTGGTGGCCGACTTCTTTGCAGAGAAAGTGGGGAAGATTTATTCGACCTTCCCTGTTGCAGCACGTAACGGGTGATGGGAGGGTGAGGGGACGCCCAACTTAGGGGAGGAAGAATGTCTTTGCGAATTTGTGGTTCCCTCATGTGATACTCTCAATAGCGTAGCCTTAAGCATTAAGTCTGGCTCACCCAGAGACCCTTCGACCCCTAAGGTGCTAAGAGGGAGCCTTGAGATACTTGAGCCCTATATCAGGCACCTTCTTGAGCTCTCCTTTACCACGGGAACTGTCCCGACAAGATGGAAAGAGGCGATCGTCCTCCCATTAAAAAGAAACTAAATGTTAGCATGAGCCAACTGGAGAACCTACGTCCAATTTCTCTACTGCCATACTTTGCCAAAATTGCAGAGAAGGTGGTTAATACCCAATTGACAGCCCACATTAGTAAATACAGCTTACTTCACCCCACTCAATCGGGGTTTCGAACATCTTACTCCACCGAATCGGCTCTGCTCCTCTCCACCGAAATCATCCGCAAATATGTAAATGAGGGACAAACGGTTGCCTTAGTCCTACTTGACCTCAGTGCCGCGTTCGACACGGTGGCTCATTCAACCTTACTTCAGCGCCTGAGGAAAGGAGGTTTGGCGTACCGAGCCATGGAATGGCTGGAGTCCTTTTTGTACGAGCGTAGTTTCCAGGTGTCTCAGGAACCTTACTATTCTAAAAGTATCAAGCTGAACCAAGGGGTCCCACAGGGCTCCACCCTTAGCCCCACCCTCTTTAATCTCTACATCACCCCTTTGGCAGAGATTATTGAAAAATTTGGGGTCAGTGTTGTGTCTTATGCTGACGACACACAATTGGTGGTGTCCCTAACACAAGATCATGAGAGGGCAGCCATCAATTTTTCGACGTGCCTTCAACAACTGGCGTCTTGGATGGCTAACAACTGCCTTAAGCTTAATGGTAATAAAACTGAAGTTCTTGTGATAGGTAAAGCTCCTACAATCTGGTCATCAGCATGGTGGCCTCAGACACTGGGACCAACCCCGTCCCCCTGTGATCAGGTAAAGAATCTTGGGGTGTGGCTGGATTCCAAGCTTTCCTTTGATAATCACACTAGGCGAGTGGCCGGGAAAATGTTTTGGGGTTCTGCGAGGTCTCCAGAAGACCTTGGATGTACTGCCAATTTCAGCTAGGAAAACTATGGTCCACGCTCTGGTGACGTCACGCATGGATTATGGGAACGCCCTTTATTTGGGAGCTAGTTCCAAATGTGTGCAGAGACTCCAACACATTCAGAATGCTGCGGCTCGTCTCGTTTTAATGTTACCCAGGAGAGCCTCTTCCAACAAGGCCCTGGCTTCCCTTCACTGGCTCCCGGTAAGGGAACAAATTCTTTTTAAAGCTATGTGTGTGAGCCATCGCATTTTACAGAGAAAAGGACCCACCTATCTGCATGACTTTCTTACCCCATACTCTCCAACCCACTGTTTGAGATCTAGCGGGACAGGGCAGGTTAGCATTCCGACCATTAGGAGAGCTAGGATGGGTGGCCGCTCCTTTAGTTTCCTAGCTGCCAAACATTGGAATAAACTCCCCCCGGGGCTCCGGCTGGAGTCTGCGGGGACAGTCTTTCGGAAAAAGCTAAAAACCTGGCTCTTTCCTTCTTTGAGCTCTCTTGTTTAATCTCTTCTTCTTTCCTCTGCCCGGAACCTGATTTGTGCCGCAGCGCGGGGACACACTAGTAAGTGTAACCAAGCGCTTTATAAGCTTGTTATTATTATTGTTATGCATATTTCAAGTTTGCACATGCGCAAAGCGTTTTTTGCAAGTTAAAGCGGGTTTTATTCGTGCTGCATTTTATTTCTCATTAATCCAAGCATGCGTAAGCTTTTCTCCCCATGTATCTGTGTTGGGTGTATGTTAGTTACGTCTTATTTACTAAATGAATGATTAGTGAAAGTTAATGGAGGATTTAATCGAGCAAGTTTCACTGTTCCCGAATCCTTGCTCTATCACTACGACATGTAGTGCCCATGTCTACAAGAACGTGGTTTTGTCAGTGCAATGCAGTGGTAGCATAAGGTTGGTCTACAATAGTGCTGGGATATGGCTTGTGCAACACTACAATATTGATATGGTTCCTGAGGATGGGATGTAGGACAGTGGTATTGGTGAGGAATGTGATAGTTAATTTGTTGTGGTATGTAGAGGCGAAGATTGGTTACATGGGGATTGATTGTCCTTTTTGTCTGGTTTGATACATGTAGTGTGTCAAATTGTGAACATTTAGGTCTGTGTGTCATGCACTGTCCTGAGTGCAACGTATGACTTCCCTTTCACCAACTAAAGGCACCTGTGCCCATATACTGCTTTCTGTGGGTGGCTGGTTTCGGGGAACGGGTAACCTCCCAATCCCCATGTTGCAACGCACAGGACTTTGTGAGATTGATACACTTGGAGGACACAACTCCATTGTGTTGTCCTCGGCGACACAGCATTTTGGCGAAGTGAGATGTTTGTGTAGTGGTGTAGTGGTGTGACTTACCGGAGATGGTGCCCGCGTCAGTGTCTGCTTCGGAGATAGTTCAACAGGTAGATCATCGGCACAACAGGTACGATGGCCTCCATGACAGCAGAGGTTGTGTGTTGATGAATAAAGGTGAGTTTTGGCTTTATATGCCTTCCTTTCCACCTCCTGTGCAGTGGTGATAGGACTGCGACACTTGTGCCAGGCTGAAAGGTAACTCGTAATTGGCTCAGCGCTCTTTAGTGGCAGTCTTTCCTTCCCAGGGCCTCATTGGACTGTTGCGCCGAGGTGACGCAGATACGATGCTGGCAGTGTCGACAGAACTGCACCGTGCACATGTATGCTCATAATACAACTCGTAATACGGCTGAAGGAGGGCCACCGTAGCACCACCAGCACCGACATGGCGGTCCTCCATCCGCCAAACTCGTAATCACTGAAAAAAAACAAAGGTTATAGCAACTGTATCCTTATGCCTTGTAATAATATAAAAACAAGTGTTTTCACACAAACAAAAACTGAAATTCATCAGTTATAGTTTGCTTGTGCCCGGGAAACAGAGTTTACATCGCATGCACTACAACGCATGCGATTACAACGCGGTCGTTACAATGACCGCGTAGTTACAACGCAAGCCATTACATCGCAAGTCGTTTCTACGACTTGCTGTAGAAGCAGCTAAACTAAGGAATAGTATAATTTACTATTCCAACAACTTCCCTACTGTTGCACACGCTGGAGTTGGAATAGTAAATTATACTATTCCTAATTACAGTGCGCCCCCTACAGCAAGTCGTAGAAATGACTTGCGATGTAATGGCTTGCGTTGTAACAACGCAGTCGTTATAACGACTGCGTTGTAATCGCATGCGTTGTAGCGCATGCGATGTAACATCGCATATTCCTTGTGCCCCTGCCATGCACTGCTTATGAGCTCACATACTACATCACACATGATATGTTCAATTACATCATTGATGACATCACTGATGACATCTCAAATGATACCCGGGCACACAAAAACTGTTCCATACATTGGGGGATGCGGAGGGAGGCCCATGGCTCTCACGGCCCCACCGACTCCTTACTCGCCAGGAAGTGGGAGACAGTCATGCTGGGTTTTTTTTTCAGGGTGATGCAGTCCCACTTAGGGCACCCAAAAACATGAAATCATTGGGGGCCATGGGTGGAACGCCCATGCCCCTGATATAGCAGAAAATTCATTTTCATTTGTAGGGGTGCATTATAATGACAGGTGTAGAGTGCATCGCATATAATCCTTTGTTGTGTTAACATAAGGAGTTAGGATTTTGAATAGTAATAACATGAATGTGATGTATTTAGGTTGTGTGTAGAAAACGTGAAGAATTAATGTGGAAACCAAATGTAACTAGCAGAAAACACTAACGTGAACAATTCGTGTTGTGTAACTGACAACCATTTATTAATGGATGTGCTTATAAATCATGTCATTTTATAAGTAGGTAGGAATAACTGAATGTGCCTTATTTTCTATGAAATTTTGTAAAGCTCATGTTCCATTTCTCTTATGTTAGCTGAATCTTGTAGGCCTGAAATGCATTTCCCTTGGAAGCCTTCACTTTAGAATTAGCAGTTTGAATTTCATGTGTGATTGGATTTCGTACTTTCTTACGTTTGTGTTGCAGGTGGAAGGAGCGCCCTCGTTAGTTAGAATAATGTCTTTGTTTTAGAAGTTAGGCAAGGAGAGAAGAGGATGTATTGAGAGTTAAGGCCAATAAGGAGAACTGTTGTATTTTCACACTGGAGAAGGCCTGGAATCAAGGACATTATGTTGCTGTTCAGGATATCGCCATCATGTGGAAAAGTACCTATGGGAACGTGGACCGAGTGGATGGCGTTACCCCCAAGGAATCCTGGGAAGATACCTGTAATATTGGAACGTTGCAAGCAGGGAAAGAGTCCCACTTCTTCTCTGCCTTTGGAGAGAGAGCATCTCAGAACAGGCTTCATGCTAGCTGACCCATTTGTGTGGAGAGACTTCTAAGGAAGACTCCACATGTTGACACCTTTTTCTATCCTGACCCGAAGAATGCTTAAGTAGTGATTTCACGTTAGCGTTGGTGTAGGGATAGATTAATGCTTTATTTTCATCAACCCTAGATGCAGGGAAATTTGGACTCATGCTTTTTGATCCTCTGCATTTTATTTCTTGAGTTAATTGTCTTGTGCATGTTGCACCAACTCAACTTTATCCGCAGATTTAGCTTTATGTTGATTTCAATGTATTTCTACACCCTCGTCTTGAGGTGTCTTCATGTCCAGTTATTTTCGGCTTTGTAATAAATTAACTAACCTTACTTAGTGGTCTGTGGTTACTGGGTCTAGTGAAACTGCGTTTTAATTGAGTGACATTGTTAACGATTTCTCTCCCTTTCACTCTTTCATGCAGAGAAAAAGAACCATCGACTTGTGACTCTAGAACAGATCTAGAACGTATGGGCCCGGCCCTTTCACCCCCGACAGCTCTGCTGACTCTGCAGCCAGTACCCATCCTGGGTGCAGGCGGTAGCTGGCAATATTTTTTTTATGGGTGCTCTGGCCTCACCCAGAGCACCCACAACACTGAGAACTGTTGGGGGCTGCAGGGGGAGATCCAAGCCTCTGCAGCTCTCCCTGATTCCCCTGCCAGCACCCATGCTAAGTGCTGGCAGGGGTAATTGGTTTACGCACACCCGGCAGGATCAGCTTTCGTTTTTGTTCCTGCCGGGTGGGAGCAAACCTAAGTTCCCTGCCCAGGAGATTGAGTGCAGGAAGCTGCAGTTCTGTTCCCTGCCCGTGCTCTCCTGTTAAAACAAATAGTAATTTTTTCGCCCCAGGGTGGTGTCCCTTTGAGACCCCCCACAAGGCCTAGCGGGCCAGTATATCCCTATCCTGATCCCTTATATTTTTCTTTCAGGACAGGAGACCGATTCCTCAAGTCCAGAAATGGCTGCTGCAACATCTTTTTAGATGTTGACGACAGCCAGTCGGTTCTAATCTTTCGTTCTGTTGGGACAGCAGATCCTCCACGGCCTGAAATATACATACATTTTGAACCTTAATTTCTCAAAACATCTTCAATGGATTTACACCAAATGCATATCTATCTGGCAAACATTTGTGCAACTTTCCTTAAGGATCGACACTCTTCATGATATTGTACACATCTCTACAGACTAAACTCATTGCTGACTATCATCCATGACTGCTCGTGTGCCAGTGACAAACAGATCCATTTCAAGAAACAGAACTGAACTAGAGAGCTTGACCAAGTCAGATTATTGCTATTATTATTAATTTATTTTGTGAAGCATACAATTACCAAAAAATGGTGTCCTGGCACTAGGATTTCATAAGAGCTTTCTGACAAATTGGGTGTAATCCGTTCAGCTGTTTTTTCTGTATCACTATTCAATTTTTCTATGAAAAATTGCATGGGGAGAACTCTTTTTGGAACCCACTCTTTTTCTCAGCCACCGCTTGACCAATCACTCCGAAACTTTTCATGAAGGAGCTGAGGTGGATGAGACTTTTTTGGGGAAGTTTCATGATGATTCATCAAACGGCGCCAAAGTTATTAATAAACCAAAAAATCAATTTTCTATGGAAACTGGTCCTAACTATAACTACACAGTGGCGACCCGGGTAAAAAAATTATATATATATATATGTATATATATGTGTGTATATATATATATATATATATATATGTATATATTCACTGAAAAAACCATAGGTTTCAGGGACGTTATAGTTACAAATTAGCATTTAAAAAACCTTTGAAATTCACTGAAAAAACCATAGGTTTTAGGGACAGTTATAGTTAGTTGGACATTGCACTCATACAAAACCCGTGAAATTCCCCGTTATAGTTAGTCCAGCTAACTATAACTCGCGCCCCCACAATGCACTGCTGATGACGTCACATATTACATCAATCATGACATGGTCAGTGACATCACTGATGACATCACTGATGACATCTCAAATGACATCACTGATGACATCACTGATGACATCATCCAGTGACTGTGTGTTTCTGTAAAGTTTAAATATTTTTAATATATATAGGAAAAGACGTATTGAAGAATGAGTGGGTGTGTAAGTGTCTGTATGGATGATTTAGTAGGTGCGTGACTGACTGTATAAGTGAGTGATTTAACGTATCTTACTGAATGCATGGGTTAGTGACTAAACTGGGTGAATGTCTGTATCCGTCTGTCTGTTGCTGTGTAAGTGGCTGCATGTGTTTGTGAATAGCTACATGAGTGTCTATATGAGTTATTGAATGCTTGTCTGAGTATCTGTATGGGTGCCTGAGTGTTTGTGTGGGAGGGGTGTGTGCAACTCTGTGCATAGATGTGTGAGTGGGTGATTCACTGGGTGGATGGTTTCAAGAGTGCATCTGTGATAGACTGTATGGGTGGGTAAGTGTGTGTAAGAGTGTGTTAGTGAGTGAATGTATGTCCCAGTGGTACATGTATGAGTAACTACATATGTGAAAGGCAGTATATATGTGTGTTGGAGTATATAAATAGCTATAAGCAGAGTGAGTGATTGTGATAGTGGCTGTATGGATGAGTGTGTGCTTGTATCAGTGATTGTATAAGAGCGTAAGAATGTGCTAGTATTTGTATGAGTAAGTGAGCTGGTGTGTGTATAACTGTATAGGTGAGTAAATGGTAGTGTGTTTAATTATTTGCATGACTGACTAGGTGTGTGAGTACCTCTATGGATGAGTGGCGGTGTTTGAGTGTCTATATAGGAGTATGAGTGCATATGATAGTCCTGTACTGAGTGACCGTAAGTATGAGTGACTGTACGGGTGAGTGAGTGGATGTGTGCATAGACCTAAGAATCAGTGAGTGGGTATGTAGTTATTGGTGTTGGAGTGTCTATGGTTTTGCGAATGGCAGTCTGTAATTTAGAGTGGGTGTATCAAAGGTTATATTAGGGTGTGAGAAGATGCATGAAATTATCACATGGATGATGTCATCAGTGATGTCATTTGAGATGTCATCAGTGATGTCATCAGTGATGTCACTGACCATGTCATGAGTGATGTAATATGTGACGTCATCAGCAGTGCATTGCGGGGCGCGAGTTATAGTTAGCTGGACTAACTATAACGGGGAATTTCACGGGTTTTGTACGAGTGCAATGTCCAACTAACTATAACTGTCCCTAAAACCTATGGTTTTTCAGTGAATTTCAAAGGTTTTTTAAATGCTAATTTGTAACTATAACGTCCCTGAAACCTATGGTTTTTTCAGTGAATTTCAAAGGTTTTTTAAATGCTAATTTGTAACTATAACATGTCTGAAACCTACGGTTTTTTCAGTGAATTTCAAAGGTTTTGTAAATGACAATTTTTAAATGTATTAATTGTTATATAAATTTTTTTCATACTGATTTACTACATTTTTAGAAACAATTTTTTTACATATTTTATTTTTTAAATTACATTGTAATTACATTATACATTACATTACAAAAAATACTTTCTCAGAATGAATTACTTTAGTTTAAATACTTTGCACATAGGAAATAGACTTTTAAGTACAGTAGTTACAGTTGTTGCAATGGGCAACACATTTTCAAACACAATGCAACATTCAGCTCAATGTGAATTTCTAGTTAAATGCAATTAGTTACTTTATGGATTACTTTTCTAACCACAGGACTGGATCCTAGATTCAGTCCTGGGACATCTCCTGTAAACAGTTGAGTAAAAGCGTTTTGGTTACAGTCGTGATTTTTAAGGAATATTATTGTACTTTAAAAGTTGACACTTAGAAACTTTTTCTCATAGAATCACCAATGTTATCCTATGGAAGGAAATTCACTTAGAAGGTAAAAACTGTTCTCGTTACTTTTTCTTACTCAGTGTTGGATCCTGGATCCAGCACTGGTGCATCTCCTGTAAACAGTTGAAAGAATGCGTTTAAGTCATACAGGCGATTTTTTAGGAATATTTGTAGTTTGTGAAAATCGACACTTTGAAACTTTTCTGCTGAAAACCAGACAATGGATTCCTATGGAAGAAAATATAAGTTACTGGTAAGTACGGTTAAAATTACTTTTCAGGGTCAGTGCTGGGCTAAAAGATGCAGCACTGGGTTCTCTCCTGATAACAGGTGAGTAAATTGGAATTCGTACTTTCGTTGATTTTAGAGGAATATTATAAAGTTCCAAAACTCCACACTTAGAAGAATTTCCAAGTGAAACCAGTCAATGTTAGCCTATGAAGGAAATTCAAGTTACCGGTAAGTACGGTTAAAATTACTTTTCAGGACCAGTACTGGGCTGAAAGATGCAGCACTGAGGTCTCTCCTGATAACAGGTGAGTAAACCAGAATTCGGATTTCGGCTGATTTTAGAGGAATATTTGTATGTTTCAAAAATCAACACTTAGAAACTTTTTCAGCAAAAAGCAGGCAATGATATCCTATGGAAGGAAATTCAAGTTACTGGTAAGTACGGTTAAAATTACTTTTGAGGATCAGTACTGGGCTGAAAGATGCAGCACTGAGGTCTCTCCTGATAACAGGTGAGTAAATCGGAATTCGTATTTCGTCTGATTTTAGAGGAATATTTTAAAGTTCCAAAACTCCACACTTAGAAGAATTTCCAAGTGAAACCAGTCAATGTTAGCCTATGGAAGGAAATTCAAGTTACTGGTAAGTACGGTTAAAATTACTTTTCAGGACCAGTACTGGGCTGAAAGATACAGCACTGAGGTCTCTCCTTATAACAGGTGAGTAAATCGGAATTCGTATTTCGGCTGATTTTAGAGGAATATTTGTATGTTTCAAAAATCAACACTTAGAAACTTTTTCAGCAAAAAGCAGGCAATGATATCCTATGGAAGGAAATTCAAGTTACTGGTAAGTACGGTTAAAATTACTTTTGAGGATCAGTACTGGGCTGAAAGATGCAGCACTGAGGTCTCTCCTGATAACAGGTGAGTAAATCGGAATTCGTATTTTGGCTGATTTTAGAGGAATATTTTAAAGTTCCAAAACTCCACACTTAGAAGAATTTCCAAGTGAAACCAGTCAATGTTAGCCTATGGAAGGAAATTCAAGTTACTGGTAAGTACGGTTAAAATTACTTTTCAGGACCAGTACTGGGCTGAAAGATACAGCACTGAGGTCTCTCCTTATAACAGGTGAGTAAATCGGAATTCGTATTTCGGCTGATTTTAGAGGAATATTTGTATGTTTCAAAAATCAACACTTAGAAACTTTTCAGCAAAAAGCAGGCAATGATATCCTATGGAAGGAAATTCAAGTTACTGGTAAGTACGGTTAAAATTACTTTTCAGGACCAGTACTGGGCTGAAAGATGCAGCACTGAGGTCTCTCCTTATAACAGGTGAGTAAATCGGAATTCGTATTTCGGATGATTTTAGAAGAATATTTGCACAATGGTGAAGGGAGGGGCGGGGCCTGAGGTAACATCTGTGCAAACGCGCCCCGTGGCGCGTTTTAAGTTGAGGGGATTAAGTCCCCTTGAATCCTGAGGGTCCCTAGGGGCCAACTAGCCCACCAGGAACCTCCAATATGCGCTCAGGTGCTGCGTTGCAGAGACGTGTAGAGAGGCCACACCCCTTTACACCTCTCTGCAACGCAGCTCTGTGGCGCTTTCTGGATGTACCTATTGGGCTAGTTGGCCCTCAGGGACCCTCAGGATTGAAGGGGATTTAATTCCCCATCTTAAAACGCGCCACGGGGCCTGTTTGCACACATGTCACCTGAAGCCCCGCCCCCTCCCTTCACCACTGTGCAAACGCGCCCGTGGCGCGTTTTAAGTTGGGGGATTAAGTCCCCTTGAATCCTGAGGGTCCCCGGAGTCCAACTAGCCCACCATATACCTCCAAAAAGCGCCACAGAGCTGCGTTGCAGAGAGGTGTAAAGGGGTGTGGCCTCTCTACACGTCTCTGCAAGGCAGCCCCCTGGCGCATACTGGAGGTTCCTGGTGGGCTAGTTGGCCCCAGGGACCCCCAGTATTCAAGGGGAGTCGTTCCCCCTCTGCAAACGCGCCAGGGGGCGCGTTTGCAGAGTGGTGAAGGAAGGGGCGGGGCCTGCGGGCCCGATCGTTTTTTTTTTGTCCCCTGAAGGGGGGCTGTGTAGCCCCCTTCCTTTTTCCTGTTTCTGGGCCCTGGGGACCCCATCCCCCAGGGCCTTACCCCTTTTAAAAAATGTTATTTAAAAAAAAAAACGGGAAGGGGGCCGCGTGGCCCCCCTTCCCTGGGCCTGTATTGGCCCCGGGGACCCCATCCCCCGGGGCATGGCCTTGATTTTTGTTTTATTCTTTGGAGGGGAGCTGCGTGGCCCCCCTCCTCTGGCCATTTAAGGCCCCGGGGACCCCATCCCCCTGGGGCCGGCCATACCCTTTTTATTTATTTATTTATTTTTTTAAACTTTGGGGAGGGGCCGCGTGGCCCCCCTCGAGCCACTACTTGCCCCGGGGACCCCATCCCCCGGGGCCTGGCCTCTCGTTGGGGACTGTGGGGGGTCCCCAAGCCCCCCACAGTCCCGCCGGCTCCCCGTGTCCTACGGGAGCCGGCATTGCTTACACATGGGGAGCTGCTAAGATGCAGCTCCCCATGTGGAAAGCAATCGGCTTTGGATATTGGAAGAGAGAGCAGGTTTCCTGCTCTCTCTTCCAATATCCAAAGCAAGTTTGCAATGACAGGACGGGAGCCGCGAGGCTCCCGTCCTGTCATTGCAAACAGCAGTGTCCCGGGGGTAGGCACCCCGGGACACTGCAGGAGCCGGCCCTGGGGGTGGTGGTCCCCAGGGCCATCAAGGGCTCCAGGAGGGGGCCGCGCGGCCCCCTCCCATTCAGTTCACAGCCCCGGGGAGGTGGTGGTCCCCGGGGCTCTGGGGGTCCGTAACGGACCCCCATATTTAAATGTTTAGTGCCCCGGGGAGGTGGCGGTCCCTGGGGCGTGTGGGGGGGCTGGAGCCCCCCCCACACAGGTTTTTCAATTTATTTTTAAAAAAGCCCCGGGGAGGTGGTGGTCCCCGGGGCTGCGGGAGGGCTCAGAGCCCTCCCGCACCATTTAAAAAAAAAAGCCCCGGGGGGTGGCGGTCCCCGGGGGGCCCCCCACACATTAAATTATCCCCCCCCACCATGCCCCCGGGACTTGGGCCACCCGGGGGCAAAATACAATCGAAGCGCGGGAGACCGCGCTTCGATTTTTTTTTTTTCTGCAGGATTCGCGCACCCTGAGCGCATCCTGCTGATTTTTAAAAAAAAAAAAATTATTTTATTTTGCCCAGGGGGTCCTTGTGGGACCCCTGAGCAAACCTAGGGGTCAGGGTGTTTCTACCCTGCCCCCTTTGTGCGCTTTGCGCACTTGTTTCTGTCCCTCGGTTCTACCGAGGGACAAAATGGCTGCCAACATTTCCTGAATCGGAATGTTGACAGCCAGCTGACAGCCAATTAACATGCAGCTCGTGATCGGGAGGGTACACGGACCCTACTCGGCCATAGATATCACTATCTTTTTACTTTTGATTTTCTCAGCAACTACTGAACGGATTTACACCATTTAACAAAAGGGTTCTTTCTGAACCAAGAACTACCTCTTTGCCAAATTTGGTGTAATTCCGTTCAGCAGTTCGGGCTGTAGCCGTGTCTAAAGTTTCCTATGAAAATTGCATGGGGAAAACGCGTTTTGGGACCCCCTTTTTCTCGGCCCCGCTTGATGAATCCCCCCGAGACTTTCAGGGTAGGAGCGGACCGGAGCGGGCCACAAAGTTTGAAAATTTTGCGAAGATACGTCAACCGGCAAGAGAGTTATTTCAAATAGAATGTCGCGGATTTCCTATGGATAATAGGTTGTAACTATAACTATCTACTGGCGACCGCCAGTAGATAATATATATATATATATATATATATATATTTATATTCACCACCAAATTTGCCCCAAGGCACAAGACGCACTCCTCTGCAGGTACGATGTTAATTTTATTTTAGCAGGAGGTCTAGCATTTCATTTTTAAAGTAATTTCTGTCACAGCCTAACACGTTTCGGATCCTCCCGATCCTTGATCACAGGCTTAGTTTGGCTCCAACCCTCTCCTTTCCGGTCCTCTCTTTTGCATATTCTTTGACGTAGATTGCCTTCCGGTAGGCCTCTTTAGTAAGATTCCTTTTTACTGCATGTTGGGACTCGTAGTTTTTGGAAAGTCAAATATTTCCCCTCAGTGGGCGTGTGTTGCCAAACTTGCAATTTTTATACAATTTAAAACCCTCCAGTGGGCGTATATATATGTGTATGTGTGTGTGTATGTATATTTATCTATATATATATAAATATATATTCACCAGCAAATTTTCCCCAAGGCACAAGACGCACTCCTCTGCATCTACGATGTTTATTTTATCTGCGCTTTTAAACCTTTGGACTAAATAAAGCCACTGTGGATTGCACCCTAGCTGTGTCTGTCCATTCTTATCGTGAGTGGATACTGGACTGGATGTTTAGACCAGCATTGCAGGCGCTGGTACAAGACACGCCCTCTCGGTCTGGAGCGACACGTTTGCCCGCATTTTTGGAGTTTGTAGTGAGTCTACCACGTGTTGCCCCCCCGGCGGTCTGAGCTCCACAGCGAGAACATTTCCTAGATGGGGAGAGAGGAGTAGTATTCTACTACTTTAAAGGGGCTGTACCTGCGGATCAAATTACAGCGTTTCCCACGGATGTCAGCTGCAGAGGAAGCCGTGCAGTCCGCATGCTGACATTGTTTGGGGCACCACTGTGTGTTTGGACGCCGCATTACTTAATGGGCGCCCACGGCGGATTCTGGCTGGCCTTTGCAGTGGGAGAAGCCAAGGTGGAAGCATGGAGGTGTATTGCATCTGTAATAGTGGGGAGGGGCTAAGACTATGCTCCAATGTGAGTGTTTCTGCCAGCATTTAAATCAGCCCCCAGGTGCTCACCTCCGTAACGAAACCGGCACTGATGAAAGCCGTCAGGCTGAAACGCGTCTGCCTTAGCGTTTCGCCAGCTCACCTCTATCTGCGCTTTTAAACCTTTGGACTAAATAAAGCCACTGTGTACTGCACCCTAGCTGTGTCAGTCCATTCTTACCGTGAGTGGATACTGGAATGGATGTTTAGACCAGCATTGCAGGCGCTGGTACAAGACACGCCCTCTCGGTCTGGAGCGACACGTTTGCCCGCATGTTTGTAGTTTGTAGTGAGTCTACCACGTGTTGCCCCCCCAGCGGTCTGAGCTCCACAGCGAGAACATTTCCTAGATGGGGAGAGAGGAGTAGTATTCTACTACTTTATAGGGGCCGTACTTCAAATTACAGCATTTCCCACGGATGTCAGCTGCAGAGGAAGCCGTGCAGTCGGCATGCTGACATTGTTTGGGGCACCACTGTGTGTTTGGACGCCGCATTACTTAATGGGCGCCCGCGGCGGATTCTGGCTGGCCTTTGCAGTGGGAGAAGCCAAGGTGGAAGCTTGGAGGTGTATTGCATCTGTAATAGTGGGGAGGGGCTAAGACTATGCTCCAATGGGAGTGTTTCTGCCAGCATTTAAATCAGCCCCCAGGTGCTCACCTCCGTAACGAAACCGGCACTGATGAAAGCCGTCAGGCTGAAACGAGTCTGCCTTAGCGTTTCGCTAGCTCACCTCTATCTGCGCTTTTAAACCTTTGGACTAAATAAAGCCACTGTGTACTGCACCCTAGCTGTGTCTGTCCATTCGTACCGTGAGTGAATACTGGACTGGATATATATATATATATATATATATATATATATATATATATATATATATATATATATATATATATATATATATATATATATATATGTTCCTACACGTTGATATATTAATTCCCTACCTCCATTGTTCTTTATGTTAGTGTATTGCAGTATTAGTGGTTGACAATGCGTGGTGCTTGACATATTCCAAGAATAGGCTGGAGTGCAGTTGAGTCTGTTTTGAAACCATTAGCAGTGTAGTTTGTGAACTGTAATGGTCTTACTCTTTGTAGGTGAATGTTCTGTGTTAGTATGCCCCTCTCAAATCCCTACTTACAGTCAGTGGAGGCTGCTGCTGATACGAAGTGGGGGGCAGTGCAGGAGCAGGGTGGGAGAAAAACAATAACAAAAATAAAAGTACTCTTACCTTCCTGCTGCCGGCCGCCACCTCTGTGATCCTCTTCTCCCATGCCTCACATCAGTGCTCCTCTGCTTCAGGAACTGCATATTCCATGAGCACGGGCTCCCACACTCCCGTACAGCCAATCCCAATGCTTCTCGAGAAGCGCTGGGATTGGCCTGAGCCGGCTTGTTTTCTGCTCCAAAGCCTGCATCTGCTGTTCTCTCCACCTGGCAATGCAGCTTGGGTTAGTGAGATGTGCGCATGTCGGTTTGGCTGTCCTTAGACGGCCGGCCAAACTGACATGCACACTGACAGCAGTGTCCTGTGCCCACCACTCCTGCTGCTGAAGGCCATGCCCCCAAGACTCCGTTGACGGCTCCGGCTCCTACAGGTCAAACAAAATTATAATAAAGCAGTTTGAATAATTGCTTTATTATCATTTTTTTAAACTTTTTGATCTGATTCCAGCAGTGGGGTTGGTGCTCCTCCGCCATAAAGGAGGAACCGCCCCTGATTCAGTTCCCTAAACCCCTTCCGTTTCGTAATAATCTCTATTTTCCCTTTGCTCCCCCTGGTTTTTCCACATTTACTTCTAATGCATAAACCTTTCTGTGTGAAATTCCCTCTGCAGAACGGACGTCTCCAACCATGGATTTATTAATTGTATTTTGTAATATGTGAGTTGTACTACAAAACACAGTTTCTAAATCGGGCCCTTTGTGCTGACTGCAAGATAAATGGTAAAATCTTCACCAGAATTGAGTGAAATCAATTGTTGCCATTTTTGTATTTTTTAATAATACTGTGTATAATCATTTCAACGTTCTGAACCACAGAATTAATCTGTAAAGAAAAGTAGAAAAGATAAATACCAATTTAATACAATTTTAGTTCACAGTTTAACTTTGCAATGACCGCTCCTGTGTTTTGTGAGAGTAGGTAGTACAAGAAGTGCAAACACAGAGAGGAGCAAAAGGGTAAGAGATAATTGATGTGAAATGGGCCGAGGACAGAGGGGTCATGCGTTGTCGCTAGTTACAAATCATAGCTGGAACCGCTTTCTTGTAAAGCAGCATGCTTGAAAAATGCACTTGTATGCTCTGTTTATGAGTGCACTGAAAAGATAATTGTTCATTTCAACTGCAAATTAGGTTCTGATATTTTAAGGTAGTGTTTGAATGTGCTCATATCACTTTAAAGCAAATGCATCGCCCCCACCCTGTGACAATTTCCAGTCTCCTGTATTATCTCTCTAGCAGTAATTCATGCTAAGATAGCATTTAAATAATTTTCGGCAAAAATATTGTTTTATATTCTCCTTCATGAGATTGTTTTTTAAATCCCTTCCTTTTCATCGCTTTTTTGGTATATTGGCATGCTTTTTGTTGCCTGAATTGAACTTCAAACGCTGAGCACCATCTGTTTCCCTTTTGTCATTCTTTATTTGATAAATGTATTATGAATTCTACATAATTGTCCTTCGATTCCCTTGTAATAACAAGAAGGCCATTGGAATTTTAAATATTACGCCCATAGAGACTAAAATATTTGCTCAGCATGCATTTTACACCTGCTCCTGCTCTATATTTATCCATCTAATTCAGATAACTATTGCAGATGTCGGTGTGAACTCCACAGATGCTGGTCTATTCACACAATTAGTGCACTCTCATTTACCAGGTTATGCTAATTTCATATCACTCTCTGATCCTGAGAATTCTCACGGTGCACATTTAGCTTTTTGTTTATATGCAGCAAACACTTAAGAATATAATATGATGAAGAAGATTTCAATTAAAAGGTGTATAAAACTGACTTGTAATGAATCTCTTTGCCAAACAAGCTGGTGATATGGCAAACCTCTAAAGCCTCCACTGTAACTGTGGTTGCTTAACATCTCTGAGTCCGTCTGTCTTTTGTTGAATAAAGTCATGTTTTAAGGGAACTCATATGCTTAATTTAAGCACCAGCAGGTATATAAATATATATATATAGATACACACATATACTGAAAAACTAATAGTTAAAGTATTGTTATAGTTAGGTGTAAGAAAAAGATCTGGTTTTGGTTTTAAAAAGAAAAGCGTAGACATTTACTAAAAAAAACAAAGGTTAAAGTAACGTTATAGTTAGATGAGTATTTCGGTGACAACATCGTTTGAACTAAAAAAACACAGAAATTTATAAAAACAAAAAACAACACATTTCCTATGGAAACCCTGACCTAACTATGACTACCCAGTGGAGACCACATACATATATCTCCAAACAAACATCTGTGTTTTGAAGATGCCAAGCCCAACTGTGGTGTAGCATGCTCACTGGTCGCCCAAACACAAGTCTGGATCATACTCACTTTAGTGGTGAATAAAGGTTTCAATAGAGAACAATAGAGAAACAAACCTTTTTTCACTGCTATCCCTGGGTAAGCGTATTGCAGACGTGTTTGGACGACTTCTGGTATCTATCTATCTAGCTATCTATCTATCTATCTATCTATCTATCTATCTATCTATCTATCTATCACAAAGGCTTCGTGCCGAGATGCGTAGACTCTCTTTTACCGATTTGTTTTTCTTGATGGAATAAACTACATCCTGATTAACGCAAGCCCTGTTGAGTGTCGTTCCTCTCCGGTGGATATTTGTGGGTCGGAAATCTCCTGCAATATATATATACATATATGAGTTTGAGATGCCTCCATCTCCCCTAAGAGCGGGTGAATAATGTCACCACTAATGGAGAATTTTCAGAGTCAACTGGTTCTCTATTGAAATACTTATGTCACTCATATGTTTAAGAGACTTCTATCTGACATGGCGGTAATTTGAAACATATCAAAGATAGAAAATGTGATATTTTATATATTACATTTGAAAAGCCAGCCAGGATAGATCAAAGGATGGTCTCACATTTATGAACACATAGGGGCCGATTCCGATTCGGGCCGTAAATCTCTCCGACCGAGCCGGACCCGGAGAGATTTCCGACCGAATTGGACCCTAGCAGCCCGACCGAACGAGTACGATGCGTCCGTATGCTATCGGACTCGATTCGGTCGGACTCCCATTGAAGTCAATGGGAGCCGGTCGTACAACGCGTACGCGGGCTCCCATTGACTCAATGGGTGCGAGGCGAACAAGGGCGCCCCCTACAGCGGGTACATGGTGAAGCGACTCGCGCCGTACACGCACAGGTAGGGGGGACCTTGTGTGCGACTCGCGTGGCTACGAGTACAGGGGCGTCCGACACGGACCCCCGAAGTATGGCTCCGACTGCTCCCTGGAGCCGGACGGCGCCAGTCGGTCGGACTGCTCGCGGCGCGCATCGTACTTGCCCGGCCGGGGAACGTCTACATCGCGCGGTGCGAGTCATGTCCGTGCGAGTCGGTCGGTGCGGTTGGGACGCGCGAACGAGTCGGTCGGCGATTTCGCGTGCGCTCGCATCAGACTCGCTCGCCCAGACGCACGTATGAATCGGTCGGAAAAGAGGGCTCCGAATCGGATCCGGTAAAGCCGAATCCGATTCGGTGCCCTACCGGCCGAGATCGGAATCGGCCCCATAGTGTGGTTTTAAAATGTATTGTTTTATTATTTTGCACAAGAGTTGAACTTTGTGGATCTGTCTTCCAACATTATTGGGAAGTTATGGTCAATAAGAGAATGTTTTCCATATCTATGGAGAATGCTGTATTTGTGTTTTGAGTGGTAATGGGGTTTGTACACTTTCAGAAAGGCTGATGGAAGCCGAAACGCGTCAGTGTTGCTGCTAATTAAAGAGTTGGTAATGAGACACGCTGTCTGCAGTGCTCGCTTTTTCCTTCGGTTCGCAGTGGGTGACCAGAAATATATAGGCTGAAGCTGTTACAGCTGCGGAGCACCCACACGGAGGTGGATGAGATCACGAATTACCGCATGTTTGATTGTTATATATGTATATATATATTTTTTTATTTTTTCATTTTTAAGAAAACGAAGATCTTTTATATATTATATATATATATACACACAATATAAATATATATATATTTTTTTAAACGAAGGTTAAAGTGTTATACGTGAGGAAGGTAGTAAGGTAAGCCTTAGAAATTCACTGAAAAAGCACTAGTTTAAAAACAAAAAAGGAAGAAAAATTCACCAGTTTTACGTACTGACATAAGAATAACTTGCACCACCATAGATTTCAGATGTTATCAGTTATGTAATATGTGTGGTCATAAGCAGTGCATCACAATGATGCACAGGGTGGGGGTGGCTGCAGGGCCTTCAGCCGTGCACTGCGGGGATGTGTTGTAGGTTGACCAACATTTTCTTTTCCTTTTTTAAGGTTTTTTTAGTCCAGAGGTACCACATGGGCTGGGCTGGATCCCACGGGACTCCTGCGGAACTGTGACGGCACCCAAAAAACATTTGTTTCCTTTTTGGTCCCTTGGTGGTCCTTCTGGACCCCCCCTCACAAGAGCTAGGGGGTCAGGGTATTTCTACCCTGTCCCCTACTATATGTTTTTTTATAATATGTTCGGGACTTGGGGACCGAGTTCTGAAACGGTGGCCGCAACATTTTTACAGGGGAATCCTTTAACAGTCCCACCGCAACAGATATTTATATATATTTAACATGAATTTTTCTAAAATAGTAGAACAGAATTACACCAAAACTTTCCAGGAGGTAGCTGAGGTGGGTGAACTCTTTTTGTGAAGATTCATCAAACTGCACCAACGTTATTAGCAAAACAAAAAGTGCTCTTTCTATGGAAACTCAAGTATAACTACACAGTAGGTTCAGCCGTTTGATGAATCTGCCCAAACGTTTCTCAAAACAAAGTCTATTCACATCTGTAGATGGTTTGCAGAGAGAGTTTGCCACTAGTGGTGGGGTGGCTACAGGGCCTGGATATAGGCCAGCTTGAGTGGTGTACCTCCATGATGGGTTGTCTGCAGGCCCTCCTGAATTCAAGGCTCTGGGTTCAACTCCCACCGCACATGGGGGAAGGCTGTGCATAGCTGGGGTTGGTTGCCTGGGGATTGTTCGGTGAAACTCCAGGCCTTCGACCAACCATCGCTACACATATCCCGCTGCTGACAGCTGAAGATATGGGGGGGCTAGCTGCCATATTGACATATTTTAATGTAAATGGTGAAAAAAAATTGGGGAGAGGTCCATGCCACTGCACAGTCTCATGTGGTGCAGTGAACAGAATCCCACTTCATTTCTGTTGGGTGTTACATCTTCACCATCCCAAACCTTAAGCAAAGGTCTACTAGTACTAAACCATTAAACAGAAACACCAAGCACACTAAAAGGCCTTATTTTTTTAATGTTTTTGGGAGAAGACTGTGAATCAGTTGTTAGCACCATTTAGAGTGACTGTGATTATTAGTGCATGTTCTGTCATGCGTTAAGACAAGATTGATGTGTATATATTATATCTAAAGCAGTTGCGTTCCTCACCAGGAGCATAATAAATTATTATTTATGTTGTACACTGCTAGGAGTGTTCGCTAATATAACGTGTGTTTATACTTCTTTTCTGCAATATTGTTTATTGTTAGTTACTTCATCAGGTGTGGAGCCAGGTGATAATGTCTTGCACATCCCCTGCCTTCCAGCTGTTCTGTCCCCTGTCTCTCAGTGCAGCTTTTGGGTCAGGCACACTCACCCATGTAAGAACACCAGGGTGACACTGTCTTCAAGCGCATATGTTCCAAATACTTCCACAAAGACTACTTAATCATTTTTAGGTCTGCACACCCTGAGAGGAATGTATCTCAGAAGGCTTTTATCACTCAAAAGGTCATGGAAAAGCACATACCACCAGCTTCTGATGAAACCAATGTGGATGTATCTATCCTTAAACATATGCACTACAATGATCTTGTACAAACATACTTCCCTTGAAATATGTCTGTTGTGACCATGATGTATATATAAATCTTAAGGTTGTACTACGTACACCCATTCATGGCAAATCCATACATCACTAGTGCAGTGGAATGAATAAGAGCCATTTATCTTCATTCACAATCAGTGGGAACACTGATACACCATTAAAGAAGTACAAATTTATACTGAGATTAACCACTGATAATATTAGTCCCCAACAATCAGTGGCATTTACAGTGAATGCAACTTGTTATTTTGATGAAGTTCGGGCCATTAATCAGGAGCAACATAAGGTTAAATGTTGTTTACACGGATCACCTTCCGAAATTTGCTAGATAACCCTTCAGATATGGCAATTAAGAGTATGCCAAAGAGGTTGTGGTTGCGAGAAATCTTTTGTCAAGATAATTACACTGAGAACTGGCCTTTTGAGAATGGTATGCCCATGCTGCGTGACCATTATGTTTATTAAACCTGGGGTAAGATGGAAGGATTTCCTCTAGCTCTTTGTAAATAAGATCGCTGGTGTGCAGGATGTGATTAAATCAGTTGTTGTACCTAGGGTCAGCATCAAGATTGAGGCATTGCTCGTTGAGGAGGTCCAATGCCAATTTCTTTTGCTGGAAACATTCAGCTCAAAAATTGTTAAAACAGTTCTTCGTGTAACCTAGCCTCAGTCCATGGCCCCTCTTTTTTAAACCAATGAAGTTTGTGACTGTATCGGTAAATCTCTCAATTTAAAAAAAACAGTTCCTAGATCCTTAATAGGACCCTTTCTAACCATATCTGAAACAAAACAGAAATGTTTGCTCACCTTTTATTGAGCTACCATTAGCTCTCATTCATCAAAATCTTGGGAAGGATAACCATAACCAAGAGGTTCTCCGTTTCCACCTGCCAGCCAGCATTTATTCTTGTAGCAAAGAGCATAGGGTAACACTCAAGCCACTGGTTGAAGAAGCAGTAACTGCACACTCCACAACAATTTATTGACAAGAGCAAAATAAGCCATTCTTGTGGCGATAACCTTGCTGCTCATGCATAGATGAACCTTCACTTACAGAATTAATTTTTTCACATCACGAGCTCAGCTTCTATAGTTCTGTGTCAGTGCCTTCCTATAGATTGGGGAGATCAAGGCTTTCCCAGTCTGAAGCATCCCGGTGTGAACATGTAATTCAGACTGTCATAACATGGTCCCACATCTGAACTAGTGCAATTTAAATGAAAATAAAATGCTAGGTCCCATAGACTATGGACTCACAGCTTAAACAGTAGTCCTCAAAAGAAATGTATCTTACTCAGGACTCTCTGTGAAAGACAAATAACAACAAATTAGATTCTTTAATCATTTAGCTGTTTGAGCAATGATCACAACATCGTCCACCTATAGCAGAATGGAGATAGTCTTTTTGCCCAATCTGGGGTTGTCCTCTCCCTGCCCTATCAAGATTAATAGTATATAAAGGGAAGAGGAGTAGGGCCAGAATACACCCCCGAGGGACCTCATAACATGCTCAAAACTATCAGAGCAACCTCCTCCAGGCCCATATCTAACTCTAACTGTGAGAATCAAGTTCATATGGATAAGGAACTCAATGATAGCAGGTACTACAACTTCTACTCCCAGAGAAGTTAAAATGCCCCACAGTTTAGATCTATTTACATTGTCAAATTCAGAGCCGAGGTCCATGAAAGTAATATGTATATAGCCAACAAGGACCACAGCATATTTCCTAAACAGCAGATGCAAATTGAGACACTGTTTGACAATCACCAAGCCTGCTTTATAGACAGACTAGGAGTTGTTACAATGCGTGTCTTTACCCTGCATGCCATTATAAAGTCTGTGGCTAGGACATTTCTGGGATTTCGTTTTGCGATATATATATATATATATATTACCTACTGGCGGTCGCCAGTAGGTAGTTATAGTTAGGACCACGTTTCCATAGGAAAAGCATTTTTTGATGTGCTTATAACTTTGGCGTCGTTTGGCGAATCTTTACGAAATTTTCCAAAAGTTCCTCTTTTCAGGTCAGCTCCTATCCTAAAAGTTTGGGGGGATTCGTCAAGGGGGCTAAGAAAAAGGGGGTCCCAAAACGTGTTTTCTCCCTGCAATTTCCATAGGAAACTTTAGACAAGGCTACAGGTCAAACTGCTGAACGGAATTACGCCAAATTTGGCAGAGAGAAAGGTCTTGGTCCAGAAAGCACGCTTTTGTTTAAATGGGGTAAATCCGTTCAGTAGTTTTTGAGAAATATCAAATTTTCCAGATATCGATATTTGAGAATTCTGACATCTGATTGGCTGAGGCGTTACGAGCACAAGCTTGCGGCTCATTGGCTGCAAACTGTTGAAACTAGGAAGTGTTGGCAGCCATTTTGTGATTCAGTCCGTCAGCTCACATCTCTCCCTCTAAAAGGCCTCGGATCCGTAATTCTACCTCTGCGAGGCAATACTGAAAATATCCAGCAGGTCTGTCTGTCTCCTTTTACGCTCCCTCTCCCCACATCATCAGCTCGCAGCTATGCCTTTAGAAGCCAGTCCGTCGGCTCGCAGCTCTGTGTCTGCGAGCCGTCGGGCCCGCAGCTCTACCTCTGTGAGCCACCTCGTTAGCTCTTAGCTGTGTCTGTGCTAAGTCGGCCTGTCGGCCCGTTACTCTCCCTCTGCGAGTTAGCCCGTCGGGTTGCAGGTCGGAGGGCTCGCAGCTGTATCTCTGTGAGCCAGCCCATTAACTGATAGCTGTGTGTCTGCTAGCAGGCCTGTTGGCCCGTTGGTCTCCCTCTGTGAGTCAGACCACAGCTCTCCCTCTGCCAGCTGGTACGGTGCTGTGCTTTTGCGAGCCAACGGCTCGTAGGTCTCCCTCTGCGAGTTGAGCCCACGGGCCGCAGCTCTTCCTCTGTGAGCCTGCCCAACGGCCCGCAGGTGTCCCTCTGCTAGCGGAACCGCAGGTGACACTCTGAGAGCCAAAATTGGGAATATAAGGCGGCTCTAAAAAGAGCCCTTGTGTTTATTAGTTGGAGCTACATGTAAGTTCGAATGCACAGCTTCAGGTTAATCAGGAAAACTCGGTTTCCCTCATCTGTGAAGTGTACTCCATCACTTCTGTAGATATCAGCCATATCAAAACATATGTTGTTGTTGTAGATCGACCCCATTCTATGGTCTCTGAGGTATGCAGACACAGCTTTGTTGACATTCTTCCTAGATTTTTCAATCTTATGACAAAATTGGTTTGACCATTTCCACTTCTGTCTTTGGCATATATTGGAATATACAAAGACAGTTTGAGGCAAAAGTAACATCAATTGTCCAGAGGTGTCCTTCATAAGCATTTCCAAACCTACCCCAGTCAATGTGCCTAGGTCGTTACCACCACAGTGCACAATCATGAGATCAGGGTGTTGGAGATGCAAACAGGTTTTAACCAAAGGGAGCAATTGGTGCCACTTCAATCCTCTCTGTGCAAACCACTTAATGTGCACATTTTGTAAACCCAGGTCTAAGTCAATACGTCTCTGTTCTGCATACCTCTTGCACCAGAAAATATAGCTGTGTCCTACAATCCACACTAGCATTTTGAAGGTATGGCTAGAAGATATGGATAAATGTCTGTAGCTCATGCAGTCTGTTCGTAGAATGAGAGATATGTTTAAACATGGGGAACTACTTTTTTTTTACATACAAAACGTTAACCGATTGGGAGATGAAATGTATTGTGTCCTAAAAAGTAGGGTGTATATTAGTTTTGATGAAAAGCATCTTTGTGATTGGTTAATAAAAAAGCAGTTTATACGTGGAGTACATATTATAGGATGAAATTTGCTCAGCTCAACCACACCTGCTAATTGTATTTGGAAAGTGCAGTTCAAACTTGAAAGAATGGTGAACCTTTGACCTCCACGTGCCGTTAAATGTTGGAGAAAATGTTGCAAAATAAAATATCGGTAGGTTTAAAAAAATGATGAACTTTTAACCTGCACGTGTCGTAGAATGTTCTAGAAAGTGTTGATACAATACGCTGAACTTTTCACTTGTATGTGTCCTTAAAAAAACTGTTTATATGGAAAGTTCAAAAATAACCAATAAAGAGAGGTTTTGCAATCTAAAAAAAATAAGTAACTATTCTGATTTGGTCTTTACATGTATTTATGTGTGGAGCAACAGGGAAATTGTGCCATTACTGGTTCCATTCTTGATGAAAGCGGTGCATTACATGTACTGTGTGACAAGAAAAGAATTGCATGCGTTTCTGACATTTGAAATCTGCATACCAACTACGACGGTAAATTAGAAATTAAGAAGGTGTGTTATGTGTTTTGTAGTAGTGGTTAAGTATTTGAGACGATATTTTTAACTTTGAAAGTATTTTTTATTTCTAAATAACATAGTGTTAGTAAAGTCTGGTGTTTTATTGGTTCTAAAATATGCATAATGTGTAACTAGTTGTTAAACAAGTACTTTATATATGTTTAGGAGTTTTTCACAAAGAAAAGGTGTAAGTTGTCATATGTAAAGACTGTGGGCCATATTCTCAAGACCAGCGATAACATTATCGCCGCTTTAGCGGCAGTTTCCTGCCGCTAAAGCGGCGATAATGTTATCGCCATTCTTGTGAATATGGCCCTGTATGGTTTTGAAAATTCGATGTAGCGTTAATTTCGATTTGTATATCTATTCCGGCGAGATAAACAGAATGTCGCACGTTTGGAAATTATGCTCAGTCTGTAAATAGTGGAGAAGGAGTGACAGTAGAAAATTCATGTGTTATTAACTTAACAGAGATGGAAAAAAAAGAAGAAAGGTTATGTGCACAGTTTGTGGTCTCATTTTTTACACTCAGAGGTAAATTTCAATGTCAGTGAAGGCTGGTGTGGTACTGCGAGGGTTTGCATTTGGGTGTTCTTAGGAAATCTAAATTGTTGGGGAGCGTTTCTTCAGAAGTCATTTTTTTACATATGTGAGAGATAAAAATAAATGAAAATGTTCTTTGTATATTTTCTGTACGATTTTGTTCACAGTGGTAAAGTAAATGTGATTATTAGTGATAGTAATTGTCACGGTGTGTTCCTCTGCTGAATATACGCAGGCGTTTAAGTGGTCTGGGTGTTATCAGTAGTAGGCTCCGCCACCCCTTTAAGAGAGCCGCCAATTTTTTCATCCCAGTTAAAGCTGTTAATATACGTATAGTAAAGGGACGATACATAAAAAGTTTGGAATTACACCTTCATTTACTCTGTCTACCTTGCACCACCATTTTGTGCCCGCAGCAGTACTGTTTATAAAAATAATCTAATACAGCTTTTTGTATTATAAAAATAGCACTTATAGGTTTATTGGCATATTGGTAGAATTTGTACTATATAAAGAATGTTGCAATCAGTTTCAATGGTATAGAAATGCACTGTATTATGTAGGAAATATTACATATGCATAGGTTGTGATGTCATTTTTTTACTGTAAGGTACATTTGAGTATAAGTGAAAACAGGTGATATACTGCGAACCCGTTCAGAATGTGCACAGATTACATAGAGAGCAAATGGACAAAGTAAACCTACACGTTGCTTTGTGTATGTATGCATGGTTTGAATCATTTGATGATACTTTAAGACATAATCTAAACACTATTTCTGCTTTACAATTGGGTACAGTGCACAGTGTTAGTAGTTAGTGACTAGATGCTGGGAAAGGGATTATTTATTGCTCGTTCGTACGAAATAAAGGTGGAGAGGGGCGTTTCTTTACAAGAGATATTTTATAAATGTGTGAGAGATAAAAAACAATTAAAAATGTTCTTAGTAAATTTTCTGTACAGTTTTTTCACACTAGTAAACTAACTGTGATTATAAGTGATGAAAATTGTTAGGGTGTGTCTCTGTGCTGAATATACGCAGGACTTTAAGTGGGCTGGGTCTTACCGGTGCTGAACACTGCTACCCCTTTTAGACACCCGCATTTTTCTTCATCCCACTTAAAACCCTCAATATACGTATATTAAAGGAACGGTACAATAAAAGTTTAGGGATTACACCTCCGTTTCCTCTCCTCATGTGTCACCCCCATTTTGTGCACCAAACAGTAGTGTTTATAAAAATTAAGTAAGAGAGCTTTATCTAGTATGAACATAGCACTTATACCTTTATTAGCATGTTCATGGGATCTGTAGTGTAAAGAGAAGGTCGTAATCAGTTTCAATGGTACAAAAGTGACGTGACATATGTTTGAAAGATTACATGGTTTTAGGAGTAAGGTATAGAAGTAACAAATAAGCAGTATAGTTTGTTATGTTTAAATGAGTATGTAGTTTTGTAAATCAGATACGGCGTTGATTTGTGCAGCACACAGTACACCTACAATGACCCTGGAACATGTCCCTAAATGCCTTGGCACACTGCAGCACACATCCAAATGCCAAGTAGGCCCCCATCCACAATGTGCACAGAGTGCCCCCCCTATCACCAATATCACAACCTACTCTTGCACATATGCTGAATCCAGCAAACCAGCAGATCCGTGACCCACACTGACTATGCAAGTAACACTGCATGTCGGATAGCATAGCAGCTGCGCAAACAAAATGACATGGCCCACGAAGCGACATGGACGGAGCCAAGTGCGGCTCACATCCTCAAAGGAGCAGGTCACACTCTGACGTGTCCGCGTGCAACCACAACCCATGCCTTACAATACACGCAGCAGACCAACAATGCACCAGGCCACAAAATCAGTCCGCGAGCACACATCACCCAAGTCAAAAGCAAAACAGGCTTCGAAAAGCACACAATACAAAGGCACACCGTCTCAAGGGGAGAAGGCTACATGAAATCAGAGCTGCAGGGGCAACTCCCCCACAATGCAGCCCACACACATAGCAATCACAGAACATCAGCAATGAAGGCAATGTGGTAAAAAACTCCCCTCTTACGGGTTCTGTGTCCGGTGTGTGTGGCGTGGTGATGGCTGCATGGCTGTGTGCCCCTGACACATCAGACTGCGTAGGTGATGGGGCTGCATCAGATGTCGTCCAGCACCTATGCAAAAACAATGTCTGGCTCACAGAGGCGGAGCTTGCCAAAGGGATACACCCCCATTGTACATGTGACAGTCAGTTCTTCCCTGTGTTGGGACGAAGCTCATTGTGGCACACGAGTGGACAATCTTTACAACACACCTCACAGTTAGACACCAGTGGAGTGGCATAGGCTTTATTGGCATGTGCGTGTCCGTACGGACGAGGCAACGGCCACAACAGGCATGGACATGCTTAAGACACTTAGACGCAGCATGGGTACATGTCGAGGGGCACATGATGTTGGAGCTGAAATGGACAAAATTCATCACATATGGCAACGCTCACAGCCCACCTTGCCTTGCTGGACGAGTCATGTGTTGTTTGGCGTCTGCACAGTGCCCCTTGTGAGGGGGCACGACTCACTGTTCGTGGGGTCTGCATGGTGCTCTGCCTCCGCGGTGCGGCAATTGTCTGCTCTGCCGACAGTGATCAGGTGTGAGGGTCCAACAGGTTCACATGTCATGCTACATCGCCATGTGTGTGCTCTCACCCAGCAGTGTGTCCGAATTGGCAACGTTGCCAAACGACGCTGTGTTGCTCGGCCCATGGACCTGCGTCGCCTTGGACAGGTGTGTGTGCACACGCGTTATTCCACGCACATGCATCCAGAGCCCGACCGAAGGCAGACGTGTCCTCTGTTTTGGTGGGATATGTGAGCAATCCCCATGTGCAACAAGTTGTTGGGCCATGTGCTGTGGGTGGCAAAAGGATGTGGCTGCAGGTACATAGTTACTCGTCCATGAATGCCCGTGCAGCTTCATGTGCAATGTGTTCCAATAGTACGTCGTTGTCGTGTTCAAGGAACACCAGGGTGAGCCAATCCATTAGGTGGTCCGGGCAGGTGTGCTCAGCCCACGCCGTCTCACCGATCCGCAACACAGCCCAATAGGGGAGCTCCTCGATGTGGTCACTGCAGATGAGAAATTGCGCAATCTCCCATGCACAACTACCAATACATACGCAGTATGTCAAGGCATCCCATGCACGGCTGTCTCTGTTACACTCCTGTTCGTGATTCAACAGGGGGCGCAGACACAAGTCATAGTCCAATTCATCAACAGTTGTGTTGGATAGGCAGACATCCATGGGACACTCGAAAGTGCATGTTCTGCAGTGGAACCGGGGCTGGACGCAGGTGACATGGGCAATGCGGAAGCTGAGCCTGTAACTGATCTGCAGCACTGCCAGTGGCAGTGCGCCCAGTAAATGCAGCATACGTGCATGGTACTGTTCCACGTGACGGGTGTTGTGCATGTGCCCGGTATGGCCTGCCATTGCGTTGGTGCGTCTCGTGAGCAGGCACTCTTCTGGACTGCGGCTGTTGTGTGGAGGATATGCCACATCTCTGAGCAATGATTTGAATGTGTGTGCAACGTTGTGGGACATGGGTTGCTGTTTCCGTGGGTGTCAAGGGCATCCAATGCGGGGGTACCACAGGCAGGGGCTTCTATGTGTGGGCTGTGGATAAGTCGGATGGTTTATTTGCAGAATGCGTGGTGTGGGAGTCGTCCTCATCTGCCATTGTATCTCTATCAGGGTGTTCCAGGCGCGTTCAGGACCAAGGTCAGAGGTGCAGGTGTCCTCCCGGCTTCTGCATTGGGACAATGGTGCTTTCATCCCTGATGTTTGTCTCACTACTACTTTCGTTTTGGGAATGTGATGTGGCTTTGGCGCTGAGATTGGGACACGGCCTTGGGCTCATGGTGTACGGATGGCGATGCACACACACATGTTGGCATGTGGAGCCAGGTGCCCATGCGGCCTTGCGCTGCTTGTGCTATCTCACTCTGTCTCTCTCCCTCGCTCTCTCCCTCTCTTTCCTTTGTTGTGCGCATGGCACACCTTCTTCTCTTGTATTTGGTCTACCGGGCTGTGTGCTACGGATTGTCCAGTGGGAGCAGCTAGGACTCATCCTAGGGGTTGTTTCTGCTTTTGTTTGTCTGGGGTTTTGTGTTGGTGGTTGCATTGCTGTATGACTGATTCTCCATTTTCTGGTCACGCATTTATGTTTATTTTGTTGCTTGTGCGACATAAGGCAAGATGTTTGTTTAGGGATTCGTGGTGTTGGTGTGCAATTTCTTAGTCCGGGGTTGGGGGTGGTGCTGGGGGGGGTGTTCCGGGTGTGGGATGGGGTCCTGGGGTGTTGGCGGTGGGTGTTGTGGCCCTGTTGGGTGTCCGGGCCGCATGATGAGTTGCTCCATGGCATCTGTTGCCCTTCAGATGTGGCCCTGGGCTGTGCTCCCTTTTGTGGTGCTGGCTGCCATCCAACTTTACACCAGGTCAGAGCAGGTGTAAATTTCCTGGTGCTAACGGGCCTTATCGCCGGTTTTGTGTTTTTATCGCGGATGTGGCTGGTCGTTGTGAATGTTGAGGTGTGCTGTTGTCTCGGCTTTTGTCACGGGAACGCCTACTCTGCATCTCATTAGCGATATTTGCGAGGGTCCTCTGTGGCGATGTTTTTGAGGCTGCTATCGCGGGTATACTGGTGCTGTGGGCTGTTAACACCGGCTTGTGAATGGGGGGGTAAATTTATCACAAGTTTGGCTGCGATAAAGTGTGGTTAATTCGGCGATGGCTCCTTGTGAATATGTCCCTTAATCTTTCCCCCCTGTCCATCTCCATGTCGGTGGTTTTTGTTGCTGTCTAACAGTTGATCTGTACTTGTTTATGTACATCCACAATGAAATGTAAGCCTGTACCATATTTTTGCTAATATGGTGCAGTGTTATGCTTGCTAAGTTGCCGATAGAAGTGTTAAACTAATAAGGGTAACGTTTACATGTGCCATTTAGTTGAGAATATCACTCTAAGTATACAGATAACAATTTTACAAAATAGTATCTACAAAGTTGTGTGTAGTGGGTTGCAGAGGAAGTGGCGTGGGACGTTGGGGTGCATGGGACGGGGGAGTGGGGCGGGGGGCGAGGGGAAAAGTAGGAGGTAGTGGAGTCACATATAAAATGGGAAGGTGAATCTAAATAATTCAATAAATACGTGCTATATGTCGGATGACACTACCTGCCACCCTACTGTTCCCTTATTCCGCTCAAGTACCATGCAGCATTTCCTCTGCAAGCCGCCACTGGAACTTATATAATTGTATGTGATTATTTTGACATATTGAACAGATATAACAAATAATTGAAACTTTTTTTCATTCGCAGAAAATTATTTTGTTTGGATTAAAAATTGAAAATGCCTAGAAGAACTGAAAAAAAAGGAAAAACAAAAAGGCAATCTACTTAAAGAAAAGTCAAAAATATGGATTAGAAGAAAATAAAAGTACTACAAAAATAGTTTCTTCTGGTAAAAACACTAGACACATTTCTAAAAAAGTACTACGAACATTTAATGAAAATAACATCACACAAACGAAAAATAAAAAAATTTCAAGTAAGGAGAAGCAGACTTCGACTTCAAATTGCAAGAAAATAAAACATGATAAGGAAAGAGTATTTGTTACCCGTAGACAAAAACAATTTCAAGAAATTCGATCAAAGAGTTTTTCGAAATAGAGTAATTCAGAATTTAATAAAAGGATGCCGCAAATATAAAAAGAAAGTGCTGCAATTGAAACAGAAACAGCGTGTTGAAAGCATAGCGGATACTGCTTTTAAGTTAAAACAAAAAATATTTATTTTCATTTTGAAGAGGATGAAAGTGTTGGATAAAACAATGAAGATTCTGAAAGACAAAAGTAAAAAAAGACGTGTGAACAGAAGCAACTTTTGTAAAATCTTCAGTGGAAAATGGAAACATACATCTAATAGTGAACCTTTTTTTAATGAAGAGAGTTACTTCCAAGAAAATAGTTTACCATTTGCAGTTGATACTGGAGGTCGTTGCTACAAAGTTCAGAATGGTTGCCCTGTTGCAAAAGAGGAAATGGTTACTATTAGTGCAGAACAGTTAATAGCTGAAGAAGTGCAAGGGAAACGCACACAAGCTCCTATGTATAAGTGGGGTTGTAGCAGTATTTGTAGTATTCGACAGGAATCTATTGATATAATGCGAAATTTGTTACGAGAATATACACAGAAAAGTGTAAAACAGAAGATTAGATTGTTACAAACACTAGATCCTTGTAATGTAAGAAAATATACTGAGAAACATGGGCATTCTCTGGCTTGTCTTTCAAGAAAAGTGTGTAAAAGTGTTTTTCATCACTTAAGGATGTTAGCAGTACACCATTCAGAAATGTGGAAGTTTGTAAGGAAACTGTACTATGTAAAAAGTCCTGCATTATGTTTAGGTGAACTGAATACAGCTCTTTTACGCGGTTCTTTACCAGATGTACAAAAAAAGTGTGATGATATTCAGTTCCGATATTTTGGTTCAGAAGAGCAGTGTATAGAAAGTGAAAGTTTGACAATTACAGATGTTGAAGAAGATGGGAAAGTGATTATGATTGATCAGTTTGAAGAAGAAATTGGAAAGTTTAACATAGTGTGCTCTGAAATTCCAAACTATGTTTGTGTTTGTTGTCGACGTACTAATTATAAAACTCAAACTAGGAATGTTGATTTGTATTTGAAATCTGAAAAGAAGAATAATGATAAATGGAAAGAATTTGCAACTTACTTGTTAGTGGAAGGTCAATTTGAGTTAGGCAGTGATCAACGTATTTGTAAATATTGTTATAACAAATTAGAAGAGAACAAAATGCCCGCTAGAGCAGAACATAATAAGTTAGAATTAGTAGCTATTCCGGAGGAACTGGCAGATTTGAATACATAGGAGTCAGTTCTAATTCAATCTGTTCATCCATTTCAAACTATAATTCGCATGGAGCCTAAAACAGGTAAACTGCCACCAACAGACTTACAAAGAGGGCTGAAAGGAAGAGTAGTGTACTTACCTTTGGATTTTAAGAAAAATATTGAAATTGTTGGTGGAGACAAAGATGAAAATGAAGCAGTAGTCATTCTAGTAAATGGAGTACCAAGAAAGAGTCGGAAAATATGGCAAGAATTTGTGGATGTTAAAAAACTTCAAAAGGCTACGTTATATCTTGTGGAGAATAATATTTATTATAAAAGGGTAAATGTGGAAGAACAGGTAATAAGTTTGGAAGATGAATCTGAAATTTCAAGTGGTCAAATAGAGAAAGTGGACAAGTCAAGGAGTGAAGAGATTTATGAACATTACACAATATGTCCTCTACATTCAAAAGAAGTAATAGGAAACAGTATTGAGTTATTTCAAATGAAAAAGCAAAGGGAACTCCAATGAGTGTATGGGAGAAAAGCTTAGAAGCTCGTTCTTTTCCACAGGTGTTTCCTACTGGAGAAGGTGGATGATATGATGACCGACCTGTACGTATTCCAGCTTCAGAATATCGCTCAACAAGATTATACTCTGAAGATCCTAGATTCCGGCAGGGTATACCATATATATTTCACCTTTTGTTTGAAAGTGATCTGTCTTCTCTGTCCTATGCAGTGAACCACATACTGAAAACTGGAGTTCATCAATCACTTCTTTCAGCGAAAGAATTTGTGGAGAAAGTTCAACAAACAGATGAAAATTTAGAAGCACAGTTAATTAATTTGATGGCATGTCAACGAGGAACAAATGAGTATTGGTATCGTCGTCATGGAGAACTGAAGTGTATGTTACGGAACTTAGGTACACCAACATGGGGGCAGATCTACAAGAAAGTGCTGCAGCGTGGCGCTGCAAGCCCTTTGGCTGCGCCACGCTGCGGCACTTTCAGAGCACAGGAATGCGACATATTTACAAGAATATGTCGCATTCCTGTGCTCTCCCCTGCGCTGGCGCACAAACAGCTGCCAAGCGCCGGCGCAGGCACCCTTGCACCATGGTGCATGGATGCCTGCGCCATGGGGAGATTGTTTCTGTGCAGGAAGGGGCACCTTTCTGCACAAAAACAATCAGTACAGGCTTTTCCTCTTTCAATGCGTGCTGCAGAATGCAGCACGCATTGAAGAGAAAACGAGGAGAAATGAAAACATTTCTCCTCGGTGCGCCTCGCTACGCCACCTCTAGGGTGGCGTAGCTTTCAGACGCATCTCCAGAGTTACGATTTCTCGTAATTCTGGAGATGTGTCTTAGTTCCATGGGTGTTGCGTGGGAACACCCACAGCAACACCTATGGAACGCCCCTTCACCGCAAAGTGCTGCGTGTGAAGGGACGGTATTTACAAGGAGAGGAAAAGTCACGCATGGTGGCTTTTCCTCTCCTTGTAAATATCGAGGAGCCCCCTGCGCCACCAGTACGTCACGAAAAGTGACGTACTGGTGGCGCAGGGGGCTTGTAAATCTGCCCCATGGTTTGTGACACTTAGCTGTGCAGAGTATGCATGGGAAGATTTGCTTGAATTTCTACGAGAAGCAAATTCCAATATAAAGAATGTTGAAATGAAGACACCTGGAGAACTGTGTTCTTTGGATCCTGTAAATGTGTGCAGATATTTTAATCATAGGTTTCAAGCTATGATGTCTTTCATCTGCAATAAAAAGAATCCACCTCTTGGAGAAGTTACCGATTTCTTTTGGAGAAAGGAGTACCAAGCGAGAGGTGCTCCTCATATACATATGCTATTGTGGATCAAGGATGCACCTAAATTTGGAACTGATTCAGATGAAATAGTATTGTCTTTCATTGAACAGTATGTGACATGTGAGATTCCAAGAGAAGGAGGAGATAGAAGCTTGAGACAGCAAGTTTTATGTTTCCAAAGTCACCGTTGTGGAAAGTACTGCCGATGAAAATACAAGTCTAAAGGAAAATTTTATACCAAGTGTCGGTTTGGATTTCCACGTCCAGTAATTTCTAAAGGAAGAGTAAATTCTTTTTTTCTTCTGTAAGGCACACAATAACTCGCAAATCTCCAAAGAATACCTACAACTTGAAAAGAACAGAACTGTCAAAGTATATTAATGACTACAATCCGGTTATTTTAAAAATGTGGAATGCAAATATGGACATCCAGTATGTTGCAGACAACTCAATCGCTGTTGCACGCTACGTTACATCATATATAACGAAATCAGAAAAAACCGAGATGAAACAAATGTGGGAAGAAATTGCACAAGAGAAAAGCTTTAGCAAAAAATTGTACAGCTTTACTTTGAAAATGCTTTCCCACAGAGAAATTGGATCGTATGAATGTTCAGACCGCTTGTCCTCTTCAAGTTTATATTCAAAATCACGAGGGATCATTTGGGTAAGTTTAGGTCTTGCCTGCTCACGAAATAGAGTGTTGAAATCATTAGAAGAAATTGAATACTTAGCAGCAAATGAACCAGACAGTACAGAAATTCTTAAAACTAATATGTTGGATACATACTATCCGAAAAGGAGTCGACATCTGGAACAGCGATGTCTGTATGAAGTACTTCAACATTACAACTTCAAAAGAAATGTTAAACAGAATTTAAAACAAGGAAAATATGCAGTACTTGGATGTCATGGATGTTTAGTAAAACACACAAAAGGTAACCTTATCAACCACAAGAAACTCAGGGGTCAATTCCGATCCCGGTCGGAGGCGCACCTAATACCATTCGGCCGGGAAAAAAGCCAGGCGAATGCCTGTTTCCCGACCGATTCGCACATACGTCCAAACGAGCAAGTACGATGCGCACAACTGCCCAAATCCCGACCCAGTCGTACTCACCCAATAAAGGTCCTGTTCTCCGACCGAGGCGGATCCGGAAACGCAGAATCGAGTCGCACGGAAGCCAAAATGCAGCCCCGTCCGGCCGGACAAGTACGATGCGCCCTCCGTACGCGCCGAACCCGTCGCTACGCATGTCAAAGCATCCGGGAGAGGCGCACATAAGCTCCGATTCACGCCACAAGACGATCCACGGCTACGAGACGAACACGCCAGCGACGAGGACGAGGCAAAGCAAAGAGAAAGACGAACGAGACGAACCAACCATGAATCCCATCGTGCCGATCCTACCAATATTCTACATCTATTACCGGAACTGGCACGGACGCGTACGACGCAGAAGGTAAGTCAGACACCCACCACACAAACAAACCACACGTACCCGACATATCACACACACACACATAGGGATGCAGAAATTACTTACACCAGCAACAGCAGCACCATAGGGGCGGGATGGCTATCACCAATGCCACATATACACATAGGGGCCTGGATGCCAACCACTAACACCACCCCTACCCAGGGGGTGCTAGATGCCTGTCACTACTACCACCTCTACCCATGGGGGGCTGGATGCCTACCACCACTACCACCCCTACTCAGGGGGTGCCAGATGCCTACCACTACCACCACCCCTACCCAGGGGGTGCTAGATGCCTACCCCTACCACCACCCCTACCCAGGGGGTGCTAGATGCCTGTCACTACTACCACCCCTACCCATGGGGGGCAGGATGCCTGTCACTACCACCACCCCTACCCACGGGGTGCCAGATGCCTATCACTACCACCACCCCTACCCTGGGGGTGCCAGATGCCTACCACTACTACCACCCCTACCCATGGGGGGCAGGATGCCTGTCACTACTACCACCTCTACCCATGGGGGGCTGGATGCCTACCACCACTACCACCCCTACTCAGGGGTGCCAGATGCCTACCACTACCACCACCCCTACCCAGGGGGTGCTAGATGCCTGTCACTACTACCACCTCTACCCAGGGGGTGCTGGATGCCTGTCACTACTACCACCTCTACCCATGGGGGGCTGGATGCCTACCACCACTACCACCCCTACTCAGGGGGTGCCAGATGCCTACCACTACCACCACCCCTACCCAGGGGGTGCTAGATGCCTACCCCTACCATCACCCCTACCCAGGGGGTGCTAGATGCCTGTCACTACTACCACCTCCACCCAGGGGTTGCTGGATGCCTGTCACTACTACCACCTCTACCCATGGGGGGCTGGATGCCTACCACCACTATTACCCCTACCCAGGGGTGCCAGATGCCTACCACTACCACCACCCCTACCCAGGGGGTGCCAGATGCCTGTCACTACTACCACCTCTACCCAGGGGGTGCTGGATGCCTGTCACTACTACCACCTCTACCCATGGGGGGCTGGATGCCTACCACCACTACCACCCCTACCCAGGGGGTGCCAGATGCCTGTCACTACTACCATCCCTACCCATGGGGGGCAGGATGCCTGTCACTACTACCACCTCTACCCATGGGGGTGCCAGATGCCTACCACTACTATCACCCCTACCCATGGGGTGCTGGATGCCTGTCACTACTACCACTTCTACCCATGGGGGGCTGGATGCCTACCACCACTACCATCCCTACCCAGGGGGTGCCAGATGCCTACCACTACCACCACCCCTACCCAGGGGGTGCCAGATGCCTACCACTACTACCACCCCTACCCATGGGGGGCAGGATGCCTGTCACTACTACCACCTCTACCCATGGGGGGCTGGATGCCTACCACCACTACCACCCATACTCAGGAGGTGCCAGATGCCTACCACTACCACCACCCCTACCCAGGGGGTGCTAGATGCCTACCCCTACCACCACCCCTACCCAGGGGGTGCTGGATGCCTGTCACTACTACCACCCCTACCCATGGGGGGCAGGATGCCTGTCACTACCGCCACCCCTACCCAGGGGTGCCAGATGCCTACCACTACCACCACCCCTACCCAGGGGTGCCAGATGCCTACCACTACTACAACCCCTACCCATGGGGGGCAGGATGCCTGTCACTACTACCACCTCTACCCATGGGGAGCTGGATGCCTACCACCACTACCACCCCTACTCAGGGGTGCCAGATGCCTACCACTACCACCACCCCTACCCAGGGGGTGCTAGATGCCTGTCACTACTACCACCTCTACCCATGGGGGGCTGGATGCCTACCACCACTACCACCCCTACTCAGGGGGTGCTAGATGCCTACCCCTACCATCACCCCTACCCAGGGGGTGCTAGATGCCTGTCACTACTACCACCTCCACCCAGGGGTTGCTGGATGCCTGTCACTACTACCACCTCTACCCATGGGGTGCCAGATGCCTACCACTACCACCACCCCTACCCAGGGGGTGCCAGATGCCTACCACTACCACCACCCCTACCCAGGGGGTGCTAGATGCCTGCCCCTACCACCACCCCTTCCCATGGGGGGCAGGATGCCTACCATGGGGGCGTGGCCAACTGCCGGGCATGGAGGACGTGGGCTGAAAGAGCTCCGTCTCCTACCCTGACAATTAGCTGAATATCCTGATAATTACTGGACCTGCGAAGCTAGGTCGTCTACCCTGGCGCTACGGAACTCCTCTGGAACCTGCGGCCGTAATTTCTATACGGAGTACCTGCTGAGATCTGCCGGACTCGGTGCTGATTGTGGGCGACCGGCGGCGAGAGGAGGCGAGGGGCGGAGTCACGCATGTTCCATGGCTGCCTCGGCGGCTCCAACAGCCTGAATGATGTTTCCGATGCTGCGGAAATAAAGCTGGCGAGAGGATAGGGCGGCGACTCCTGTTTGGAGGTGACAAGAGCGGCGGTAGAGGCAGGCGCTGGGCTTTTTACTTTGCTGCGCCACAACAGTAGACACTGCGGGCAAGATGGCGGATGCGGCCGGCCGGGCCCGGACTAGCCGTGAGGCTGGACGGAGACGGGTGACGCTCCGGTAAGGGAACGAGCGCAGGCACAACCTACTGGCGCTGTGGTGTGTGGGGGACTGCGGGCACTTCTCACCCCCCCTCCTCCCTTTTGAGAAGTGGCTGCACAGTGGATTAACTGCGTGCTGAGGGGCACGATATTGGAGCTGGAGGGGGAACGCTCCTTGCACGATACTGCACATCGCTGCTCCCTGCCATATATGGAAGCGGGCCCTCTACAGGGCATTGTGTTGTGGCGATTTACTCGCGCTGGCCCGCACTGGAGGGATATGCTCCATCATTAATGCACTGGATGTAGTGCGGTTGCATGGTAGGCCTGTGGGCGTCTGCGTCCTGGCCCGCCTTGTTCGGTGGCCGCACGAGCTGAGTGCAGTGACGCTTTCCGCCTGAAACCTGCCCTGGATGCGGAGAGGGGCACACGATTACGTGGTAAGCGCGATATGGCCTTACAGCTGGGGCTGTCCTGGTCGTTACTGGAGTTGCGGAGTCTGACATCCCTGTTGGTGTCCACCAGGAGTGTGCGGCCCCAGACCAGGAGAGGCTGACTACTTACGGCCTGTGGAACTTGTGTCTCTTTGGGTAATCTGGGCGCACCAATGATCTGTGCTTCACTGGCTATGTAGGTGATGTGGGATATTGCCCCCGAGACCCCCCAAGAGACCATCCTGGAGCAGAGGCGGACGGGAGGACACCGAGGCACGATGGGTCGCAACCGAAACAAGCCAGCGGACGCCACTGCAGATGGCACAACGCAGCCTACATTTGGCAGTGATCCCTCTAACGCTGCAGACAATGATGTGATACCTCCTACTGGTACAGACCCCCACGAGGCTAAGCTGGACTTAATATTGAAAGAAATCCGAGACTCACGAACGGCGCTGGAGACACGCATGGGCACGATGTCCACTAATCTCAGCTTACTACAAGCGGATCACAAAAAGCTGGCCGACAAGGTCAAATCGAATAAACTGGCACTAGATGATCTTATACCCCAGCAGACCATGCACTCCACTCAACTTGAACAATTGCAGCGACAATTGAAGGGCCTGCAGGACAGGGTGGACGATGCGGAAGGGAGGTCCCGCCGTAATAACGTTCGCATACTTGGCATACCGGAACGCAGCGAGGGATCCAACCCTACACAGTTTGTGGAGGACTGGCTGAGAGACCATGTAGCGAAGGAGGGCCTAACACCCCTGTATAGTGTGGAGAGGGCACACCGGGTGCCTTCCAGACCTCCTCAACCAAGCGCGCCGCCTCGCCCGTTGATAGCGCACATTTGCAATACAAGGACCGCGACACTATCCTGCGGGCTGCCAGAGAGAACGCTCCAGTGCGTTTCGAGAACCGGACAATTTCACTTTACCCGGATTTTACACCGGCAGTCCAGAAAGCTAGGGCTATGTTTTTGGGATTGAAGAAAAGCTTGCGCGACCGTAATTTGAAATACGCACTGCTCTTTCCGGCTAGACTGAAGGTTGTCTCTGGTCAGAAATCGTATTTTTTGGAGAACCCTGAGGAGGTGGCGGACTGGCTTGAAATTACTTTTACACCAGAGACTTCTCAGACTTCGCTGCCATCGGGACAACTGCATAGAGCCTCCCCGATACGAACAACTGGACTACCCCGATCGGGTCATGGCAATCTCCTGGTTACTGTGGACTCTGGCCCAACCTCGGAACAGATCACGACCAGCCAGAAGGATGCACTCCTTACAGCGGCGGCTCTGGCGGCTCATGATGCCCAGGCGGCGGCGTCCTTGGAACACTCATCTGATGCCGACACGGTGCGCTCTGAATCTGACACTAGCATAACACTGTTTCCCTCGATTGCGGCCCAGGTGGCAAGAGACTTCTGATATTGTGATCCGGAATGCCCGGGAGTGGTAATGTATACAAGAGATATGCACTGTGTGTATTGCTGCTGATGACTGCTTTGTGGTTCCAGGGTACATATGCTTTATAGGGAAGTGTGTTAATGTAACCAAGACATACTCGAATGTATATTATGTTGACTTCACGAACTGACGCAGTTCTGGCCTCTACCCCCAAGCGACTGCGTTGACGCATTTTTTGTTTGTAGTCCATGTTGGGCTATTGTTCTTTGTTTGGTCCTCTGCTGTTTTATGGGGGAACCTAGTATTGGGGAGTTATTATGTGACGACATGCTCGGCCTTTCCACAACTTCTATTTACAGGGTTTCGGTCTCCACAGGTCACACTGCAACTATGCTTTCTGCACCGCGATGGCATTACATAATACATACACCTACTGCACATGGAACGTGAGGGGATTAGGCTCAATTCATAAAAGACTCCGGGTTCTGGCACAACTTACTAGAAGGAAGGTTACTATAGCCTATTTACAAGAAACTCATCTTAATGCTGGTGAGGCAGCTAAATTGCAGAGAAAATGGAGGGGGCAACTATTCGCTACAACTTATTCAGCTTTTTCCAGGGGGGCGGCGGTGTGGATGCGGAATACTGTCCCTTTTAAGCTCCTAGAGCAGAAGATAGATGTTAACGGTAGATATGTACTGCTTCATGGCTTATTGGATGGGACACATGTGGTCATGGGCTGCATATATGCACCAAACACTGACCAGGATAAATACCTGACTACACTAGGCGCAGCCTTGACAGAATGGGCTGCATACCCCTGGGTGATAGGGGGCGACTTCAACGCTGTGTTGGACGTTGACTTAGACAGGTCTCATCCCCCGTTACATGCCACTGAAAGCAAGAAACAAGCAGAGGCGCTTAGGGGCTGGGCAGAGGGATGGGAACTATATGACGCCTGGCGGGCGAAACACATCGGGCATAGAGAATACTCCTTTTATTCACCTCCACACAGACTACACACTCGAATTGATCGATTCCTATGTTCCGGCGCCCTGTTAGGGTACATTACTTCGGTGCTTCATATGGGGAAAACCTGTCAGATCATAACCCAGTAGAATTGACTGTACAATGGGGCAGGGTTCCAACTCCGATACCGACTTGGAAACTACAACCTGAGATGTTGGAGGATCAGGTCTTTCGCAATGCCCTTTCAGAAGCGATCGTCCATTATTTCTCGGAGAATACGGGGTCTGCTAGCTCTCGACAAATAGAATGGGATGCCTTCAAAACGGTCATCAGGGGTGTGGCCATCAGCACTAGGACAGGAGTGCGACTCAACCTTATTCAGCGACTTACGGAGGTGGAGGGTAGATTAACCGCGCTGGAGGGGGAGGCTGCAGGGACGAATGAACAACTGACACAATTGCGAGAGGCTAACATTCAATACGCGGAGCTCCTTGAAGAGCTGCGTGTTGTGGACTAGCGGTTATATACGCAAAAGCAACACACACAAGCTGACAGGTCAGGGCCACTGCTGGCACGGTTGGTCCGAAACGCACCCTTACCCACACCCATATTAGAAATACAGAACAACGCAGAAGTGGTGGTCAACACGCAATTAGACATTAATACCGCATTTCGGGACTATTATGAACGTCTTTACGGTCCACTGCCCGATCTTATTGACACTGACTTTGAATCATTCTTTGATGGTCTATGCATACCCCGACTTACACAACACCAATGTGATGACCTACTACGATCAATCACAGGGGCGGAAATACGGCAGGCGATTAAGGCTTTACCACGTAATAAAACTCCAGGGAACGATGGCCTACCGGCTGAATTTTATGCAATGTATGCTGACCTGCTAACTCCTCATTTGCAATGTCTTTATCACGAATCATTGGAGGGAGGAGGGCTCCCCGCTACTACATTGCAAGCGTTAGTGGTTTCGCTATTAAAGCCCGGGAGGGATGCTTTGCTTATTTCGAGCTATAGACCCTTATCACTCCTTAACACGGACTATAAAATCCTGAGTAAGTTGTTGGCCACTCGCCTTAACCAGTTTATTCCTGCGCTAATACATTCCGATCAGTGTGGATTTGTACCTGGTCGGAGCACAGCACTTAACATCAGACGGCTGCACCAAGTAATGTTAGGCACACGCGACATGGGAAATATGGAAGGCTGCATATCCCTTGATCTGCGGCAGGCGTTTGACTCCTTACGTTGGGATTATATGTTCTATGCTCTCGCACGCTTTGGCATACCTGAAGAATACATAGCATGGGTGCGCTTATTATACACAAACCCTACGGCGCGCGCACGCACGGGTCGGCACATCTCAGGACAATATGCTGTGGCTCGGGGAACAAGACAGGGCTGCCCCTTGTCACCATTGTTGTTCATCCTGGCGTTGGAACCACTTCTACACAGACTCCGTGCTTTCGCAGTCTGTCGGGGTATAACGCGTGGTCGTACGTCCCACACTGTCTCTGCATATGCGGTGATCTCATACTATACATTAAAGATATGAGCGCTGATCCGCACCCAATGCCCTCCATTTTTGAGTCATTCCAAGGTCTTTCTGGCCTGGCCATCAATGCTACCAAGTCGTACGCGTATTTCTTTGACAGCGCTGAGAGGAGCGGACACGTTCGGTTCGGTCCATGGGCCTTCCAAATAGCACCTGATACCTTTAAATACCTCGGTATACAAATTTACCGCAATGCCTCGGACCTGCTAGACGGCAACCTAGGGCGTGCGATTGCGGCTCTCAGATCCCAAATTCAGTTCTGGGTCTCACTGCCCCTGTCAGTGGCGGGCAGAGTGGCCATCACGAAAATGGTGCTCTTGCCGCGGCTCCTTTACTTCTTCACCAACCTACCGCTACTTGTCCCCATGAGATCCTTTAAAGTGTTGAACTCTCTAGTGACGGACCTAATATGGGGTGTGGGGCGTAGATGTATTAGTCTGGCGAAATTGCAACTTCACGCGAAACAAGGAGGGATGGGGTGCCGGACCTGCGTGCGTATTGCTATGCGGGCCAGTTGCAGTGGCTGGCGTACTGGCTTGCAGGACGCAATTTGCACGAGCTGGATATGACATCACGAGATAGGGATAGGGGGACCATCCAAAGACTCTTACTACCACAAACCCCCCTGCTGACGTCGACACCCCATTTATTGAAATTAGCTATTGCTTACTGGCGGAGTGCGGTGCGGTACACTGGACAGAGGACACCATATGCCCCCACCATTCCTCTGCTAGGTATCCCCACACGTTCGGGACTAACCTCTAGCCGTGCCCTTCAGGCGTGGACAGAGGCGGGCATTACTACGTTAGGAGACTTTTTTACAGAGGGAGTACTAATGTCACATGAGACCTTTGTACGCGTACATGGTGCCCCCGAAACGTTGTTCCTATTACACGCACATATTTCCAGATATATCCGCACTACATGGTCACCCGAAGATACAGAACCACCCACGAATACACTGCTCACCATGCAATACCTAATGGGGAATGGGGCCCGACTGACAAAATGGCTAACTAACGGGATTCGAGCGGAGAGAGCGATCTCATTACAGCCGCTACGCGACAAGTGGGAGGGGGACATGGGCCGTGCACTCACAGACAAGGAATGGGACACTATATTGGGGTTCCCCAAAAAAGTCTCTCGTAACCCCAAATTTAAATTTATCCAATTGATGCTGCTACACAGGGCGTACTTAACTCCGCACAGGCTAAGCGCTATGTTTCCGGGGGCAACTGATGAATGTCCACGCTGCCACACACCTAACGCAGGGTTGGTACACATGGTATGGGCTTGCCCTAGACTGGGACATTACTGGGTGACGGTATGCAAAATATTGACGGCGGTGGCTCCGATACGCCAGAATGACACTTTGGAATACTGCATACTAGGTCTGGGACCCCGTGAAAAGAAGGGCAGCTCTACCTCACGATTCGCTAACCTTGCGCTCCTTCTAGCTAAAAGAGCCATAACCACACGATGGAAGGCCACTAGAGCCCCGTCCTTACAGGAATGGCACACAGAAATGCTAAGATGGGATAAAGCGGAGGGTACGGAACTGCAGAGAGAGGAATATAGAGGCCTACGGAAAACACCGATCTCGCTGAGTTGGTATGCAATGCTAGAAGAATACGCTGCAATAGATATTTTGTCCTACTAGGGTATGCTAGATCTGTCACATAAGGGTCTGATCCGAGGATACAAGACACTTGGGCACCTCACATTATTTGTGTGCTATGCTGGGTAAGTTAGCAGCACTGTGCAGTTCACCTACGACAGACTTTGGAACCGAGAAACACACACCCATGGATGTGGTTGATACATTCATGCTATTGTTGGATATTGAGGGCTGAGCATGCGGGAAGGGGAGGGGGGTTGGGTAACTGTTTTTTGCCACGATGTTTTAATTGCATTGAATTCTGATAGTTTTAACAAATTATCAACCGTCACGCTAAAACTATGTTGTGAACAAGAATGCTAAGAACAAGCTGTATTGGCATACCGCTAGAGACTTTTTTTTGATACTGGTCCATTATGTATTGCCATTCGAAGAGGCTTATGGATACTCGACACTATTGATGTATATTAGCCTGCGATGGTTGTAAACATGTAATACTATACTGCGTGATTATATGTCCTCTGATTGCTTGAAGATGTTTGGCTCATTGTTCTGTAAAATCAATAAAAACAAATTAAAAAAAAAAAAAAAAGGATGCCTACCACCAACAACACCCCCACTCATAGGATGGGTAATGCATGACACAACAAGCACACACCAACATAAGGAATGCAACAAAAAGACACCCCCCCCAACACCATGACAAGCGTGTGTAGACTGTGTCAAATGCCTACAACACTGAACATGACTTTGAACATACAATGTGACCCCCTATCACATGTGTCACACATAAATGTGTGTGGCCCCCACAATGCAAGCAGACCATGACCACTGTGGCAATGGGGTCCAACCCCCATCATCACAGTGAGCAAAAGGTAAGTGTGGGGTCCATAGCTGAAGCACATTTTGAACATTGTGGCAATGGGGTTTAAACCCCCATCATCACAGTGACCAAAATGTAAGTGTGGGGCCCATAGCTGAAGCACATCTTGAACATAGTGGCAATGGGGTCTAAACCCCCATCATCACAGTGACCAAAAGGTAAGTGTGGGGTCCATAGCTGAAGCACATTTTGAACATTGTGGCAATGGGGTCCAACCCCCATCATCACAGTGACCAAAAGGTAAGTGTGGGGTCCATAGCTGAAGCACATTTTGAACATTGTGGCAATGGGGTCTAAACCCCCATCATCACAGTGACCAAAATGTAAGTGTGGGGCCCATAGCTGAAGCACATCTTGAACATTGTGGCAATGGGGTCTAAACCCCCATCATCACAGTGACCAAAAGGTAAGTGTGGGGTCCATAGCTGAAGCACATTTTGAACATTGTGGCAATGGGGTCTAAACCCCCATCATCACAGTGACCAAAATGTAAGTGTTGACATTGAAAAAGCTGCAACTGCCAAACTGCATGGATGATTCCTGGTCACAGAACAACAAACACATCAGTGGCAAAGTAGTGCTTGTGTCCCATAGCAACATAGATTGGGGGAGGCAAACAGTGCAGTGCAAATAAGACATACCTTTGGCCATGTGCAGACAAACATCACCCATGGGGGCTGACACTGTCAACATCCATCAATGACACAATGACAGAAGTGACCATCATAATGCAGACCCACATATTTGCACCAATGGGCACACAAATGGAGATACCCTGTGGAGACTGTAGATGTGAAGTGAACAAATAACATACCATGGCAGCAGTCGGACACACAAACAATGATCATTGTGCTGACCGATGACCTAGGAGTCCCAGGGACAGCAGGTGAAACCCACCAAACAACATACAGCCAATGGCACACTAAAGATATGCCAATGCAGTGGTGCAGATGCACAAACACAAACAGGCAGACCCACACTGCACATCAAACACAACAGGTGAGGGGGTGCCAGTGTCCCCAGGCAACCACACAACACATGATGAGGCCTGAATACCAATTACACAGATGCACATACAGTGCCACACAAAAGTAACTCATGGATCCAAATCCCCTATGTGGGCAATCAGGCATTGTTAGATGAGAGGGAGCACAAATTACACATGTCACACAAGCTTGTAGGAACAGCAACTAACACAGCAAGAGACAGACCCACCACAGCACTACCCCCAGGGACCCCATATTGTGCTGACACTAGCCTGCATGATAATCCCACTGTGATGACAATGTTAGATGTCGTTCACACTGTGAACCCCAGCCATGTGTCCTGAGCAACTAACTACCATCACACCTACACAAGCTCCAATCAATCAGCACGGCCTGCCAGCCAAGGCCAATATGGAGGTAGGGGTCTGGCCGTGCAACAACTCACTTTTGCACACACTCAACACCACACACCCTGATCTCCACCAATGTGCAGCAGTGAAGCTCACATGGACTGGTGACATTACACATGCACCCATGACAATACCAGGGGTGGTGGTGGGAACTAAGGTGCAGAAACCCATCACACATGGCCAGTCAACAAGACTCGTCAATGTCTGACACACAGCACAGTATGCCGTACATGGGCATGATGTGAAATCCACCACAATCAATGGGATCCTGGCCATAGTCACACACCAATGAAGAAGCCAAGGTGACACCACGAAGAACACACGTACACAACTACCAACATTGCAGCTCTGACCCTGAGCAGTGGCAGCAGTCACCACACAACGTGTCACAATCACTGAAAGCTAACACAAACTGTAAATCACATGACTCGTGTAAACAACAAGTGCCAAGGGAATCCTGAATGTGTCCCATCTGCGTTTGCCCACATCCCCAGCACTGACAACAAAGACAACCTGGGATGACAACCTCATGAACATTAGTTTGCCATGCACCCACATCACAGAGAAACCAGGTCCAAGATGCTGGATGAACACAGACCAACTCAGCAAGCATCACAAACAGGAACATCCCTAGGGACACAGCCTGTGTAGGAAAAGGGAAGGGAACACGCACAGACATGCTTACACAACACAGGCCCACGCAATGTCAACAGATTACACACTGCCATGAGGGCACTCCACTCCTGTGGAAGGTCCACTGTGCCAAACCTTGTCTGTGCATGACCCAAACATGTCAGCAGAACACTCCGTCAGTGAGTCAACAACCACAACACACAGAAGGCTCTGCTCACATCAGCCTGGGTACGGGAGTGTCACGTCAGTCATCTGCACACACACCAAACACGTGTCAAGCAAGTTGCACTGTATACACAGATGAGTCCTTCGACATTGATGTGCAAAACTGCATGTCCAGTGGAGCTGGGCACACAGTCAGGGAAATCGGAACATTGAACAGTGGTAAGCCCACCAGATGTGCATCAGTGTAAGACAAAGATGTTCATTTACAAATGCAAAAAGGACATACCTGTGTCAAATGCTGAACATTACACCTTCAGACTGTAGCAAAGGATGCCATAGATCCAGACTACAACAGGACACATATCCCATGGACCACATGGAGTCCATCACTGCAACACTTCTTCGTCCTGATGTGAACACTATTACAACTGCAAATGCAGGATGCTACTCATCCACATCATGTACATCAAAAGAAAACCCAAAAGTAAACAAAAAGGGGCTTTATTCAGCAAATGTCAGGGTAAACACGAAAGTCCAAAAGAAACTAAGGCCAATGGCCAGTCCAAAATCACAGTACCAACGGGGTGAGAAGTGACAACTGGTCACACATTGCTTGCCTGCACTGCTACGGTTGGGGGACATCCCCCTTGGAGGGGCATACAAGGGGCAGGCCAGGCACCACAGGGACAGGATCAGGGGATGGCAGAGTGAGGCAGTGAAGGGGTGGTGGGTGCAGGAGTGTCACCGGCAACTGCAGTGGAGGTGTCTGACTCAGGGGGGGCCGGCACCACTGTGGTACACAAGTCAGTTGGTGTGGGTGCTGTAACCACTGCAGTGGGCTGGACTGATGTAGTGGACTGGGTACCCACTGCAGTGCCCGAGTCAGACGTGGTGGTTGTGGACTCCACTGCAGTGCATGACTCCAAGGGAGTGGAAGGGTGGGCAGATGAGGTGGGCAGGACAGAGGGGGACCCGGTCCCCACAACAGTGCCACTAACAGGCAGAGCGTCTGGGTTGGGGGTGGAAGAGCAAGTGGCAGGGGGAGGGCCTAAGCAGTCTGGGGATGCGGTATCGGTGTGTGGGGAACCTGGGGCAGGGTGTGGCGGGGGAACCTGTGCAGTGGTGGCCTGGGGGATGGAGGAGAGAGACTGGGCGCTGGAGCTGTGTGGTGGTGGGGTCTTGCTCTTCCTGCTCCGGGGGGACTTCCTAATGGGCTCCTGTGTCTGCCTGCGCCTGGGGGAGGGTGTCCGGGGGTGAGGGGCACTCCTCTCTGTGTGGGTGGACTTCCTCTTCCCCTGGTATGCTGGATCAGCAGGAATGGAGGGGAAGAGGCCGAGGTCACACAGGAAGATCTACTGTGTAGGTGGGGTAGCAGGCGAGGCAAGGGAAGGGGTCTTGTAGGGAGAGGATTTGGAGGACTGCGGAGTGAATGTGGATGCCTGTGTGTGTGTGTGTTCCCCATCCCCTGTGTCTGTGGTATCAGTCCCCTGAGGATGCTTGTGTGCACGTCTTGCCTTACTCTTGGGTGTGTCTGTGCTGCTCGTGTCTGTGTGTTTGGTTGACTGTGCAGGTGTGCATGTGCTTTGGACAGGTAGGGGGCAGGAAGTGTGGATGGGGCAGAGGTGGGAGGGGTGAGGGACTGTTGGAGGAGGGACACTGCTGCCGTCAGGGAGGAGTCCATGGACCTATTGCTCCTCTGTAGGGCAGACATACCCGTCGAGATGCCCTCCATGAACGACACCAGCTGTGTCAACAGAGTGGTGTGTGCATGGAGGACACTCAGCATTGCTGTCTGCCCTACATGGAGCTGCCGAAGGAGGTACACAGACTCCTCACTCAGGGCAGCAGGGGACACAGGGGCAGGGGTGCGGTGCCTGGCACGAAGGAGACACGCTCCCGAGCACGGGAGCCTCCACGGACCTCAGGAATGGGAGCCAATGGGAGGGCGGTGGTGGTGGTGGTGGTGGTGGTGGCGGGGCCAGACAGACTAGCTGGCCTTTGGTGGCTGCTGAGACCCACCTCCACAAGGGAGTCATCCTCCAAGCTGCTGTGGTCCCCAGCTGAGGTGGATGGTGCTGAGGACTCCTCGGTGTGGCTCCCCTCGCCCTCCGTGCCACTGGGTCCCTCTGACCACTCGTCCGATGCTGACCCAGTCTGGCGCCGCTGCTCCTCCTGGTCCTTGGAGCTGTCCCCTCCTGTGGCCGTGGATGTATCTGCAAACGATTAGGGAAACAGACAAACATCAGTCACCTGCACTGACCGCACACACCACAGTAAGTACAGCACATTACAGAGCAAGCCCTGGCATCCTTAGTTGAACATTGCCTAAAGTCCTCACACAGATTCAGGGAAGCCAATTGTCAGTCTGATGTTCAACCATGGGACTCACACCCCTCCTGCCCTTGCACCCATCTGTCTGGTGCCTGTCTGATGGTAAGACCCCAGTGTGGACACATGCACCACCTACACAGTTGTTGGACATTGCAGGGAACACGGTGAAGTATGTGAACATGCACACATCACATCTCTTGCCACTGAGTCAGTGCAGGTGTCCGGATAAAGGGATGGCCAGAGTCTAATTAGAAATGCATGTGATGCATACCAGCACCAGACACCATGATGCACCCATGTCCGGATAGTCAATGCCACAATGGGGTGCATGTTGCACATGTCCATCCCCCAAAAACCACATCATCTGTACTACTATTTGTCCACGTCATACCAACTGGACATATGGGGGACATGAAACACAACTCTCTGAACATGAGCACCTCACAGTGTGCTGTGAATGAAAATACAGCTGCCTGAAAGTCACAGTCGCAAACACCTGTGTGCACAGTCAAGTGATCAGACACCTATAAGTCACAGAAGTATCGTCTATCATGGTCACATCTCAGATGGCATGCTGAGCCCTAACCGATAAACATACCAGTAGTCCTGACAAAGAAGACACAGCACAATGAGACAGAGGCAGACACCTGAGGGTACATTTCACTGATCACAACATGCCAGATGATACACGGGAGTGGGAGTACAGAGTGTATTGTATGCCCTGGAGTAGGCATGACTGTCCAGCTCCACATGTAAGAGGGATGAGTCCTGGACAGTAGGCAGGTGGCTAAGCATGTGTGACACACTGGATACACATACTCCTGAGGCCCAAACATTGTTCCCACCAGCAGTATGGGTGAGTGCCAAATTCCCCAGGGACATGTGGTGAGTCAGAGCAGCAAGCGGACCACATATCAAAGTTACACCCAGATCACATGTCAGAACTTAGGCATTGTGTAAGCAATTGACCCACCCATGAATCGCACAACATAGTCACGGGAACAAATGCTGTCCCCCACCTTGAGCAAAGCAAAATGCAATGACACAGTCCCCAAATGACACAATTTCCTGACTATAAGGGCCACACATATGCGTATCAGAGGAGAAGTGGGCATGTCACAAATGAGGGACATGGGTCCTGGACCATATGACTGATGTACTGTGGAAGTTTAACCAGGCCAGAGGAGTGCACCTAGCATGTCAGACAAAGTGCACAGTGCAGTCATGGACTCACCCCCTCCTTGCTGCTGTCTGTCCTTCAGCTGCCCATCCAGGTCAGGGAAGACCACCGCCAGGATCCGGAGCATGTGGGAGGTCAGGGTCCGGTGTCCGCCCCTCCTGCGAGGAGGCGACAGCTTCAGCTGGACCCTTGCGATCCTCCGGGTCCAGCCACGAAGGTCCTGCCACCTCTTTTGGCAGTTGCGGATCCTGCGCCTGTAGACCCCCACGGATCTTACTTTCCGGGCGATGGTCAGCCAGATGTCCTGCTTCTGGTGGGCATCAACCTGTGAGGATGACAAAGTGAAAAGGCCATTACTACACATGCAACATATACGTGCATCACACAGTTGGATATACATGTCTCAATCACAGGGGCATATGATGTACACAGGCAGTGCAACAATGGCTATGAACAGTTTGCCAGCAGTCACTACATGGTATCATTGCATGGGAAGTAAACCTAGTTGGAATGCACTGTTACTGCACTGTACCAGTTCAGTGCATGTAACTACACACTTTGGGGTGTGACAACTACTCAGTGGGCATGCTAGCCAGTGGTGTGCACACTGAAAGTCCTGCTAGTCAGACAACATGCACAATTAGTGATGCAGTGGACAGCACACTCACCTGCTCCCCTGGTTTCCCATACAGCTTGCTGTACTGTGGAAGGAGGCTGTCCAGCAGGGCCTGGTTCTCCTCAAGGCTGAAGGCTGGGGCTCTCTCCACAGTACGTGCCATTGCAGGAGCCAGAGGATGCATAAACAGCAGCAGTGTTGGTGGCAGATGTCGTCCTGGAGCATGTAGTGCAGGCAAGTGAGCTCTCAGGGGAACAGCCAGCATTATATGTGTGCTGCAGAGGCAGATACTGTCCCATGTGTCCAAAGTGATAGGTCCAAGTCGTTTGCATCTTCTGAATCTGACCAATCCATGGAATAGCAGCACTAATACACGCCCACAGCATCCTTCAAATCTTCAACTTCATGACACCCATGATTTTGCAACATTGTTGTGGCTGGCCAACTGAATTCACTGCATCAGACTCGTTGGAGCTTCGAAAACGCATCCGTTGCCATGCCAGGCCCCAGCCAATGTGTGCGCACCGTTCGGTCCATTGCTGTACAACGCGTACCCGGGATACAACGCGTACCCGCTCACATTGTATGCAATGGGCCGGCCGGGCACACCGATCGGTCCATTGCTCTACAACGCGTACCCGGGATACAACGCGTACACGCTTACATTGAATGCAATGGGCCGGCCGGGCACACCGATCGGTCCATTGCTCTACAACGCGTACCCGCTCACATTGAATGCAATGGGCCGGCCGGGCACACCGATCGGTCCATTGCTCTACAACGCGTACTCGGGATACAACGCGTACCGCTCACATTGAATGCAATGGGCCGGCCGGGCACACCGATCGGTCCATTGCTCTACAACGCGTACCGGGATACAACGCGTACCCGCTCACATTGAATGCAATGGGCCGGCCGGGCACACCGATCGGTCCATTGCTGTTCAACGCGTACCCGCTCGCATTGAATGCAATGGGCCAGCCGGGCACACCGATCGGTCCATTGCTCTACAACGCGTACCGGGATACAACGCGTACTCGCCACATTGAATGCAATGGGCCGGCCGGGCACACCGATCGGTCCATTGCTGTTCAACGCGTACCCGCTCACATTGAATGCAATGGGCCGGCCGGGCACACCGATCGGTCCATTGCTCTACAACGCGTACCGGATACAACGCGTACCGCCACATTGAATGCAATGGGCCGGCCGGGCACACCGATCGGTCCATTGCTGTTCAACGCGTATTCGCGGATACAACGCGTACTCGCTCACATTGTAGTGCAATGGGCCAATGTCGTGCGCACCAATCGGTCCATTGCTGTACAACGCGTATTACGGATACAACGCGTACCCGCTCACATTGTATGCAATGGCCAATGCGGGCGCACCGATCGGTCCATTGCTGTACAACGCGTCCCTGTACAAGTCACTGGCATATGTCACCATGCCTGTCACAGGTGAACATATGCCAGCCACATATACTTCCCTGGGAGTGAGGGGCACACCTACAACACCACAGCCTGTCCACACTGTATCCTAAGGCATGTAAGGCTGCATTACCTGTTCCGTGTATGGGGGTCAACATGTTGTTTTTGGGTGGCACTTGGGGGCAGCCACTCCCAGGCTGTGCACGTGTTCATGGGGACAGAATCCTTGGTGTGTTGTGCACATGAACACTGTGGTGTGCAACTGTTCATTTCAGGGCATGTGGCATGGTCACATTTCACGGTTGTGTATGTGTATGTCATGTCACATACCCCTGAGTCCCATGTGGGACGGTATGTACGTCCCAGGGTGACCCATTGCCACAATTGTGATGGCCCTCCACAGTCTGTGTGCATGTTGTGTTTACAATGTCTCTGATTCCATGTGCACAATGGGAGACAGTCTCCACATCCACGTTGTTTGTGCATGGACTTTGATGTTGTGTGTGTGTGTGTCACAGACGTCCATGTCTGTCCTGCCGAGGCAACAGGGACCACTACCTGTGGGGGTCATGGTTGTTTAGCTGTGGTGTATTCATGATGCACCATGTCATGCCAGTGTCCATGTGGCAATACAGGGTCCCTGGGAATCTACCTGTCGATGAGCTGTGATGCCAGGGGCACATCTGTCCTCACATGTCACTGTGGTGTGTGTTTGGAACGTGACAGCAGTACATGGGTACTGTGACACAGCCTAATGATATCCCATAGCACAACCTGGGACTTGTTGAGGGAACATGTTGAACTGTGATGTTAGATGTTAGCCATGTAGGTGCCATACATGTCCTTACGGAACGGCACACGCATCATGTACTTGTGTCTCGTAATGATGTATCATGTGATATTGAGTCTGGTCTATGCCACATATGTGGGGTGACTGACAATCTTTCTTTCTTCACCTAAGCACTGCAGGGCACCAGCTGTCCATCGGCCATTCCCTGACCTTACAACAGTGGTTGAACGGGACTGCATCCGACGGTACCGTTTCACCAGGCCACTGATTGAGGAATTGACGGTGCGGTTGGCCCCACATTTGCATCCTGGCCGGACATACCCTACAGCGCTGACCCCCAAGGTGAAGGTGATGACAGCCCTACACTTCTTTGCCACCACTACCTTTCAACACACTGTGGCGTCTGCTGGTGGGATGTGACAGACCATGTTCAGCCGTGTGCTCCGCGATGTTTTGGAGGCTATGTTGAGATACCGGAACCAGTACATCTATTTCCCTAGACTTCAACAACTCACTGACGTGAAGAGTGACTTCTATGCCCTGGGGAGGATGCCGCATGTCATTGGCTCCATTGATGGGACACATGTGGCTTTGGTACCACCACAGGCCCAAGAGCAGGCATACAGGAACTGCAAACACTACCATTCGGTCAATGCACTGGTGGTATGTCTTGCAGATATGAGCATCTCACACGTGTGTGCCCATTTCCCCGGTTCTGCACACGATGCCTACGTGATGAGGAGTAGTCGCATCCCGAGGATGATGTCACAGATGCGGAACCAGCGTGCCTGGCTTGTTGGTGTGTACTGACTTTGTACCATTGTGTGTGTTCTGCAATGTAGTGTTCCACCCTCTTTTCCAACTCAGCTAATGTGCAATTGTCTGTATGTAGGTGACTCCAGATACCCCAACATGCCGTGGTTGCTGACGCCCTCAGGAACTCTGTGACACCAGCCCAGATGCGCTACAATGAGGCACATGGTCGGACCAGGAGAGTGATTGAGCGGACATTTGGTCTCCTGAAGAGCCGCTTCCGCTGCCTAGATAAGACAGGAGGGCCCTCCCATATGCCCCAGCAAAGGTGTGCAAGATTGTCATCGTCTGCTGCATGCTACACAACCTGGCAGTGCGGAAGGAGTTGCCTCTCATCCTGGATGACGATGACCAACATCCGCCACCTGTGGAGGATCCTGGGCTGGACCACGATGCCAGTGATGATGATGATGATGAGGGTGATGTCCGCACACAGCTCATCACCAACTTCTTCAGCTGAATGTGAGTATCCAGGGATGTTATGTCAATGATGTGAGTTTGCATGATATGTGTTGGTGGTGCTCTGGTGCTGTTTGAGTGTGTCCATGTGCTACTTGACTGGATGCGTGCAGCGATGTGTCCTTACAGGTAGTCTGTACTCCCCAACAGTGTTGGCATGCTAACTTGGTTCTGGGTGGGTTTCTTGTGACATGTATTGGGCATGAGTATTGCAGTTCTGTCCTGTTCTTCAGTGCTTTTGACTGTGTGTCATTTCTGTCCTTCACAGGGTACTTTCAGAGTTGTTTGGTCAACTGTGATCCCCCGACACCGTGAATCAACTTCCAGGGTGGTAGCTGTCGTTTCCCTACAGGTGATGTGCGCCACACCCATGGACTTCCTTTCTTCTACACTTGTTGACTGTGTGCCCACTGCCAGGTGGGATTACCTTGCATCTGTAGTGGTTACAACATGTTGCAAATGTGTAATAAACCTGTGCTTCACTTTGTGATGTGCGTTGTCTGTGGTCACACATCTGACTGACATTTGCTTACTGCACCAGTGGGCTAGTTAACACAGACTGTGAATAGGTGTTGGGTCTGTGCATTGCACCGTATTTCCTGGCAACATCAGTGTAGGCGATGAGTCAGATGGCCCTGGTGTGTATGTGTTGTGTAGCCCTGGTGGTGTGTCTCCCTCATATGTGTCACGTCGCCATGACTCACATGCCGGTGTTGTACTTGCTGTAGCAGTTAGCATGCACAGTGTCATTTCACAGATCATCATCTCCACTTCAGAAACAACGTTGGAATCACAACAGAGGCAAGTATGGTGTATTAGTGAGTTTATTGACATACATGTGTGAGTATAGTGCACAGGATGGTGGGTGCTGTACATTGTGATTGTAATCCAAAGTTCCTAGATGATTTGGAAGTCCTGGTAGCAGAAATGTCCAGAGTAAAGTCCACAGTCATCTGATACATTGGTCCAACTTGAGCTCCCCATGTCATGTGGGAGAGTTGTGTTGCATTCGACAGGGTGAAGAGTTTGGGCACAAAGGTGATTTTCCAGAACAGGTGTTGGCTTCCTGGGGGTTGTGCATGGCCATCAGCCTCTCAGTTGTCCTTCCTCGGACGACCCCTCTTCTTTGGGGGGACCCTCAAGTGCAGGCTGCTGCGGTGCAGGGGACTCTCCGCCAGAGTCATCCTCCCTCCCTGTGGCAGTTGCAGTTGTTGCAGCACCAGATGTTGTGGGCACACAGGAGGTGTTGACATGTTGGTGCAAATCTGGCGGAGGCATTGCAATATGTCCCTATGCACCGCCGTCTGTTCTTGCACTGTGTCCCACTTGGACTCCATGCGGGACATGTGTAAGTCCCAGCGGGCATGATGGGCAGCCTGCTGCTGTTGAATGTCCCTGAGGATCCCCACTACCTGGCTGAACTCTCCGGTGCTAGTCTGGTACGCATCAGCTATGCGTACCAGTTGTGGGTCATCATGCAGTCCAGACCCCTCTGCAAGCAGCGACCTATGTCTACCACCCCTCCCACCACCCCTGGCGACATGTGAAGGACCTGCGGTGGCACGCACAGGTGACCCTGGGCTCCCTTGGGGGTTGTTGCTGGTGTTGTTGTCCGTAGCTCCACGTTGGGCCGGGGTCCGTGTGCTGTTGGTGGTGGTGGTCCTTGGTCTGTCCGTGTCGGCAGGGGTGGTCTGTGTGTTGGCAGTTGTTGGAGGGGTGGGTGCAGGGGTGCAGCTGGTGGTCCTGCTGGTGCTGCATGATGACTCACTGCGGAGGTGCCAGGTAGGTCTTCGTCATCCGAGGTGGGCAGAGGCTGTTCCACACCAGTGAGCTCAGTGTCCCCCGGAGCCTGGGACAGGGACTCCTCAGCATCTGCTGCTGTGTCCCCATCATCACCTGTATTTGGAAGAGACACACAATGTATGTAATGTTTCTACAGGCATCAATGGTTCAAACACCTGACAGTTGTGACTGTACCTCTGGATGCGGGCCTGTACATTGCATTGTCCTAAGTTGTCACAGTCAGCTGTTGATATTGGTGTAGCGCATTGTCCTGACAACATGAAGCATTTCAATGTGAATGTTGAGGTGTGTGCATGGCCAGCATTGGTGGTATTTGGTTGACATCCGGACATCCTTCTCCCTCCAGCCCAGTTATCCCACCATGAAGCATGCCACCCTTGCAGTGGGTGCAGGTTGACTCTCAGGATGTCAGTCAGTGGTGTCCTGCTGTTTGTTGGTGCCCAGTTCCCAGCAGGGCCTTGTGCTCCCCACAGCAGTACCCAGTGTCAGCCATCTTGTCAGTTGTTTTCCACTCCCTGTGATGTGAGCATGGTTCAGAGTGGTGTTGATGGGCCAATTGTGAGGGTGAGCAATATCTGTGACTACCACTCCCATCATGCTATTGCCTGCACCCCCTTCCCAGCATGCCCATACTTCCTTCCTTTTGAGTGGACTTCACTGTGTGTGGGTGTGACAGCAATGGCAAGATGGCTGACAGTGGTGTCCTGCTGTTGGTTGGTGGCCAGTTCCCAGCATGGCCTTGTGCTCCCCACAACTGAGCACCGGTGTCAGACATCTTTGATGGGGCTTTCCACTCTCTGTGAGGTGTGCATGCTTCAGTGTGAGCTTGCTGGGCCATGTGGTTTGGGGATGTTGAGCTGTGACTACCACTCCCATCATGCTATTGCCTCCACCCCCTTCCCAGCATGCCCATACTTCCTTCCTTTTGAGTGTACTTCACTGTGTGTGGGTGTGACAGCAATGGCAAGATGGCTGACAGTGGTGTCCTGCTGTTGGTTGGTGGCCAGTTCCCAGCAGGGCCTTGTGCTCCCCACAACAGAGCACCGGTGTCAGACATCTTTGATGGGGCTTTCCACTCTCTGTGAGGTGTGCATGCTTCAGTGTGAGCTTGCTGGGCCATGTGGTTTGGGGATGTTGAGCTGTGACTACCACTCCCATCATGCTATTGCCTCCACCCCCTTCCCAGCATGCCCATACTTCCTTCCTTTTGAGTGTACTTCACTGTGTGTGGGTGTGACAGCAATGGCAAGATGGCTGACAGTGGTGTCCTGCTGTTGGTTGGTGGCCAGTTCCCAGCATGGCCTTGTGCTCCCCACAACAGAGCACCGGTGTCAGACATCTTTGATGGGGCTTTCCACTCTCTGTGAGGTGTGCATGCTTCAGTGTGAGCTTGCTGGGCCATGTGGTTTGGGGATGTTGAGCTGTGACTACCACTCCCATCATGCTATTGCCTCCACCCCCTTCCCAGCATGCCCATACTTCCTTCCTTTTGAGTGTACTTCACTGTGTGTGGGTGTGACAGCAATGGCAAGATGGCTGACAGTGGTGTCCTGCTGTTGGTTGGTGGCCAGTTCCCAGCAGGGCCTTGTGCTCCCCACAACAGAGCACCGGTGTCAGACATCTTTGATGGGGCTTTCCACTCTCTGTGAGGTGTGCATGCTTCAGTGTGAGCTTGCTGGGCCATGTGGTTTGGGGATGTTGAGCTGTGACTACCACTCCCATCATGCTATTGCCTCCACCCCCTTCCCAGCATGCCCATACTTCCTTCCTTTTGAGTGTACTTCACTGTGTGTGGGTGTGACAGCAATGGCAAGATGGCTGACAGTGGTGTCCTGCTGTTGGTTGGTGGCCAGTTCCCAGCATGGCCTTGTGCTCCCCACAACATGAGCACCGGTGTCAGACATCTTTGATGGGGCTTTCCACTCTCTGTGAGGTGTGCATGCTTCAGTGTGAGCTTGCTGGGCCATGTGGTTTGGGGATGTTGAGCTGTGACTACCACTCCCATCATGCTATTGCCTCCACCCCCTTCCCAGCATGCCCATACTTCCTTCCTTTTGAGTGTACTTCACTGTGTGTGGGTGTGACAGCAATGGCAAGATGGCTGACAGTGGTGTCCTGCTGTTGGTTGGTGGCCAGTTCCCAGCATGGCCTTGTGCTCCCCACAACAGAGCACCGGTGTCAGACATCTTTGATGGGGCTTTCCACTCTCTGTGAGGTGTGCATGCTTCAGTGTGAGCTTGCTGGGCCATGTGGTTTGGGGATGTTGAGCTGTGACTCCCACTCCCATCATGCTATTGCCTCCACCCCCTTCCCAGCATGCCCATACTTCCTTCCTTTTGAGTGTACTTCACTGTGTGTGGGTGTGACAGCAATGGCAAGGTGGCTGACAGTGGTGTCCTGCTGTTTGTTGGTGCCCAGTTCCCAGCAGGGCCTTGTGCTCCCCACAGCAGTACCCAGTGTCAGCCATCTTGTCAGTTGTTTTCCACTCCCTGTGATGTGAGCATGGTTCAGAGTGGTGTTGATGGGCCAATTGTGAGGGTGAGCAATATCTGTGACTACCACTCCCATCATGCTATTGCCTCCACCCCCTTCCCAGCTTGCCCATACTTCCTTCCTTCTGACTCTGCTTCCCTGTGGGGTAGTGTGCCTGTGCTGAATGGATGGCTGACAGTGTTGTCCTGGCGTTTGTTTGGCTACAAGTCCCATGTGTGTCACTGTGCTTCCCACAGCATGACCCAGGGTGGTGGTTCTTTGTGGGATAATTAATTTTAGTGTGAGGCAATGCATTTTCCCAGGTGTGTTGTGTGTAGTTTGTGTTAGGGGTGTGTGTGGGGAGAGCTGCTGGTAACTATGGTCATAGCTGTCAGTCCTCCTTCCCACCCAGCCAGATATCCCACCATGGAACGTGCTTCCATTGCAGGGAGTGCAAGTTGTCTTTCAGGATGTCAGTCAGTGGTGTCCTGCTGTTGGTTGGTGCCCAGTTCCCAGCAGGGCCTTGTGCTCCCCACAGCAGTAGCCAGTGTCAGCCATCTTGTCAGTTGTTTTCCACTCCCTGTGATGTGAGCATGGTTCAGAGTGGTGTTGATGGGCGTATTGTGAGGGTGGGCAATATCTGTGACTACAACTCCCATGATGCTATTGGCTACACTGACTTGACCAGCATACACAGAATTCCTTCCTTTCTGTGGGATTCCCTGTGTGGTGGTTTTGTAGTGGTGGCTACATATCTGACAGTGTTTGTTGGTTATATTTGTGCCACTGCCTAGCTTTATTTGTTGTAGGGTTTGTACATGTCATGACACAGTTACATATCACTATGAGATGGCATGTATTGTGTTTATCTGACTGACATACACATCTTGGGATGATTCTGTTTTTGTTGCTGTGTATTTGCTAAGGGTGCATGGTTTGACTATCCCCTTGACAGTGATGTGTGTGTATTGTCACACAATATTGGGTATATTGGTTGTGTACTCACCAGGCTCTGGGATGTTTTCTAGTCCATATACGCTCACTGGTGGTAGGATGGCCCGCACCTTCTCCTCCCAGGGCCTGAGGTATAGTGGTTTGGCAGGAGGGCCACTGCCGGTGTGTTGGCTCAAGATGTAATCCTTCTTCAGTAGGTCCCTGACCCTCCTGCGCACATCATACCACCTGTTCTGGATGTCTTCCTTTGTGCGCAAACATGGTGATTGTGCGTTCACCCTGTCGACGATCCTCGCCCACATCTTGGTTTTCTGCGACATGGGGGTCTGTTGGACCAGTGTACCAAACAGCTGTGGCTCTACCCTGAGGATCTCATCTACCAGGACTTCCAATTCACTATCTAGGAACTTTGGATTCTTCTTTGGGGGCATGGTGATGGGTGGTGGTGGTGAGTGATGTGTGTTGGTGTGCAAGTGAGGGTGTGTGAGTGTGTGTTTTGCTGGGTGTATGTGAGGGTGCTATTTGTTGAGGTGCTGATGGTGTGTGGCTTGTGTGATGGATGAGCTGTGAGTGTGTGTGTGGTTGCTGTCTGTTGGTGTTCTGTGCTGGCAGGTAATTTGAATTTGCAAAGGATCATGGTAGAGATTTGTGTCCTTTATATGGGTGGAGTTGTGGGTGTGTCTTTGTTCCCTGTTTCCCCCAGTATTTATTGGCTTTGTAATTGCTTGTTTGGCCTTTTTTGTGTGTTTTTCCCTTTGTACTTTTTGTGCATGTAGGAGACGTTCTTCTGACCGAGTCGGACCCTGCAGTTGTCTCGTGCGAGCTTCTCCGAGTCGTTCACGCTGTGTTTGTGCTGTTTTATGTGCTGCGTACGCGTCGGTCGCGGTGTATTGGGTTGCTTCGGCTCGCTGTTTTGTATGCGTGTCGGTCGTACGGCTTGAGCTCCGTGCGACTCGGTCGTGTTTTCCACGCGTTGCATCGTACTTGGCGGGTCGGAGTTCGCGGGTACGTTTCGTTCGGGATTCTTCCTGGTGCGTGTCGGTCGGTTCGATTCGCGTGCTTTTCCGGCCGGATAGCTGTTTTCCGCGCGGTTCGGTCGTTCGTATTGTGTTCCGTACGAGTCGGTCGGATTTTGCACGCTTTTCATCGTACTTTGCGGGTCGGGCTGCACCGGTACGTGTCGGTCGGAATAAATTCCGGCTCCGAGTCGGTCGGTACGTTTTCCGGCCCGAATCGGAATCGGCCCCTCAGTTGTGAAACTCCAGACAAGCGAGAATTTTACTATTTAGCACTTCTCCAACTGTTCAAACCATGGAGTACCGAAAGTGAATTACTTGGAGATTTCGACTGCTACAATGATTCTTTTAATGCATGTAAAGATAGCATTGCATGTTCAATTTTCCCTACATATTTAAAAATGTTGAATGATGAAGTTGAACAGGAAAAGACTATTACAGCTGAAGTTGCAAATGAAAGTTCTCAAGATAGTCAAAGTTCTGGTCCATGTAGTCAAGATCCACTTGGACAACCAATAGTGGAAAATGAAGCAGCGATTGCTATGCATGAAGTGGAAATTGCAATGCAACAAGCACAAGAGGAGAATATTACATTGGAAAAGTTAGAAGAACAAGTAAATATTGAACAGAAAGAAATATATGTACAAGTGAGAGAACAGATAGAACATGGTTTGTTGCATGAAAAAAAGAATGTGTATGTTCATCATTTAAACCTATTCTGATGTACATCAGTGGTCAAGCTGGAACGGGTAAAAGTTTTTTAATTAAAGTTTTGACCAGTTATCTTAAAAAAACTACTGGTTCACATTTATCTTGTGTAGTAACAGCTCCAACTGGATTAGCTGCGCACAATGTTAAAGGAATTACTTTGCATAGATTACTAATGTTACCAGTTGAGCATGATAATAAATTAGAATATCAGAAGTTGTCTGGAGAAGCTTCTTATGAAGTGTCAAGAGTGCTGAAGAAGATGAAACTTTTAATTATTGATGAGGTGAGCATGGTCTCAAACTTAATGCTTGCTTTCGTGCATTTAAGAATGCAACAGGTATTAAAAACAGATTACGACGTTCTCTTTGGAGGAAAACATTTAATTGTATTTGGAGATCTGCTACAACTAACTCCTGTAAAAGGAGAACCAGTCTTTAAAACTCTTCTACATGAAGACACTAGGAAATCTTTGGGAAGTATTGGAAATGTGAATCTCTGGGTAAATTTTGAATATAAAGAACTCACTCAGAATATGCGACAAGCAAGTGATGAAGATTATGGAAATATTCTGAAAGATGTAAGAATTGGTGTTCTAAGCAAACATGGTAAACAAGCTTTACAAAGTCGTCTACTAAAGAACTTGTTTACAACTGAAAACACACCAGCAGGAGTACTGTACAAGAACATTGCAGAAAAAAAGTCAATACTTTGCTTAATGCCTACACTGGAAGAGTGTTATACATTTAATCAAGAGCTTCTGAAATTGGAAAATCAAGAAATAGTTCACATTGAAGCTATTGATAAAATCGAGCATCAAGGAATAACAATTCTTCTTTCAAATAAACTACAGACTAAATTGGATTCTTTGGAAAAGTCTGTATCAAAAACTGCTGGCTTAGAAAAAATTGTAGATGTATGTATAAACTGTCGGGTAATTTTGAGGCGTAATTTGAATATAGAACAAGGTTTAGTGAATGGAGCAATAGGGAAAGTTGTTGAATTTGTAAAATATCAAAACAGAAATGCAATTGAATTCTTGAAAATTAAATTTGATCAGATTGCAGAGGTGAAACAAATTGGGCGTTGTGCTGTACGTTTTTTGCTGGTAAAAGACTTGTATGTTCGTAGAAAACAGTTTCCTTTCTGTTTAGCATATGCAATAACCATTCATAAATGTCAAGGTTTAAGTGTAGATAATGCTTTAGTAAATGTTGGAAGAACTGTGTTTAAAGAGGGAATGGCATACGTTGCATTATCTCGAGTTAGAACATTGTCTGGTTTGTATTTAATTGATTTAGATGAAAACAAGGTTAGTGCTGATGTAAATTGTGTAAGAGAATATAATCGTTTAAGAAGACTTTATGCACCAACTTTAGGTGAATATCCTATTTATGAAAAACGTGCTGTGTGTTCAAAACGCAAACATGTTGATGAATCAAGTGTGGTTGAAAAGCAGAAAAAAATTCAAGAGAAAAGAAAAGATGCAAAGAAACAGAAAATAGAAACAAGTGATGATGTTGTGGGATACCAATTAGAAAATGCTTCTGGTGTCAACTGCTATGGTAATGTTATTCTAAACGTTATATTTTATCTAGAAGATCTGTATGGTGAAATTATGGAAAGTCAGGAAAAAGATTATGTTCTGCACTTTATACTTTATTTGAACAATTGAGAACTGACAGAAGTAAGATCCATACTGCTTCTGGTATTCGACAACTCTTGGATACATGTACTGGATCTTTAACGTTCAGTCCTAATATACAACAAGATGCACAAGAGTTTCTGATGGTTATGCTTGGAGTATTAGAAGATGAAGGAATCCAGATTGAGAGTTTATTTGGACTCAGTTACAAATGGGATCACAAATGTGAACAGTGTTCAATAACTTCTAGTACTATAGTTGACAGAGAACGATTTCTATATTTAACAATACCTGACTGCAAATCTGTACCTTTTCCGAAATTAGTAAAAGAAGCAAATCATGATATGAAATGTTCTCGTTGTCAATCAGAAATGTTATCTACATTATGCCTAGAAAGATATGGAAAATATGTAATTTTAATGCTACAACGCTGTAGACCAAATGGAAGAAAAGTGGAAACGAAAATTAAATTTTTTATTGCTAGTCAAGTATCTATTTCTGGAAGAACATTCGCAACACTGGCTATTGTTTTCCATGCTGGAGCTACTACCACATGTGGACATTATACTGTATATTTAAAATGTAATAATGGTTGGAGTCACTGCAACGATACACACTTGGAAATAAAATCGAGATTGCCTTATGAATTACCCAACTCATACTTGATATTTCTTAAGCAAAAAGTTTAGATACATTATTCGGCCTAGAGGGAAAATGGGAAGATGCTTTAAGGAATTTATACTGGATGATTTCGAGAAAAAAAATTCTACACATTATTTGGCCTTGGGGAAAAATGTGAACAGAAACTACAGAGTAAAGGTAAGATTTAAAAATTGGAAATAGTATTGAATGTGTTATTTGTGTTGATTTCGTATTGTGGTTGCAAGAATTAGTCATTTGTTTTTTTTTAACAATCTAGTTGATTGGTTTTTTTTCCCAGCTGTTTATGATGATACTACACTGACATCACTGTGAATAGTGAAGTTAAGTAGAATCTGAAAACAGCAGAAAAAGGGACAAAAATATGTTTTCAAAATGTTAAATTATGTTGTATTATTTGATAAGTAACACTGTAATTTCTGAAATATATTACATTACACAACAGTTTTACAGTTTATTTTCTTTTCTGTAGTGGAAAAGTTAGAAAAAACAGTACTAATGACAAATAGCAGAATAGTAGTTTAATATTTAAAAACCTTAGAAATTCACTGAAAAAAACCATAGGTTTTACAGACGTTATAGTTAGAAATTAGCATTTAAAAAACCTTAGAAATTCACTGAAAAAACCATAGGTTTTACAGACGTTATAGTTAGAAATTAGCATTTAAAAAACCTTAGAAATTCACTGAAAAAACCATAGGTTTTACAGACGTTATAGTTAGAAATTAGCATTTAAAAAACCTTTGAAATTCACTGAAAAAACCATAGGTTTCAGGGACGTTATAGTTAGTTGGACATTTCACTCATACAAAACCATAGAAATTCCACCGTTATAGTTAGTTCAGCTAACTATAACTCGCGCCCCGCAATGCACTGCTGATGACGTCACATATTACATCATTCATGACATGGTCAGTGACATCACTGATGACATCACTGATGACATCTCAAATGACATCACTGATGACATCACTGATGACATCATCCACGTGAAAATCTGATGCACCTCCTCACACCTGAATATAACCTTTGATACACCCACTCTAAAATACAGACTACCAATTTCGAAAAAATAGACACATCAATACCAGTTACTAAATACGCACTGACTGGTTCCTAGGTCTACACACACATCCACTCATTCACCCATACAGTCACTCATACATGTAGTCACACATCAATACAACACTATCATATGCACTCATACACCTATACAGACACTCACACACTGCCACATATCCAGAGTTACTCACACAGCTAGTCAGTCATGCAAAGAATCAATCATACTTCCATTTACTAACCTATACAGTTATACAGACACCAGCTCACTTATTCATACAGATACTAACACATAATTACTCTGTTATAGAATCACTGATACAAATACACACTCATCCATGCAGCCACTCTCACAATTACTGACTCTCACATATAGTTATTTATATACACCATCACTCACATATACTGCCTTTTACATATGTAGTTAATTGCACATGTACCACTGAAACATCCATTCACTCACCAACACACCCATACACACACTCACCCACCCATACAGCTGTTTCCACATGCACTCTTGAAGCCATACGCCCAGTGAATCAACCACTCACACATCTATGCACAGAGTCACACACCTCCCACCCACACACACATACACACTCAGGCAGCCATACAAATACTCAGGCAAGCAATCAATAAGTCATATAGACACTCATGCAGCTACTCACCAACCCATGCAGCAGCTTACACAACAACAGACAGACTGATACAGACTTTCACACAGTTTAGTCACTAACCTATGCATTCAGTAAGACACATTTAATCACTCACTTATACAGTCAGTCACGTACCTAGTAAATCCTCCATACAGACACTTATACAACCACTCATTCTTCAATACAGCTTGGCATATATATAAAACAAATTTAAATTTTACAGAAACACACAGTCACTGGATGATGTCATCAGTGATGTCATCAGTGATGTCATTTGAGATGTCATCAGTGATGTCATCAGTGATGTCACTGACCATGTCATGAATGATGTAATATGTGACGTCATCAGCAGTGGATTGCGGGGGCGCGAGTTATAGTTAGCTGAACTAACTATAACGGTGGAATTTCTATGGTTTTGTATGAGTGAAATGTCCAACTAACTATAACGTCCTTGAAACCTATGGTTTTTTCAGTGAATATATATATATATATATAACCTCTATTGGCGGTCGCCAGTAGGTAGTTATAGTTAGGAGCTAGTTTCCATAGGAAGAGAATTTTTTGATTTACCAATAACTTTGGCGTCGTTTGACGAATCCTCGCAAAATTTTCAAAACTAGTTCACTGTCACTTCAGCTGCTGTCTTGCAATTTTTGCGGTGATCTGCCACGCAGGGGCTGAGAAAAAGAGAGGGGGTGCCAAAACTCTTTTTCCCGTGATAATTTCCATTGGAAACTTTAGACATGGCTACAGCCCGAACTGCTGAACGGAATGACACCAAATTTGGCAAAAAGGTAGCTGTTGGTCAAGAAAGTGCCCTTTTTGTTAAATGGTGTAAATCCGTTCAGTAGTTGTGGAGATCTTTAAAGATTTTTAAGATATAGAACTGGGGACGAAGAGGATCTGTGTTTCCATCCGAGATCTCGTGCTGGGATCTGATTGGCTGCCAATACTTCAAACCAGGAAGTGTTGGCAGCCATCTTCCATGTGAGTAGGGTGGCCCTCACTTTTTCGCTGAACACGACAGACATCTTGTGACAGCAAAACATAAAAAAAGGGGCCCCTCTCTATTCTAAAAATACCTGGCCCTGGGGGATGGGGTCCCCTAGGCCAAAATTGTCACAGAGACGGGGGCTACACGCCCCTTCCCTTATATTTAAGAAGAAAAAAAAAAAAGCTACCGGCATGACGCTGGAGGCCCTGCCCCCTTTCTGCACCACTCTGCAATCGCTCTTCTTGGCATGCTGCTGGTTGGGGGATGAAGTCCCCTTGGCTGCTGAAGGTCCTTGGGGGACAACAAGACCTCCTGTTACCTCCAGTAAGTCCCACACAGTAGGATTGCTGAGAGGTGTTTGGAGGCCATGCTCCCTTTCTCCATAACTCTGCAAATGCTCGTCTGGGTGCACTGCTGGTGGGGGGATGAAGTACCCTTGGCTGCTGAGGGTCCTTGGGGGCCAACAAAACCTCCTGTTACCTCCAGTAAGTCCCACACAGTGGTATTGCTGAGAGGTGTTCGGAGGCTATGCCCCCTTTCTCCACCACTTTGCAAACGTGCCTCCTGGCGCACTGCTGGCTGGGGGATGAAGTCCTCTTGGATGCTGAGGGTTCTTGAGGGGCCGGAAGCCCTCCTGTTACCTACAGTAGGTCCCACGCAATGGGATTGCTGAGAAATGTTAGGAGGCTATGCCCCCTTTCTCCACCACTCTGTAAACATACCTCCTGGCACACTGCTGACTGGGGGATGAAGTCCTCTTGGATGCTGAGGGTTCTTGGGGGGCCAGAAGCCCTTGTGTTACCTCCAGTAAGTCCGACACCGCAGGATTCCTGAAATCTGGTCTGAGGGCATGCCCCCTTTGGCCAACACTGTGAAAACGTGACTACTAGTTAAAAAACCTCAGAAATTCACTTAAAAAACCAAAGGTTACAGGGACGTTATAGTTAGGAAATAGATTTTGAAAATCCTTAGAAATTCACTTAAAAAACCAAAGGTTACAGGGTTGTTATGGTTAGGCTCAGATTTCACTCATACAAAACCAGTGAAATTCGGCAGTTATAGTTACCTGACCTAACTATAACTCACGCTCCCGCAATGCACTGCTTCTGACCTCACATATTACATCACTCATGAGATGATCAGTGACAGCACTGATGACATCACTGATGATATCTCACATTTCAGAAAGCACTCAAGTTTTCATGACCACTAGTTCTTTTCATGATCTCTTAAGCATTGTCCCTAATAACCATTTTCCATTCTGTAACTGCTTTTTGAAGCATCCTCTACAATAAATAAGTGTCCCTTGCTTTTGGGGGGAATGCCATACGGCACCCTCTTTTTGCTGACTGATATTGCTGGCTTTTTTTAGTCTGCACACTGGGAGACTGCTACCAAGTCCCCAGCATATGTGCTCATGACCCGTAAAGCATGGTAAATTTAGCTAATCCGCAACTGTCATATTTAACTTTAAATAAGGCCAAAGTAGATGGTGGAGGAAAATACACCAGTAGCATGGACAGTTAAATGTGACCTGTTAACTGCAGCACCTATTTTGTCTTTCACTAGGCTGACAGGGAAAATGTGGCTTCAGGTCTACATTTGTAGCCTGTGTGCTGCAGCTTTTAAACCTGCAGGCGGCAAGCCTGTCAAAATACCCCTTTTTGACAAAAAGGAAGCCTACTTTTAAATAGTAAAAAAAGTCACTGCTAAATAGTACTTGTAGGCCACAAGCAGGGTGCCTAGAATTTAAAAGTGAACTATGTGAGAACTTTATGTTAGCATTATTCTGCAGTGATTACCTCCCACAAGTTATTTTCACTGTTAAGGGCTGTAGCTGATCCTATAAGAAAAACTAAAGATGAAATAAAATCCTATTTTTACTAACTTTGGTTTGGGATAAGCTATAGAAGTGATTCAACCGCTGTTTTTAATATTAATTAAAAATCCAACTAAATGGTGGAGTTTGATTTTTGATGCATAACAGGAATGCAGCTCTATTAGGCTCATTAGCATTAGCCTGCCAGTAGCTTCCCCCTGTCAGTGCATCACCCATTATGAGGTGTGACAACTGCTCCCAGAGCAGAAGCAATGGCTTAGGGCTTTTGGCAGGACGACCTAGGAGGTATGTGACTCCTCTGCTCAGCAAGGTTAGTTGGGCAGGGTTCATGAATTTCATTAGCTTGAAAATGACCAGAGTAAGGCCTCTACTTTCATTTGTAAGTGTAAAGAGAGACATTGAGAAGAGAAGACTGTGTTGCTAGTGCCAACTGTAGGCAGCTTGGCACAAGTCCAGTGAGAGGGGATACTGGCCCCAGAAACAGTTTGGTGTGGTTAAGGAAATGGACTGCTCATTTCCCCATAAACACCACTGGTCTGGACACCAAGTACCTCCAAGGGGGGAAAGGTTCTGCCATGTTGGATTTTAGTGCACTGTAGTATAACTTGCATTACAGCAAATAGTATGTGCTGCAAAAGTGTCCAGTTTGCCTTTGGAACCTTTCTTCTCATTGCCTAAGAAGTATCCAGGAGTCACCCCTACCTACTGGCTAATGAACCCTACAAAAGTGGGCCCTAGGTGGAAACCTGAGGAGCTGTACTTGTTCCACTTTTACCTATGACTGAGAAGTGGCCTTCAAGGCTCATTTCACCTCCTGTATGGATGCACGGACAAACCAAGCTTCAAGAGACATTTTACTGACGTGACCACTGGACCTGAAACACCTGGATTGGACTTTGCTGGTGTCATCTGCTGGAGTGAGTCCTGGCCTCTGAGTGCTGTTTATCAGGTCCTTTGAGCTTTGGAAAAGTCCAATGGGAACTGCTCCAGAGAATCTGAAAAGTTACGACTTAGAACATTTTTGGACTTCCAAGACCTTTGGAGCTTCAATGGGATCTCACTGCAAATGTATCTAATTTTGAGAACATTTTGTCCCATACAGCTTCTAAGCTTGCTCGACTGGAGGATTTAGAGCTCGAAAGTATAGGTCTGAAGGTACAAAACTTAATGAGAGGGTTTTGGCTGCTACAAAAGTAGAATTTTCCTGCTCAGAGCTTTTGCCGCAACAACCAACGACTTCAGCAGGACCTCTTCAACAACTATCCCACGTCCAGAGGACTTGACTGGAAAAATTCTGCTACCTTGCCCTGCAGGAGAATTTTGACTTTCATAAAGAAGACTAAATCAGATGGTAAAACATATTTTTGACATATTACTTGGGAATGACTCACATCCTCCCCAACTAATAACTTATTTTTTGCAGTTTCAAAATAAATCATGAAGGATCACCCCATTTAATGGGCTTAAGACTAAACTGTTTAGTCCATGGAACTCTGAGACTATTAAACACAGTAAATGATATTAAACAGTAGGCCACCAAAATCATGTTATAGAAGTCTGTATCCTCTAGGGTAAATGTCATGTGAAGTAGAGTCTAGTATGTGTTTAAAAACTGTTGCAGTGTCGATCAAATGCCACTGCACCCTTAAGCCGCCGCTTTTAATCGATTTAGTACATGATACAGTTAACGCTGCTTGATTGACTGAGCGATAAAACTGGAAAGCAAGGGTTTAAGGATTATAATCACTAAAAGGACTAGAATTAACGTTGTTATTGTTAGAAATGGGGGTCTCTAGTTGGCAATGGTTTGCACCTTTGTCCAAGTGGGGACCCTTCTTCCTAGTCAGGGTAAGGGGGACACACTTCTAAATTAACCCCTGCTCACCCCCTTGGTAGCTTGGCACAAGCAGACAGGCTTATCTCAGAGGCAGTGTGTAAAGCATTTGTGCACACATACAGTAATACAGTGAAAACACTACAAATGGACACCACACCAGTTTAGAAAAATAAGTAATCTTTGTCTAAACCAAACAAGACCAAGATGACAAAATTCCACAATACAATAATCAAAATATGACTTTTAAAAGGTAGAATCAGTTCTGATCATTGAAAATGGTGGATGCGACACGTTCAACACCAAGTACCTTGGATGCGTGAAAACCACAAGCAAAAAGGGTTGCAGGGAAGGTGACAAATCGGTTCCTTCCACACAGGGAAAGTGTTGAGTCGGTTCCTTGCTCCAGGGGAGGGGATGCGTCGGTTCCTTACTGCTGCGCAGGGGAGGTGATGGGTCGGATCCTTACCAGAGAGGAGGTGATGTGTCGGTTTCTTACTGCATGGGGAGGTGATGCGTCGGTTTCTTACTGCGTCCCCCAGTGATGCGACAGACCTGGTGCCTCAATGCGATGCGTGATGATCCGGGAGGATGCGATGCATGAAGATCCAGGATGCGCTGCGACGATTCCAGCACATCCCCTTGATGCGTCGTTTCTTACACAGTAGGACCTGCGTGCGGTGATCTCGGATGTCAGAGATTGGTGCACAGGACTCGTCGCACGGCAGACACTTCAGCTGCAGGCAGGAGCTGCATCGGTTATTCTGCTGTGGCAATGCATTGGAAATTCTTCTTGCACCGCTGCGATGCGTCTGAACCAGGCGATACGTTGATTTTCACAATTCTTCAGTCTTTTGCAGTTCCCAGCCCCAGAAACAACCTTCAGAGGCCCAGAACACGGGCAGGCACCTCTTGGCAGGTCAGAACTCCCAGCAAAGGAGTTTAGGCGGGACTGGGGGTGAAATCTTTGTGTTCCTGAGACTTCAGAACAGAGGCAAGCTCTACTTCAAGCCCTTGGAGTTCTTCCCCAAGCAGGGAACACAGCATACAGCAAAGTCCTTATCCTTTCCTTGGCAGGAATAGCCACTGCAGGCCAACCCCAGACAGCACACAGCAAAGGGGCAGTACTTCTCCTTCAGTTTCTCCAGCTCTTCTCCTTGGCAAAGGTTCCTCTTGAATTCCAGAAGTAATCTAAAGTTCAGGGGTCTGGACCTCACTTTTTATAGTACAAAATTCTTTGTTCTCGGGAGGCAGAGAATGTCTGTGCTCAGCAAAAACCAGTTCTGTCCTCTCTGGCCCAGCTTCCTGGCAGGTGGTGGTGACAGCATTTGTCCAAGGCAGACCAGGCCCATTCAGGTGTGAAAGAAACCTCCTCCCCCTACTCTGAATGCAGCCCAGGTCTATTCAGCCCAGCCCTGATTCACCCTGGAAAGCCGCCCCCCCAAGTGGCTGTCTGAACAGAATGCACATCCCCAGCCCCTGTCACTCCAAAGCCAGACAGTCAATACACAAGCCTAGCAGAGGTACACTGGATGGCTAAGCAAGAAAATATCCACTTTTTAAAAGTGGTATTTTCAAACCCAGCAAATAAAAATCATCCTTACTGAAAGATGCATCTTTATATTCTGAGTTCAGGCATACCAAACTCCACTTTCCTATCTTGTTCCCATGGGCAGTTATACTTATAAGATGTTATAAGGAAACTTCCCATTCTATCCTAACGGACAGATAGCCTTTCAATAGTGAAAAACGAATTTGGCAGTATTTCATTATCAGGACATGCCACACACATCAGGGCATGTCCTACCTTTCACATAGACTGCACCCTGCCCACAGAGGCACCTTGGGCCTACCTTAGGGGTGACTCACATGTGAGAAAAGGAAGGTTAGGGCTTGGCAAGTAGGTGCACTTGCCAGGTTGACATGGCAGTACTAGACTGCATACAGACACTGCAATGGCAGTCCTGAGGCGCTTTTGCAAGGCTGCTTGTGTGGGTGGCACAATCAATGCTGCAAGCCCACTAGCAGCATTTGGTTTACAGGCCCTGGGCACACATGGTGCACTGTACTAGGGACTTAACAGTAAATCAAATAAGCCAATTATGGAAACAATCCATAATAACAATTTACACAGAGAGCATATGCACTTTAGCACTGATCAGCAGTGGTAAAGTTCCCAGAGTCATAAAACCAACCAAAACAGGGTAAAAAACATGAGGCCAAAAAGCAAAAAGTCTGGGGATAAACTAGCTGAAAAAGCCAGGTCTAACAGTTATCAATAATCTATACCACAAAATGTAATTAACAACACTAGAGGAGCCTATGGTAGGTAGGAAGGGTCCCCTATGCAAATAATTACATTAACATTTGAGAAGTTCAATTGGATTAAGTAAAATTTCTTTCAGGGGACCAACTTTACAAAATGCAAATGATCTTCTGGAAAGACAAGTGCATTGCTATGTTGAGATCTAGTGATATTCCTGCCAATATTTGCTTTAAAAGCACCAATTAAAATGATAGAGAAGCCACTCACCTTCAACAGAAACCATTGTGTCATCTATACAACTGGAATTCCTTTATACATTAGTGGTATTACTCAGGATAAGATTGTCACAGACCTTCCACAACACTCATCATTCACACAGACACCACACCACACCAACACCCACAGACCCCTCCACAACACCCAGCATGCCCACATCACAGAAACTAAAAAAACGCAAATGCTCACAGTCACCCACACAACAGACACCTACAGAACACACAGAAGATACAGCACACACACCTCTCACTTCCACTCCCTCTATCTCCCAAACCCAACTCCCTCCCAAACATCCTACCCATTTTCCCTGTGAAGATGTCTTGTTTGCCCTTGCCCTTTCCCTTGTGCCAACTGCTCCCCTACCAAAGTAAAAAAAATCTCCCAATCCCCACCCCACCCCATTCCTTCCACATCCCAATCCACCCCTAAGATTCCTAGGGGCCTATTAGCATGGCGGGCGGTGGCGATCCGCCCGCCAAAACACCCCGCCGGACGGCCTTTTACCCCCCGCCACATTAGCATGGCAGGGGTACCGCGGCAGACGGAAAGACCGTCCGCCGCTTTTCCGCCGGTAGGCAATCGTCCCGATTGCCTACCGGGCGGAAAAGGCCCATAATATGGTGGCGGTGCCTTGCAGGCACCGCCATCCATATTAGCATGTGGCATTTTCAAAGCCTTTCCATGGCGGAGACTCCGCCATGGAAAGGCATGCGGAGTTCACTTTGGGGGCCCGTTGTGGGCCCCCGGGGGGTGGGGGGATGGGGGGCTGCACTTGGGGGGGACAAGGTGGCAGGCACAGCGCAGTGCATGTCACGTTGTGCATGCCAATGCACAACATGCATTTTCAACATTGTGGCGGGTGCTGCTTACAGCACCACCTGCCACAATGTTGAATATGCGGAATGCGACCACCAGGGTGGCGGTCGCATCCTAATGGGCCTAGCGGGACCGCCGCACCTCTGGCGGTCGGTCCCGTTTACCGGTACAGTGGCAGGCGGACTTTGTCCGCCCGCCATCGTAATGATGCCCCTAGTTCCCACACCAGTAAACCCTGCCATACCCCAAAGCAGATCAAGAAAACCCCTCCCAAACCCCAACCCATCCCTTCCACATCCAAATCCACTCCTGGGAAACCTCATTCCCACCCACCTAAACCCAGCTATACCCCTGAGAGGTCAAAGAAAACGGTTCACTTATAGAATATCGATGCCCAAAATATCCCCATACACAAATATCGATGCAAAAATACTGATGTCAAAAATATCGACATCCTATATTTCAAAGTGTAAGTACAAAAATATTGAAACAAAAATATCAATGTTAAAAATATAGATGTACAAAATATCGTTTTTTTTATTTAAATAAAAATTAATGTTAAATATAATAAGTAATACAATTAACTTTAAAAAAATTATTTAGATTTAATATACATTTTAACAAATATAATAAAATAAATTTAATTAAAAAAATATTTAAACTTACATATATAAAATGTAATATATATATATATATATATATATATTTCCTTTTATACAATTAATAAACTATTCATTTTAATTTATGATTTTATAAATAAATAAAAATTCACAAATAAAAATATATATATTTACATACACTTATAACATAAAAATCGAATAAAACAACATTATATTATAAATTAAAACATTAAAATATTTAATAGTCTTTAAAATTAAATTTGCACTCCATTGAGTGCAACAGTAGGGAAAGTGTTGGATAGCGGAGGGTTAAAAATTACTATTCCCACTCCAGTGAGTGCAACAGTAGGGAAAGTGTTGGATAGCGGAGGGGTAAAAATTACTATTCCCACTCCAGCGAGTGCAACAGTAGGGAAAGTGTTGGATAGCGGAGGGGTAAAACTTAATATTCCCACTCCAGTAAGTAAAATAGTAAAGAAAATGTTGGATAGCGGAGGGGTAAAATTTACTATTCCCACTCCAGTGAGTGCAACAGTAGGGAAACTGTTGGATAGCGGAGGGGTAAAAATTACTATTCCCACTCCAGTGGGTGCAACAGTAGGGAAAGTGTTGGATAGCGGATGGGTAAAAATTACTATTCTCACTCCAGTGGGTGCAACAGTAGGGAAAGTGTTGGATAGCGGAGGGGTAAAAATTAATATTTCCACTGGAGTCAGTTCAAAATTAAAAACAAACAAATTAATAACAACAACACAAAAGATTTTAAAAAACAAAAAAATAAAACATATATAAAAGTTTTAAATATTACAAAAGATAGAAACAGATTAGAATGTTAAAAAGATCTAACAAATACCTAGAAAGATTATTTTTAACAGAAACGTTTTATGAACAAAAACATCAATTATTACTTAATGTAATATTTGTTATTTCCTACCCTATAACATCACTCAATTCACAACCCACATTTAATTTTTTTTAAATGTACCTCCATAAAAAATATAATTAATTATCAATTAAACAAATATTTTTTTTTTTTAAACAAATACAAATTAATTTACTCCCCAAACGTTACCCCTATAAAACCCAAACACACACACAAAATAACAATAAACACTTACCATAAATATTTATCAATTGATAAATTAATATTAATAATCAACTAATTATTCATTAAACATAAATTACTTTCCACCCTCTACCCCAATAAACACCACAACCCACACCTAAAAATCGTTGCACATTTTCCATAACTAATTTTACATTAATAAATTAATATCAATTAACAACAACTTATTAATTAATTTAAAAGAATTTACTTCCCACCCTTTACCACTATAAACCCCACAACTTACATCAAAAATTAATTACACAATTGCCATATTTTAATTAATTAATTAGCATTCATTAACAATTATTAATTAATTATAAATAAATAACTTCCCACCCTATTCTCATATAAACCCCACTTCCCACTCCTAAACAAATGACACAATTAACATAATTGATTACAAATTAATTAATTAATAATAATTAACCAATTAATAAATATTGAATAATAAAATACCTCCCACAATTAACACTATAAAATATAAATTAAATACATATTAATAAATACAAAATATTAATACATTTATTATAATTAAATTACTTCCCACCCTATTCCCGTATAAAACCCACAACCCACTCCTAAACAAATGACACAATTAACATAATTAGTTACAAATTAATTAATTAATAATAATTAACAAACAATTAATAAATATTTAATAATAAAATAACTCCCACAATAAACACTATAAAATATAAATTAAATAAATATTAATAAATAAAAAAGATTAATATATTTTTTATAATTAAATTACTTTCCACCCTATTCCTCTATAAACCCACAACCCACTCCTAAAAAATGACACAATTAACATAATTGCCAATTAATTAATTAATAATAATTATAAGCCAATTAATTAATAATTAATAATACATTAATTCCCACAATTAACACTATACAATCTAAATTAAATAAATACTAATACATAAAAATGTATAATTAATTTATTATAATTAAATTACTTCCCACCCTATTCCCCTATAAACCCACAACCTGCTCCTAAAAAAATGACACACTTAACATAATTGACAATTTATTAATTAAAAATAATTAACAACCAATTAATAAATAATTAATAATAAATTAATTCCCACAATTAACACTTTAAAATCTAAATTAAATAAATACTATTACAGAAGAAATAATCATTAATTTATTATAATTAAATTACTTCCCACCCTATTCCCCTATAAACCCACAACCCGTTACTGAACTTAAAAACGCTAAATTTAATTAAGATAAAATTAATAACTACTAAAAATGTAACACATATATTAAAAAACAAAACAAATTCTTATACAAAAATAGATCACATACTTTTAAAATACATACTAAAATACATAACACTATTTAAAACATCGATATTTTAAACAACTATATTTTTGCAAACGATATTAACAAGTTCGATATTTACAAAAACGATATTTATTACCTGCAAGTCGATATTCTTGACCACGATATTCTTCCTGTCGATATTTCTGTATCACAATATTTAAAACTCGATATTTGTGTTTGTCGACATTTTAAACTCGATATTCTGTCTGTGCACCAAAGAAAACTCCTCCCAAAACCAAACCCATCCCTTCCACTTCCCAAACCACCCCTGGAAAACCTCATCCCCTCCCCCCTAAATCCAGCCATATCCCAGAGAAGTCTAAAGAAAACCTCCCCAAAACCAAACTCACCCCTCCCTAAACCGCCCCCCCTCACAAGTACCATCTTCAAGGTGCTGTCTATACCTAATGGGTGCCCCTTTGTGAGGAGGTTCCCTGGCAGTGTCAGTAAGGGCAAGTTTGGTGGCACAGCAGTGTGCTGTGGCACAGAGCTTACTAATGGACTGGCCATTGTATGCATTATATTTTTGATCCATTGATTAAACAGTGTCATAGTTTGGAAGACATTAGTCCTACCATTACTTTTCTACTTATTTGATGTTATTGTACAGTAAGTGAAGTGTGAGTACAGTTGTGTTTCTTTCATCCCTGATTGCTGATCCATTTGAAGTGGTTATGATGATCTGACCTTAGACCCTGTGTTGGAGTTACACAAGACAAAGGGAATTGTTGAATGGATGTCTATGTGGGATGAGATCCAATTGGGGCTGACATTGTATTGGGCGTTACATTATATGGTAAGTATTTCAGCTTGGTCTGGCCAATGTCAACATCATTTAGGTTGCGCTTCTCCCTATGATGTAGGTTGGATATGTGTTTGATGTATTCAAGTTAGATATTTGGTTATTCACACATGGAGGGTGTTAAATTGTCATACCTTTGTGGACATTTGTATGGACATGTGTCCATTTTCCTGTGTGTATCTTACACCTACTTTATCTAGATGTGTGCCAAATGCTGTTCGTGCTGTGTTTGCTTCCATGACTTGCACTTACACATTTCCTAGACATGCATGGCACTTGGTTATGCTATTGATTGTCCCAGATAGACTTCAATCCACGGATCCTGTGCACATAGAGGTTTTAAGCCATGTACAAAATGGACTGTGGACCAGGGCCCCAGCCTTACTGGCTTCCCCCTGATAGAGGCATACCCATTATGCAGAGAGTGTTTACATTGTGCCCTTTCAAAGCTTCTCACACTGGTTATGTGTAATCCCATTTACCCATACAGAGTTGTAGCAGGGAAGGTATGTTTGAGTTTCATGACACATACATACAGATGTATCTTTTATCTCACAACAGGACCTAGGATGTGTGCAATGTGAGGGTGTCACAGAGATTGATAGGTGTGATATTGATGAGGAAGTGCTGTTGTGAGACACAATTTGATGCACACATTACTATCACTGATTATGAGAGGTAAAGACATGTCTATTTGTGTAGAGTTTGCCAATGTAGTGTCAGTGACCTGGCCAAGGAGGGCATCATAGACCAGTATTTGAGTTATACATTTAAAAAATGTCCAAACAGGGTCCCCCAAAATGTTTGGCCCCGGGACCCCAACCCCTTTGCCAGGCCCATGGTAGGGCATAGATTTGCTGAGAAGTATATGGAAACAGGTAAGAGTACAACTTACAGTCTGTCCATTGCGTCTGCAATGGTGTTGGTTTTGGAGGTCATCTAGCAGGTACAGCAGCGGCAGGACATGTACGATTGGCTCCATGGTGGCACAGGACGTATGGATGTGAGTACAGGTGGGTTTCAGCCTTATATCCTTCCCTTTCTGCCAGCTCAGATGTGGTGGTTGTACCGACACATTTACGCCGGCTGTAAGGCACCTCGTAATCAGGCCATCGGTTACACTGGCGGTCCACCCTCTAACAGGCGCATTGACCTATCCCGTTGCCACCGAGGTCGGAATTTTCTTGCAGTGGGGGCAGGACTGTGGCGGTCTTCCGCCTTTGTAACGGCATGCCTCGCAATACGGCGGTCGGACCGCCTAGTCGGTGGCAATGAATTTGATGCCACAGCAGTGGTCAGACTGCCAAACTCGTAATCAGGCCCTAAGTCAGAAGAAAAAACTTCCAACCAGGTCAAACCTGTTTTCTGGATCCAACCCATGCTCCGTTGCAGTCTGTCTTAACTTGTGCATAGGTACCAGTCAAGCACAACAAGATGACTAGGGGGCTGATTACGATGGCGGGCGGAAAACCATTCCGACCGCCGTGGTAGCGGAAATTAACCGTCCGCAGGTACCGTGGAAAAACCGGCGGTCCGATTAGGATCAACCACCAGAAAAATCCGACCGCGGTGGAATGATGCCACGAAAGACCGCCGGTAGCGTGCGGAGCTGGTGAAACTCCGTCCGCGGCGGTCGGATTCGCGGCGGAAAAACCCAAAACCGCCGCACGGCCAGCGGATTGACCGCACGTGAAATTAGGATACCATTGAGGTGACAGCGGAACGATCCGATGTTTCCGACCGCCGCGATCACTACCAGTGGTGAATGGGAGAGCCGGCGGAAGGGCAGTTGTCAACCCACCGCCGTGGCCGCTCCGGAACAATTATGGCGGACGACAAAAATAATACACAACAAGCCCACCAAGTGTACCCATGAAACTGGCACAGCCACAAAAAACACCTAACACACCCCAATGACACATCCCCAGGGCAACTAAAAAAATACAAATCCCAGGTCAACCCACACAACACACCTGACAGGAATACTCCATCTTGACACACCCACATAGCTGAGTATAAAACCAGCCCCTTCCCAGACCAGAATCCTTTGCAATACTCCACCACTGAAGGAACCTACCATACAGCACAAAGGAGAGGCAAACCACCACACATCTCACCAGCACAACAACACACACCACTTACATCACCACCACCACTCACACACCTGCACCTGTAACCCATTTGCACATCACACACCATGGCACAGAAGAAAATGCCCAAATTCACTGACAATGAGTTGTCAGTCATGGTAGATGAGGTAATCAGAGTAGAACCACAATTGTTTGGAAACCTGGCCCAACAGACACCATTAGCCACCAGAATACAAATGTGGGGAAGGATAGTCAGCAAGGTCAATGCAGTAGGGACTGTCCCGCGCACAAAGAAGGAGATCGTGAAGCGGTGGCATGACCTCAAGAGCAAGGTGAAAGAGAAGAACAAGAACCTCAAGCTGGCTCAGATGACTGGTGGTGGCCCTCCCATTCCACCAAGAACATTCACCGCATGGGAGGAGAAGGTGCTTGGCATACTGCATCCAGAGAGTCTCACAGGAATACCCGGGGGAGTGGAGGCTGGTAATTAACAACAAATGTCCACCATCACACTGCTATGTACTGTCTTAAACAACTACAAAGCTACACCTCCAAGGCCCAAATGCATCCATGTGCACCACACACTCCCCAACGCATGTCTCACAGATCCAACATTCACTCCCTCTGATTCACCCCAAAGGTAGCTAGCAACATTTCCATGGGGGCATGTGTACAGGCAGCCAGCACTATGACTCCCACCAGGCCCCCTTGTCCCACAGCTGAGCAGGGTGGAGCACTCCCCCCACCCAGAAGCACGTGGCAGCCATTGCATTCCCCTCATCAAACCAACAGGTAGGTAGCCATCTTAACATTGAGGGTGTATGTGGGTGGCAAGCCAGCACTACAACTCCCACCAGGCCCCCTTGTCCCACAGCTGAGCAGGGTGGAGCACTCCCCCCACCCAGAAGCACGCGGCAGCCATTGCAGTCCCCTCATCAAACCAACAGGTAGGTAGCCATCTTAACATGGAGGGGTGTGTGTGGGTGGCAAGCCAGCACTACAACTCCCACCAGGCCCCCTTGTCCCACAGCTGAGCAAGATGGAGCACTCCCCCCCACACCCAGAAGCACGTGGCAGCCATTGCATTCCCCTCATCAAACCAACAGGTAGGTAGCCATTTTCACATGGAGGGGTGTTTGTGGGTGGCAAGCCAGCACTACAACTCCCACCAGGCCCCCTTGTCCCACAGCTGAGCAAGATGGAACACTCCCCCCACCCAGAAGCATGTGGCAGCCATTGTATTTCACTCATCAAACCAACAGGTAGGTAGCCATTTTCACATGGAGGGGTGTTTGTGGGTGGCAAGCCAGCACCACAACACCCACCAGGCCCCCTTGTCCCACAGCTGAGCAGGATGGAGCACTCCCCCCCACACCCAGAAGCATGTGGCAGCCATTGTATTTCACTCATCAAACTTACAGGTAGGTAGCCATTTTCACATGGAGGGGTGTTTGTGGGTGGCAAGCCAGCACTACAACTCCCACCAGGCCCACTTGTCCCACAGCTCAGCAGGGTGGAGCACTCCCCCCCACCCAGAAGCATGTGGCAGCCATTGTATTTCACTCATCAAACTTACAGGTAGGTAGCCATTTTCACATGAGGGGTGTTTGTGGGTGGCAAGCCAGCACTACAACTCCCACCAGGCCCCCTTCTCCCACAGCTGAACAGGGTGGAGCACTCCCCCCACCCAGAAGCATGTGGCAGCCATTGCAATCCCCTCATCAAACCAACAGGTAGGTAGCGTTCTGAACATGGAGGGGTGTTTGTGGGTGGCAAGCCAGCACCACAACACCCACCAGGCCGCCTTGTCCCACAGCTGAGCAGGATGGAGCACTCCCCCCCACACCCAGAAGCATGTGGCAGCCATTGTATATCACCAACCAAACTTACAGGTAGGTAGCCATCTTATGCTCTCCTGTCCCACCCCTGAGCAGGATGGAACACTCCCCCATCCAAGAGCCATGTGTAACCTATTCCCTACCTCTGCTCCACTTCACAGGTAGGTAGCCATTTTCACATGGAGGGGTGTTTGTGGGTGGCAAGCCAGCACTACAACTCCCACCAGGCCCCCTTGTCCCACAGCTCAGCAGGATGGAGCACTCCCCCACACCCACAACTATGTGTCAGCAATTTCCCCCAACTGTGCCACAGAACAGGTAGGTAGACAGTGCATGCACCCTGCCATGTCTCTCAAAAAGCATGGAGCCAAATGACTACACCAGCCCTCACATCCCACCCAACTTGGCATAGATCCAATAGCCACTCCCTGTGTGCAGACAGCTAAGCGTATGTAACTGTCACAGAAATTGAAGTTTGAACCACAAAGTCACATGTAGAAGAAATTAAGGGCACAATCATGCACAGCACTGAATGCTATCTGTAAGTGCCATGGGGGCAGAGCATCAAGGCCCGTATGAAAACAAAACAAGCATGGTCAGTTGTAAAAAGAAAGCAAAGCACATGATATGACAGAGGGATGCATGAGATAACAATGGCCAGTACATGTGCAGAATGAACGTCTTACATGCAGAGTAAACAACAAATACGCTTCACATAAAGTTGTTGTGCTGCTAGTCGTTAGATGACGACATGTCCTTGTAATCACACAATCTGTACGTGGAGCATGGTATCTATTGACATGTCACACCATGGACAAGTAATGTATGTACCGCCACATCATGGCATGATGCTCAGTACCGTGCAGCCATACAAAGTGATCTCAATGTAAACTGTGTGGTGCATAACATGTAACATCCAAATATCTAACACCAAGCTTGTGGGGTGCACCTCAATGACCATTTCTTCTCTGTACCACAGGTGACCAAGAATTGACTGCTGCAGATGACAACACCAACCTGCTGAGCCACTCCCCCCCCCCGGATCCTGGACTCTCGGATGCAGACTCCCTAAATTCCTTGGATGCGGACACAGAACCTGGCCCATCAGGCCTGCCAGGGCGCTCCAGGGCCCAGGCCCCCACTGTCCCCACCACCACCTCAGCAACAACAACTGCACAGACCCCTACTGTAACTACCTGTGCGGCCTCCAGCACCACCACCACCACCAGTGCTGCCTGCAACACTGTCCCTGCCTCAGAGGATACCCACACCACCGCACAATCTGAGGAGGGCAGGGAGAGTTAGCGGGTGCGTCGAGTGGTGACGCCACAGGTCTGGGACAGCAGGGCAGGTGGGAGGGCAACTGGGCGACAAATCCAACAGGGCACTGGGTCCGAAGCCCTGGCCAACATCGCAATAGTCCTTTGGGCCTATGAACAAACCCAGGGACAGATGGGCCAGGTTCTGGAAGAAGTGCGTGAGGTCCGCCTGCTGCTGAGGTCCATGGACACGCATATGGGCCAAATCGTGGACCTCTTGGGCCAGCTTGTGGGTGTTCTGAGGGACAGGCCTGCGGCCCAAAGGACAGCTCAACCTCCCTCCAGTGGCCTGCAGGATGACAGTCCCACCACCTCACCTGTGGCCACAGAGAGGGGTGAGCTGGAACAGGATGAGTCCTCAGACACTGCAGATACCGCAGCAGAGGCCCCCCCTGCCAAACGCTCAAGGGGCTGTCCGAGGAAAGGCACGGGAGGATCACGTGGCAATGCACCAGCCAAACGCCAGTCAAAGAGCCAGCCATGATGGCACCTCTCTTCACCTTGCCATTGACTTTGTTGACTATCCTTACCCACACTGCCATGTTGATGGCAGGCGTCTGTTGGACTGTGTCACCACATCAATGTGGTGACTACTCTATTGTCTCGTCTACCATCACTGACAACTCACTGATTCACTTTCCACCTTTTTGTAAATAATCACTTCCCTGTCACATATACTTATTGTAAATAAACACTCTTTACACACCTATGTTTTCGTGTAAGCTCCATGTTTATCACAGGATGCACAATCTTGACTCAGATTACAATGTACCAGGTGCACTGATTGTTGTGAGGCATTGAGAGGCTGAAGGGACCTAGGAAAACACGAGAGAACAACATTCACTTGTCAGGTGATGTCATCACACCCATCACACAACACTTGTCATCAAGGTACTCAAACCTGCACACATTACAATGAGCAACGATATCGACATAGACATCATGTAGCTGTGCATAATTACCCTGTCCCAGAAACATCAGCCCTCAGCACAGAGCCACCAACAGGCAGCTGTCACAAAGCTCCCCTAGGCATTTCCTACAACAACAAAAACAGCATACAATGGCACCGTTGTACAATGTCACTCACCTTCAAGGGAAGTAGCGGTTGATGAGCTGTTGATGCAGGTCGACACCTTACTCCTCTCCACTATCCTCGTCACTGGACATGTGTGGGTTTGCAGGCGGGGGCATCTGCTGCTCATCATCGTCCATGATCAGGGGGATCTCTTTGCGCAAGGCCAGGTTGTGGAGCATGCAGCATGCAACTACGATCTGACACACCTTTTGTGGAGAGTACATCAGTGCACCTGCGGTCCTGTTCAGGCACCGAAATCGAGACTTAAGAAGACCAAATGTACGCTCCACCACACGACGTGTCTTCCCATGGGCCTCATTGTAGCGGACCGGGGTCTTGGGATTCCGCAGTGGGCTCAGCAACCAAGGCCGGTTGGGATATGCAGAGTCACCTAGGTGTGAGATACACAGACCAACTTTGTAATAAAACTGTGGCAGAGGACAGCATGTCACACATACAGCACACTACTTGACTCTGCGTACTCACCCACAATCCACGCACGCTCTGGATGCAGATTTGCCATCAGCTGTGGTACGATGCTGTTACGTAGGATGTAGGAGTCATAGGCTGATCCTGGAAATTTGGCACAGACATGGGAGATTATTATATCCGCCTGGCATACCACTTGCACATTGATGGAATGGGTATGCTTCCTGTTCCTGTAGATGTGCTCACGTGCCTGTGGTGGAACCAGGCCAACATGTGTGCAGTCAATGGCACCAACAACATTAGGAATGTGGGCAAGGTCATAAAAATCTCCCTTCACAGCTGCCAACTCATGTCTCCTGGGGAAATGGATGTAGCTGTCCTTGTAGTTCATCATAGCGGACAGGACATCACGTAGCACCATGCTGAACATTGGTTGAGACATCCCACCTGCGCTGGCCACCGTGTACTGGAATGAACCAGTTGCAAAAAAATGCAGGGCCGCCATCACCTTACATGTTGGTGTCAGAGCAGTTGGATAGGTTCGGCGAGGCCTCAGATGGGGCTCCAACTGAGCACATAGGTCCAGAAGGGTAGGACGAACCAAACAGAATTTCCGTATGATGTCCTCATCCTCCATGTCCGCAAGCAATGTGAATGGATGATGCACATTTGGCCGCCTCCTAGGTAGGATGAAAGGGGACACATGTTAATTCAATTCCCCTCTCAGATGTGTCCAACATCTTACGATTTGACTGACACAGCGCCAACAATGAATGGCCTGAAACTACAGCTTACAGCACAAGTCACATGTAGAGACACCTTGATCTAAAGTAGTTGTACACGTGTCCATTATTTACACAGTGAGTAACCCCAAAACAGATTCAGACTATGTGAATGCCAAAAGGTACATTCCTACATCTTGTGTCACCAGCCCTGAGAGTAGTTGACACAGCACATGTCTGAAACAGCAAAACTGCTGGCTTCTATGTAGCTGCTGTACATGCCACACCTTCTTGCGTAATTCGGACAGGGCACAGATCAACAACACAACAAGCACAGTGCGTGCATGAAGATCAAGTATCAACATGAGTACATCAATCTACACAGTGAAATATGCACATCAGGTAGTCAGTCCTTCATTAATGTGGGTTGCTTAGCCATCTCACATATTGACATGTGTACATATTTGAGAGTCCATCACACAACAGATCTGTCTACATGCACAACAACATCATAAGTGACGTGAGGGAGTACATGCCAATGCATGTAATCCTGTGCACTTCCATGGTATGTGTAGTCATCAGTGAGTTAAATGTCACACTAGCATTGAATTACACTATCTGGTGGCATGATTCACAGTAAATGTCTACTGTTCAATGCTGAGAACTGGCCATTGCCATTGCTAATGCATGATGTGTCCATAGGTGCCGTAAGCGTGCACTGCCACTGCACTCACGGCCATAGGCACCAAGGTAAAGATGCCAAATCACGGTAGCGAACGCCTGGCCCCTGCGGTGTGACATCACCAATGCCCATGCCCTTACAGCCAATGGGAACCGCAATCACGGTAGTGATATACACCTTGTAATATGGCGGTTGGTGTGCTCCGCCACCGTAATCACGGCCATGGGCACCAATGTCAAGTGGCCAAATCACGGTAGCGACAGCCTGGCCCCTGCGGTGTCACACCGCCAATGCCCATGCCCTTACAGCCAATGGGAACCGCAATCGCGGAAGACAAATGCACTTTTGAAAATCGCGGTAGGCATGCTCTGCTACCGCGGGGCCGGTCATTGGATGCAATTGAAAGATGCACCATCGCGGTAGCGACCGCCTGGCCCCCGCGGTGTCACACCGCCAATGCCCATGCCCTTACAGCCAATGGGAACAGCAATCACAGTAGACTAATGTACTTTTGAAAATCACGGTAGGCGTGCTCCAAAAACCAGTGTTACAGATATTTCCTCCTCTTGTCTCCCATGCCTGCAGATTAAAGTCCACCAGCGTAAGGCCTTATGGAGGGCCATTGCACGCAAGGTGCGGGCTCTGGGTGTCTCCAACCGACGGCACACACACTGTCACAAGAGGTGGGATGACATCTGCCTGCTGACCAAAAACGTGGCAGAGATGATGCTGGGGCTGCTCCCTCGGACTAGCAGGTTGGCGCCCAGGATCATGACACCACTAATAGCCCGTATCTTGGCAGTGACACAGCCAGAGCTGGATGGAGGTTTGAGGGCCCATCAGGAGCAAGTTGGGGGTGAGTATTCTGCGAAATGTGAATTTGGGTGTGAGTCACTGCATGTATCCCAACCCTGAGCCAAAATGCGGAGCTCTGTGAGGTTTCTAGTGTGATCCAATGGCTTGTAATAGGCCTCTGTGTTGGGTGCAGCTGTCATGCATTTACGCCACATGTACTCTATCATGTGTTTAATGTACTGGCCCTTGACATTGCATGCTGAGATGTGGCCTTATGGCATCAGATGCATCTGGGGAGTCATGGACATCACTGGGCAGTGAACGGCAGTGTGCCTCATCTTAGTGTGCTTCGTCAATGTGTGCAGTGCCTGACCTCGGAATTGTGAGAACTACACAACTGACACCAATGTGCAAGTGTAGTTGTGCTTTGAAGCACAACATGGGGGATAACTGAAGCTTGTGGCCATTGCAAAAGGACCTTTTGGACTCTGTATCTGTGTTGTCCCCTTAAAGTGACTCCATATGTGACTGTGACAACATGTTGAGATGTACATCTTTTTCACCTACGGGCACCTATGTATGCTTACAGGAATCTATATGTCAGGTTACATGGAGGCACGGGCAAGCTATTTGGCTGTGTGGACATCACATGGGTCAATAATGCCAAGCATGCATGTTACCATGCATCTTTTGCTTTTAGCATTTAGGTTGCAAATGCAGACTGCACAGGGATGTGTGTAACATGGGGGTATCATCATCTTGTTTTGTGCTTTGTTTGCATATGATGTTTGTGAGTATGGCAATAAACTGAACCTACGTCTCTGTCTCTTGCAGCATCTACCAAGGGCACAGAAGGACAGGGGACGGACACCAGTGGTGAGGCATCTTGCACGACTGCTACACATGACCTCACTGACACTGATGTGACCAGCGCCTCGGAGGGGGACAGGAGTGCCCTTGAAGACTCACGCCCTGAAACACCAACCTCAACGTCATCTGACGCCAGCGGTGACTCCTCGATGTTGGCGGGCACAGGGAGCAGGAAATCTGACTCAAGTTCCACCACACATCATCCAGTGCCCACCCTCCCGGCTACTTCCACTAGTGCTGCACGTGCCCGCAGCAGTCAGAAGGGAAGAGTGTCCTTCCCCCCAGGCACTGCTGCCCCTGTCTCCCCTGCTGCCCTCAGTGTTGAGGCTGTGGACCTTTTGCGCCAGCTGTGTGTGGGTCAGACAACTCTCCTGAATGCCTTCATGGATCATGACAAGAAGTTGGCACAGGTAGTTGCCTTCATGGAGGGGATTCATTCTGACGTGGGTGGGCTACACAGAACTGTCCAGTCTTTGTCCTCCACAGTGACGGCAGCCATTCAGCTGTCACAGGCTCAGAGTCCAGCTCCAGTCCCTTTGGCAAACCCCTGCCAGTGGCAACATCTGACGAGAGTGACCACACACCACAGCCCTCAGGCTCCAGGTGCTCCACACGCAGCACACAACAGCAGCACCCCAAGCGGCCCAGAGCGCAGACACCATCCCCCAAACAAAAGAAACTCACACAGGAGCGCAAAGGAAAAAGCCCATCAGGTGACACTCAGGGGCATCAAGCCAAGAAGCAGGCCTCAGGCTCACATGCCTCAAAATCAGCCCCATCCAAGGACATTCCCGTCCCAAAAGTGGCCCCCAAAGACAAGCAAACAGTTGCCGTGCCTGCTGTGAAGCTGGTGCCTGCTAAGAGTCCGCAGAAACAGCCCTCTAAGGCAGATTCACCCACAACCTCAACTCCCACCCACACCCCTGTGAAGCTGGGACAGGAGGGCACTGTGGGGGGTTCACCTGGTCAACAGGGGATGGAGGGGAAAAGGCAAGGCCAGGCCAAGCGTACCGCCAGATCCAGCAAATCCCCACAGGGAGAGCCACCTGCACCTGATGCACCTTTGGTGGAGAGTGAGGCTGTTGTGCCCACCACACTTCCTACTCCTATCAAGACAATTCTTCATTATCGAATCCCCAAGAAGTGGAGAGGCAGCCCTCCACATTCACCCTCACACACTGTGTCTCACTGAAGCATGTCTCCGCCTCCCCGTGCCACCATGCCACCCGGTCCAAGCAGCCCTCCGCCTCCCAAAGCCACTGATGCCTCTACCTCAGCTGGTCCTCTCTCTCCCAGGCCCATTACTCCAACTGGCCCCGACAATCAGCCACCTCCCAGTTCGACTGACAGCCAAGTCTGAGGCAAAGTCCCCCTCCCAAACCTATCTCTCCCACAGCAGTGCCTGGACTGCCCATTGGTATCCCCCTAGCTGTGTTGCTTACCATGGCAGTGTACGGTGTCACACATTCCCTGTGCAGGTTCTCATGCACACATGTCCCTCTTTTGGACTATGGACTGTCCACTGGCCTTGCTGTTTGTAACTTTGGATGCCCATTCCCTGTGCAGGTTCTCATGCACACATGTCCGTCCTTTGAACTATGGACTGGTCACTGGCCTTGCTGTTTGTAACTTTGGATGCCCATTCCCTGTGCAGGTTCTCATGCACACATGTCCGTCCTTTGAACTATGGACTGGCCACTGGCCTTGCTGTTTGTAACTGTGGATGCCCATTCCCTGTGCAGGTTCTCATGCACACATGTCCCTCCTTTGAACTATGGACTGGCCACTGGCCTTGCTGTTTGTAACTTTGGATGCCCATTCCCTGTGCAGGTTCTCATGCACACATGTCCCTCCTTTGAACTATGGACTGGCCACTGGCCTTGCTGTTGTCTACTTTTCATGCCTATCTTGGTGATATGTAATAAAAACAGTTACTCCTGTTGTCTGCTTTGTCAGTGTCCTTGCTAAATGAAAGTCTTTTCTGTATGGGTATGGTTGCATGTGACAAATGCTCTGTATGCCACTTTGACATTGCCAATTGCTTATTTAACTTTTTCAGGGTTTGCCAGTGGTGAGGGGCACTTTAGTTCTTCTTCATTCTGAGGGTTGAGGGTGAAATGATGGGTGTTTGTGTTGGTCTACTATTGTCATACTTATCATATGGTCATGTTTGCTAAATTGTACACATGTCATGTTATGATGCAATACCAGAACAGTGGTGAATTCTATCCACAGTATTACTTGTGGGCTGGCCAGGGTCCATTATATCTGTGTGATCTTCGCTGATGTGTGAACAGCAGTGTTGATGTATGGTCATCTTGTGATGGCCTGTCTTCCTAGTCACATGGGTACATTTGGATGTGTGCACTTGTGTGGTCATGAAGTGTAAATGGGCTGTAATTGTCAGTAGTGTTGATGTGTGTGTGCCCCTGAAATGCCAACTGCACACATGTATGACCCAGGAGATGAGTGCCTGTTTGTTTCAATTGTCTGCCATGTGCTTCATATTGTGGGCACATGTAGGAGTTGTAGGTTGGGCACTGTGCAGTGTGTGGGTGTGTCCTTGCACTCCTGGGGGACACCTACTTGTTGTTGCTGCCAGTTGTGAGTAAGCAGAGTGTGTGCCTGCCAAGTCTGTGTTGTGTTTTGTTGATCAGCCATGTGTCTTGTTACTGTTTGTGCACACTGTGCAGACATGCTCAGCCACACTGACATTGTTTGTGTGTTTTCTCATGCATTGCTGTCACTTGACCCATTTTTGGCTCCAGTATGGTATGTGGTATGTGGAGTCCTGCCATCCCCTATATGTGATTCTGATGCCTACACATTGTGAGTAACTCCTCTATGTGTTTGTGTACTGTACACTGCTCACCTGTCTACTACTGAAGTACACACCACTTAAATCTCATGTCTTCCACCCCATGGCTTGGCAGTGTGTGAGCCTCCCCACCACTTCATAGTGTGACACTATGCTGTGTGAGGCTGATCTATGTACAGGACAAATGTGCTACTCAGGACAGTTTCCCAATTAGTTATGTGTAATTTTCTGGTACTGGTTTGTTGTCATGGTTGCTCATGTGCAGTGCAGATGTTTGGGCAGCACAGTCCTCTGGTCATGTTGTTTGCACCTGGGTGTCCCCGAGTTGTGCATCTGTGGGTGATGGCTAAGCTGTATGTGTGTTTGCTGAGGTACTGCTACCCTTCCTGGGTGTGATGTTCTGTGTGTGCTGTGATGATTTGTGTTGTGGGAGTACATGGTGTTGCACTCAACTGTGTGTGCTACTGATTTGGTTGTTGTGCATACACTGCTTGGTGTGCATGCAGTGTTGTCAGTGTATGTTGCCTTGTACTTGCTTGTTGTGCATCCCCCTGATGTGCAGCTGAGTTTGCATTGTGATGCATTGGTCTGTGCATCTGTTGTGTTTTTGCTGTGGATGTATGCAGTGTTTGGCCTGTGTTGGCTCTTTCTACTGACAGCTGCTATGTGTGTGTGATGTTCTATTTGCATGACGTTGTGTGTGAGTGGTTGTTGCTGTGTGATACATTCAGATGTGTATTTCAGGTGTGCTGTGCATTACTTGTGTGTCTGTCACATGCAGCAAGGTGTATTCTTGTTGCTGGGCTTGTTTTGAGTGCACATTGTTGGTTTGTCCTCCTATATTTGACCTGTCACTTTTCAGGATTGTGCATGTGCATGCTTGTGGTACAATATGGTACCTTGTCCAATTGATGAGTGGTGTTGTGTCTCTGTCTGTGTTAGCTGATTGTCCCATTGATCCCAGTTGGTGTTCATGGTTGATTTTTGAGGATGCACCTCTTGTTTGTATTGATGTTTGGTGTCTGTGCATTGGCCAGGAGTGACAATGTTGTGTATTCCTGTTCTGTCTATGGTCACATTGCCTTTCCACTGTTTGGCTGCCCATGTGTGGGCTTGTTGGACTTCTGTGTATGTTGTTTGTGAGCTTTGTGTTTGGCTATTGTTTTTGTGTCAGCATTGGTTCAGGCATCCCTGAGTGTGAGTGTGATGTTTGTGGATGCAACCCAGGGAGTGTGATTGGTTGTCGGTGAACTCACAGGACATCATTTTCACCATTCTGTGTGTTTCACACTGGTGTTGAGTGTTGCGGGTGTGAGGTGGGTAGATGAGGGGCATGTGTGAAGGTCCTACTTGTGTTTGTCAGTCAGGGAGTGTGACAATGAGCCTTGTGTGTTGTGCTGATGACATACACATGTCAAGTGAGTTGACACAGATGTGTGGCTGGTCACTGTTTGACTTCATACACTTCCTATCATTCCTATGCCTATGCATGGCTTGCCTTGATGTCTCCCTGAGTTGCTGCATGTAGGTCACTTTGGGTTAATTTCACTCACTGTGCCACCCATGTGTGATTTGATGCCCAAAGGGTGGTGTGATATGTTCCTTCTCTTGCATGTGTTGTACACTAGTTATGTGGCTTGCTCCATGGCTTTCCAGCACTGTCCACTTCACTTTTGGCTGACCCATTTATTGTCCTCCATTGGTACTGGGCTATGGTATGTGTATGTGGCTGGGTATCAGTGTGGGGTGTTTGTGAGTGACTTGACAGGCAGTGTGAACAGTTCAGTGGATGTTCCTATGCAGTGTCAGTCTTCATTTTTGAATTATACTCATTTTGCTTCACATGTGTGGGAGGTAGGTGTGAGGGGGAGGGTTGTCCAGCCCCTGAGCTTCTGTGCAGGGTGTTCCTCTTCACCCCCACCTTCCAAGCCAGGCTCCCTGCTCCTTTGGTGTGTGGGGTGCACGGTCTGGCTACACCTGGCAGCTTAATTGTACAGGGGGGCACAGGAGGAGCACACAGCATGTCCCCAAACGGGTGTGGTAAGCGTAGTGTGTGTAGGGTAGAGGTGGAGCCCTGTGAATCTTTGTGGACTGCCCATGCCTGGCGCCGGCCCTGCCTACTACATTGTGCGCAGGTTTTCCCGCGTCTTCACCGCTGTGGTGACGTGACCGGGACATTGCAGTGATTTCGCGGTTGGTAGGTGACCCGTATGCGGAGGGGTTATTTTCTACCAGGTAGGACATCTGTGGGTATACTTGGGGATGTGTTCCTGTCCCCACCAGAGTGTCTGATGTGGACAGGAACCGTATATCAGCACAGGAGTTGTGTATTGTGGTTGTGTGCGGAGTTGTGTATTTGCGTACCTGCGGCGTTGTCCATTACTTGCTGGTAGTGGATAAGGTACAGCAGCGGAAAGGCTTGAAGAGCTGGATCCATTGCGGTCCGGAACGGGTGGAGGGGACCGGGAGTCTGGTTTCACGTTCCGCTGTCGTGCTTCCGCCGTCTCTGGGTGGGTGGATTCTCCACTGTGGTGTGATGGGCTGTTTGTGGCATCGTGATTTGTACAGCGGACGGGACGTCATTCCGCACGGCGGTGGGTCTCTATTGGCTCCCTCCGGCGCGGTGGTGGGCGTAAATTTCTGGCAGTTCACGTCGCTCCGCGGCGGAGGGGAAATGGGCTATGTTTGCCCATTGTAAAATGGTGTGCTCGAGGACCGCTGCTGGAGTGCGGAAAAATACATTTTCCGCCACCGCCAGCACCGCGGTTGTGCCTCCGCCCGCCATCCTAATGACCCCCTAGGTTAGGCTTAAAGCTTTTTGGTGCTATTTTGAGCCTTAAACTTTAAAAATTCATATCTCCAGTTTCATTATTAGATTTTTGTTGTTTTAATGTAATTTCATTTCTTAAAATGTACTATCTTTTTTTAATCGGTTTGGGATTTTTCTTGCGTTATATTTTGACTTTTTTGCTGTTTTGGTACTGCATAAATACTTTACACATTGCCTCTAAGTTAAGCTTGTCTGCTCTATGTCTTAGCTACCAAGTGATTGAGCTAAGGTTAATTTATTGACTATTGTGATTCACCCTAACAAGGTTTGTGAGTATTACTTGAGGTGGATAGTTACCCCCTCAACTAATACTCACAATTTCTTATTACAACTCATTAGGTGGCCCCAGTAAAGACCACCTAAAAACCTCTCTCACTATCCTAATACTGATCTCAGTAATTACAAAGGGTCCAAGAAGTTGCAGACTATTCGTATAATTACCGTTAACCTATATACAATTTCACAGGCTTTTGCAGCATTTACAAATGTTGCATATTTGACAAAATATTAGTAATTCAGCATATTTATTAATTATAAGTGAGGACAGAGAAGGAGGTGGACTGATTAGGGATGGATTGGGGGCATGTGTTAAAAGAGAGGAGGGCGACTGCCGATTACCATTTACCTGGAAATATCTCCTTTGTGGTTCCACGCACACCCTCAACATATTGAATAGCAAGGGGTGGATTAATTATTTGAGTTGCTGTCTCTCCTAGTTGTAACATCAATGTTATGCCTACAGGGTTATTAAATGTACAGGCCATAATATTACAATTGAACGGTGTTGTGGAGAGGTCTGTGGCTGCTGGTGTAGTGTCTGCATGAATGATGGGTGTTGTGGAGTGGTCAGCGGCTGTTGGTGTAGTGTCTGCATGAATGATGGGTGTTGCGGAAGGATCTGTGGCTGTTGTTGTGGTGTCTGCATGAATGCTGGGTGTTGTGGAGGGGTCTGTGGCTGTTGCTGGTTCTGCTTGAATGCTGGGTGTTGTAGAGGGGTCTGTTCTGTTTGTATGATATCTGGGGGTATGTTGCTGGTGGTGAGGGGGATGAGTGTCTGGTGAGTGGTTGCATGCCTGCGTTTTTTATGCAGTTTTTGTGTGGGTGGTGCTTGGGTCTGATGAAGTGTGTGCGTGTGGATGTGTGCATGTGCTTGGAACAGGTATGGGAATAGGGAATTTGGATGGGGAAGGGGAAGAAGGTGGGGCAGAAGGTCGGGATGGGTGGAAGGCTGCCATGAGTGAGGAGGCCAGGGTCTGAAAAACCTCTGTAGGCCAGATAGAGCACAGTGGATGCCTTCCAGGTAGGCCACCATCTGTGTCAGCTGACTGCCTTGCACCTGGATGGCATTCAGGAGTGCTGTCTGACCCACAGAGTTGTTTCTCAGTAGGTCAATAGCCTCCTCACTGAGGGCAGCGGGGTAACAGGGACAGGGGCTGAGGTACCTGCAGCAAAGGAGACAGCTTCCCTCCTAGGGGAACGGGGCTGGCCAACTGGTTGGTGGACAACAGGGAGGGTGGCGATGGAACTGGGGGTGGTGGCCAAGGATGAAGGTAGAACTAATCCTGTGGGGTCCACCACCACTTGGGAGTGTCCACCGGAAGAAGACCTGGATGGAGATGAACTTGAGCTTGTGTCCTCCGTGGTACTCCGTGGTCCTCCCTACACCCTCTGGTCACTGGGTCCCTCAATTCTGTGCTGTAACATCCAGAACCACTGTGACCAGCGGTGTCCACACCGATGTTGGCCCCTTCTCCTTTGCTTGCCCTGGATGAATCTCAAATGACATGTAAAATAGGTTTATTGCAACTGTGTTTCCACACCTGATTATCACATATCAACATAAAATATTTATTAAGTGCACATATCACACCAGCTTCATGGTTCACCATATAAGCTTCACTGTGAGCATGAACACATGCATGCATGCTACATAACCTGCAAACAGTTGGTTCCATTTATGGCATAACCCCAGACAGCTCCAAAAGCATTGTTGGACTTGTCTATACTCCATCCTTATGTCCATACTAGGATAGTTGATCACCTTGCATCATTTGGCACATGTAGTATACCAAAGTAAAATGATGTTACCTAATGGGATGGATACAATTTTTACATTTACACAATGGTCCCACAAGGCCCAGATTAAAAAAATATTCATTTTCCTTAACACACATAATGATGTTTTGAAGGTCAAGTTAAAGGGCAATGTACTATCAATATGTGCTGTAGCAGACATCATGTCACATGCAAATGCTCATTGCACACTGATGACACTTTTGACTTGAAACTTCATCATATGTCCACTACCTGAAACGTCTCATGAAAGGACGTATTACATGTGGCATAGAAAAGTAGCCTGGAGAAAATGAGGGAAAAATGTTTTGGGAGATAGATGCTCCAAATGCACACAGCATATTACTTCTCATAACCAAGTTAGCATCCCCAATCCTTCTTGGTACAGGTGATAATACCATTCACAGATGTCATTCCTGCAGCCCAATACACCTTTGAATGTTGTTGTGTTTCTCTGAATATCAATGACGTGAAGAGGTGGGAGAACTATTGTCCTAATGGGATGGTTCATCACAGCCCCATTTGGGATAGAAAACACAAATTGGCTTGTAAGACACTCACATAAGTTCTCTACATTTCTACATCTCACTCCATGATGCATAGATATGTGAATCCATCACAAGTAGAATCTAGGGCTTAACACATATCATAATGGTGATGTTAAGTACACACAGTACAGTAGATACACATTTCATTATATGATTGTCCTATGCAGGTATCCAAAATATTAACAACAGTAATCATAATTCACTCTGGGACTCAGAGGCACATTGTAGTCTGCAGGAATGGAAAGGATGGAGTTGAACAGAGTAAAAAATGTATGTGAGTTAGTTACCTGCTCCTCTGGGGAGCCATAGAGCTGGCCATACAGGGGAAGGACCTCTTCTACAAGTTTCTCCAGCTCCTCTGAAGAAAAGGCAGGGGCCCTCTCACATGCTTGGCCTGGCATGATTGGTCCCAGTGGTGGCAAACAGCAGCTAAACATGTCTATAGCAGCAGTGTCAGGAGGCAAATTAGTTATTTTTCAACTCGCAGAGTACATGCACACCACGTACGTGGTCATCAGCATAGCTGCACACACCAATGCCCATGCCCTTACAGCCAATGGGAACCGCAATCGCGGTAGTGATATACACATTGTAATATGGCGGTTGGTGTGCTCCGCCACCGTAATCACGGCCATGGGCACCAATGTCAAGTGGCCAAATCACGGTAGCGACAGCCTGGCCCCTGCTGTGTCACACCGCCAATGCCCATGCCCTTACAGCCAATGGGAACCGCAATCGCGGAAGACAAATGCACTTTTGAAAATCGCGGTAGGCATGCTCTGCTACCGCGGGGCCGGTCATTGGATGCAATTGAAAGATGCACCATCGCGGTAGCGACCGCCTGGGCCCCGCGGTGTCACACCGCCAATGCCCATGCCCTTACAGCCAATGGGAACAGCAATCACAGTAGACTAATGTACTTTTGAAAATCACGGTAGGCGTGCTCCGCTATCGCAGGGCCGGTCATTGGATGCATTTGAAAAAAGCTGGCCTGGACCACCAATTGCAGCAGCTGAGTACCACTGAAACAACCCCAGGGGGCTATATATGTGTGGGAGAGAGCCACACATTTCCACTGCTTCCAGACACTGCTGACTGACACTCTTCACCACCACCTGCTGCTGTTCCTGTCTCCTGGACCCAGTGATGGCAAGAACTGAGAACATCAGGGCCCGTCCCTTCACCACAGAGGACCAGGAGGTCCTTGTGGACGAGGTGCTCTCACAGTATGGGAGGATATATGGTGCTCCAGATGTCATGGTAAGTGTTTCTGAGTGGAAGTGAGAGTGCAGGGAGTGCACACATGAAGTTGATCTGCTGCAGTATGTGCCTGAGAGTGTGGGTTTGTGTGATACACTGCCTAGCATGCTGACTTCAGTTAAATGGGGTTTGTAGCCTATTTTACACATTTCCCGGGCAGCACTTCAGGATGGGAGTGACATGCAGTGTCCTTGCAGCCATACAGTGACACTGCAGGTTTTGAAAGTGGAAGTCAGTACATTCATTGCCTGTGCTAATGGATGTTTGAGTCCATGAGGTTTTCACATGCTCATTTGTGACATTACAAAGACTTTCCATTCAGAGGGTGCTGATGGAAGTGTGTTTGACTCTGTATTGCCACCATGGATCTGTGAGCAGTATGCACAAGAGTGAAATAGCTGAGGGTGACACTCCTGGTGGAAATTCCCATATGAAACAGCAGATTCTTGAACTTCTGAAACATCCCCCTTCCATTATTTTCATTTTGTGTACTGACTCGCATGTGTAGGCACTGTTTGCCCTCTCATATTGTACATGCATGTGAATGTTCTGAAGGCCCACGTTTAACCTCAGTGTGAGCCCCCCTGGCCTGCATAGTTACTGCCAAATTTGACAGGAAGCCATCACTGAAGGGACAGAGTGAGACATATGTGTTGTCTTCCAGCCTATCCCGCAATGATCTATCTCAGGCCTGTGGATTGCACAAGACAGACCTTGTGAGAAGTGTGTGAGAATGTTAGTTCATGTCCCTAAATGTGAACTCCATGACGCAGATAGCCATTCGCAGCCCAAAGAACATGAGGGGTGTGCATTGTTGGACACAGTGATTCTGCCCCGAAACTACATTTACAATGTGATGTATCGCTTACTCCCTCACAAACTGCATTGCAGATGTGGTCCTTCTTCACATTGCTTTCTGTGCTGGCATTCTGCATATGCCTGAGATGGCCAGGTACTGTGTCCATCCTCATACCTGCATGCATTTGTGTTCGCATGTCTTATGCTATTGTAGTACGTGTCATGCTGTATGGCCCCTGCTAAACATATCTGTATAGCTGTGCTAGGTTTGTGCATGCTCCTGTACTGAGACACAGTGGTACAAAAACCAGTGTTACAGATATTTCCTCCTCTTGTCTCCCATGCCTGCAGATTAAAGTTCACCAGCGTAAGGCCTTATGGAGGGCCATTGCACGCAAGGTGCGGGCTCTGGGTGTCTCCAACCGACGGCACACACACTGTCACAAGAGGTGGGATGACATCTGCCTGCTGACCAAAAACGTGGCAGAGATGACGCTGGGGCTGCTCCCTCGGACTAGCAGGTTGGCGCCCAGGATCATGACACCACTAATAGCCCGTATCTTGGCAGTGACACAGCCAGAGCTGGATGGAGGTTTGAGGGCCCATCAGGAGCAAGTTGAGGGTGAGTATTCTGCGAAATGTGAATTTGGGTGTGAGTCACTGCATGTATCCCAACCCTGAGCCAAAATGCAGAGCTCTGTGATGTTTCTAGTGTGATGCAATGGCTTGTAATAGGCCTCTGTGTTGGGTGCAGCTGTCATGCATTTACGCCACATGTACTCTATCATGTGTTTAATGTACTGGTCCTTGACATTGCATGCTGAGATGTGGCCTTATGGCATCAGATGCATCTGGGGAGTCATGGACATCACTGGGCAGTGAACGGCAGTGTGCCTCATCTTAGTGTGCTTTGTCGATGTGTGCAGTGCCTGACCTCGGAATTGTGAGAACTACACAACTGACACCAATGTGCAAGTGTAGTTGTGCTTTGAAGCACAACATGGGGGATAACTGAAGCTTGTGGCTATTGCAAAAGGACCTTTTGGACTCTGTATCTGTGTTGTCCCCTTAAAGTGACTCCATATGTGACTGTGACAACATGTTGAGATGTACATCTTTTTCACCTACGGGCACCTATGTATGCTTACAGGAATCTATATGTCAGGTTACATGGAGGCACGGGCAAGCATGTCCGTCCTTTGAACTATGGACTGGTCACTGGCCTTGCTGTTTGTAACTTTGGATGCCCATTCCCTGTGCAGGTTCTCATGCACACATGTCCGTCCTTTGAACTATGGACTGGCCACTGGCCTTGCTGTTTGTAACTGTGGATGCCCATTCCCTGTGCAGGTTCTCATGCACACATGTCCCTTCTTTGAACTATGGACTGGCCACTGGCCTTGCTGTTTGTAACTTTGGATGCCCATTCCCTGTGCAGGTTCTCATGCACACATGTCCCTCCTTTGAACTATGGACTGGCCACTGGCCTTGCTGTTGTCTACTTTTCATGCCTATCTTGGTGATATGTAATAAAAACAGTTACTCCTGTTGTCTGCTTTGTCAGTGTCCTTGCTAAATGAAAGTCTTTTCTGTATGGGTATGGTTGCATGTGACAAATGCTCTGTATGCCACTTTGACATTGCCAATTGCTTATTTAACTTTTTCAGGGTTTGCCAGTGGTGAGGGGCACTTTAGTTCTTCTTCATTCTGAGGGTTGAGGGTGAAATGATGGGTGTTTGTGTTGGTCTACTATTGTCATACTTATCATATGGTCATGTTTGCTAAATTGTACACATGTCATGTTATGATGCAATACCAGAACAGTGGTGAATTCTATCCACAGTATTACTTGTGGGCTGGCCAGGGTCCATTATATCTGTGTGATCTTCGCTGATGTGTGAACAGCAGTGTTGATGTATGGTCATCTTGTGATGGCCTGTCTTCCTAGTCACATGGGTACATTTGGATGTGTGCACTTGTGTGGTCATGAAGTGTAAATGGGCTGTAATTGTCAGTAGTGTTGATGTGTGTGTGCCCCTGAAATGCCAACTGCACACATGTATGACCCAGGAGATGAGTGCCTGTTTGTTTCAATTGTCTGCCATGTGCTTCATATTGTGGGCACATGTAGGAGTTGTAGGTTGGGCACTGTGCAGTGTGTGGGTGTGTCCTTGCACTCCTGGGGGACACCTACTTGTTGTTGCTGCCAGTTGTGAGTAAGCAGAGTGTGTGCCTGCCAAGTCTGTGTTGTGTTTTGTTGATCAGCCATGTGTCTTGTTACTGTTTGTTCACACTGTGCAGACATGCTCAGCCACACTGACATTGTTTGTGTGTTTTCTCATGCATTGCTGTCACTTGACCCATTTTTGGCTCCAGTATGGTATGTGGTATGTGGAGTCCTGCCATCCCCTATATGTGCTTCTGATGCCTACACATTGTGAGTAACTCCTCTATGTGTTTGTGTACTGTACACTGCTCACCTGTCTACTACTGAAGTACACACCACTTAAATCTCATGTCTTCCACCCCATGGCTTGGCAGTGTGTGAGCCTCCCCACCACTTCATAGTGTGACACTATGCTGTGTGAGGCTGATCTATGTACAGGACAAATGTGCTACTCAGGACAGTTTCCCAATTAGTTATGTGTAATTTTCTGGTACTGGTTTGTTGTCATGGTTGCTCATGTGCAGTGCAGATGTTTGGGCAGCACAGTCCTCTGGTCATGTTGTTTGCACCTGGGTGTCCCCGAGTTGTGCATCTGTGGGTGATGGCTAAGCTGTATGTGTGTTTGCTGAGGTACTGCTACCCTTCCTGGGTGTGATGTTCTGTGTGTGCTGTGATGATTTGTGTTGTGGGAGTACATGGTGTTGCACTCAACTGTGTGTGCTACTGATTTGGTTGTTGTGCATACACTGCTTGGTGTGCATGCAGTGTTGTCAGTGTATGTTGCCTTGTACTTGCTTGTTGTGCATCCCCCTGATGTGCAGCTGAGTTTGCATTGTGATGCATTGGTCTGTGCATCTGTTGTGTTTTTGCTGTGGATGTATGCAGTGTTTGGCCTGTGTTGGCTCTTTCTACTGACAGCTGCTATGTGTGTGTGATGTTCTATTTGCATGACGTTGTGTGTGAGTGTTGTTGCTGTGTGATACATTCAGATGTGTATTTCAGGTGTGCTGTGCATTACTTGTGTGTCTGTCACATGCAGCAAGGTGTATTCTTGTTGCTGGGCTTGTTTTGAGTGCACATTGTTGGTTTGTCCTCCTATATTTGACCTGTCACTTTTCAGGATTGTGCATGTGCATGCTTGTGGTACAATATGGTACCTTGTCCAATTGATGAGTGGTGTTGTGTCTCTGTCTGTGTTAGCTGATTGTCCCATTGATCCCAGTTGGTGTTCATGGTTGATTTTTGAGGATGCACCTCTTGTTTGTATTGATGTTTGGTGTCTGTGCATTGGCCAGGAGTGACAATGTTGTGTATTCCTGTTCTGTCTATGATCACATTGCCTTTCCACTGTTTGGCTGCCCATGTGTGGGCTTGTTGGACTTCTGTGTATGTTGTTTGTGAGCTTTGTGTTTGGCTATTGTTTTTGTGTCAGCATTGGTTCAGGCATCCCTGAGTGTGAGTGTGATGTTTGTGGATGCAACCCAGGGAGTGTGATTGGTTGTCGGTGAACTCACAGGACATCATTTTCACCATTCTGTGTGTTTCACACTGGTGTTGAGTGTTGCGGGTGTGAGGTGGGTAGATGAGGGGCATGTGTGAAGGTCCTACTTGTGTTTGTCAGTCAGGGAGTGTGACAATGAGCCTTGTGTGTTGTGCTGATGACATACACATGTCAAGTGAGTTGACACAGATGTGTGGCTGGTCACTGTTTGACTTCATACACTTCCTATCATTCCTATGCCTATGCATGGCTTGCCTTGATGTCTCCCTGAGTTGCTGCATGTAGGTCACTTTGGGTTAATTTCACTCACTGTGCCACCCATGTGTGATTTGATGCCCAAAGGGTGGTGTGATATGTTCCTTCTCTTGCATGTGTTGTACACTAGTTATGTGGCTTGCTCCATGGCTTTCCAGCACTGTCCACTTCACTTTTGGCTGACCCATTTATTGTCCTCCATTGGTACTGGGCTATGGTATGTGTATGTGGCTGGGTATCAGTGTGGGGTGTTTGTGAGTGACTTGACAGGCAGTGTGAACAGTTCAGTGGATGTTCCTATGCAGTGTCAGTCTTCATTTTTGAATTATACTCATTTTGCTTCACATGTGTGGGAGGTAGGTGTGAGGGGGAGGGTTGTCCAGCCCCTGAGCTTCTGTGCAGGGTGTTCCTCTTCACCCCCACCTTCCAAGCCAGGCTCCCTGCTCCTTTGGTGTGTGGGGTGCACGGTCTGGCTACACCTGGCAGCTTAATTGTACAGGGGGGCACAGGAGGAGCACACAGCATGTCCCCAAACGGGTGTGGTAAGCGTAGTGTGTGTAGGGTAGAGGTGGAGCCCTGTGAATCTTTGTGGACTGCCCATGCCTGGCGCCGGCCCTGCCTACTACATTATGCGCAGGTTTTCCTGCGTCTTCACCGCTGTGGTGACGTGACCGGGACATTGCAGTGATTTCGCGGTTGGTGGGTGACCCGTATGCGGAGGGGTTATTTTCTACCAGGTAGGACATCTGTGGGTATACTTGGGGATGTGTTCCTGTCCCCACCAGAGTGTCTGATGTGGACAGGAACCGTATATCAGCACAGGAGTTGTGTATTGTGGTTGTGTGCGGAGTTGTGTATTTGCGTACCTGCGGCGTTGTCCATTACTTGCTGGTAGTGGATAAGGTACAGCAGCGGAAAGGCTTGAAGAGCTGGATCCATTGCGGTCCGGAACGGGTGGAGGGGACCGGGAGTCTGGTTTCACGTTCCGCTGTCGTGCTTCCGCCGTCTCTGGGTGGGTGGATTCTCCGCTGTGGTGTGATGGGCTGTTTGTGGCATCGTGATTTGTACAGCGGACGGGACGTCATTCCGCACGGCGGTGGGTCTCTATTGGCTCCCTCCGGCGCGGTGGTGGGCGTAAATTTCTGGCAGTTCACGTCGCTCCGCGGCGGAGGGAAATGGGCTATGTTTGCCCATTGTAAAATGGTGTGCTCGAGGACCGCTGCTGGAGTGCGGAAAAATACATTTTCCGCCAGCACCGCGGTTGTGCCTCCGCCCGCCATCCTAATGACCCCCTAGGTTAGGCTTAAAGCTTTTTGGTGCTATTTTGAGCCTTAAACTTTAAAAATTCATATCTCCAGTTTCATTATTAGATTTTTGTTGTTTTAAATTTCATTTCTTAAAATGTACTATCTTTTTTTTAATCGGTTTGGGATTTTTCTTGCGTTATATTTTGACTTTTTTGCTGTTTTGGTACTGCATAAATACTTTACACATTGCCTCTAAGTTAAGCCTGTCTGCTCTATGTCTTAGCTACCAAGTGATTGAGCTAAGGTTAATTTATTGACTATTGTGATTCACCCTAACAAGGTTTGTGAGTATTACTTGAGGTGGATAGTTACCCCCCTCAACTAATACTCACAATTTCTTATTACAACTCATTAGGTGGCCCCAGTAAAGACCACCTAAAAACCTCTCTCACTATCCTAATACTGATCTCAGTAATTACAAAGGGTCCAAGAAGTTGCAGACTATTCGTATAATTACCGTTAACCTATATACAATTTCACAGGCTTTTGCAGCATTTACAAATGTTGCATATTTGACAAAATATTAGTAATTCAGCATATTTATTAATTATAAGTGAGGACAGAGAAGGAGGTGGACTGATTAGGGATGGATTGGGGGCATGTGTTAAAAATAGAGGAGGGCGACTGCCGATTACCATTTACCTGGAAATATCTCCTTTGTGGTTCCACGCACACCCTCAACATATTGAATAGCAAGGGGTGGATTAATTATTTGAGTTGCTGTCTCTCCTAGTTGTAACATCAATGTTATGCCTACAGGGTTATTAAATGTACAGGCCATAATATTACAATTGAACGGTGTTGTGGAGAGGTTTGTGGCTGCTGGTGTAGTGTCTGCATGAATGATGGGTGTTGTGGAGTGGTCAGCGGCTGTTGGTGTAGTGTCTGCATGAATGATGGGTGTTGCGGAAGGATCTGTGGCTGTTGTTGTGGTGTCTGCATGAATGCTGGGTGTTGTGGAGGGGTCTGTGGCTGTTGCTGGTTCTGCTTGAATGCTGGGTGTTGTAGAGGGGTCTGTTCTGTTTGTATGATATCTGGGGGTATGTTGCTGGTGGTGAGGGGGATGAGTGTCTGGTGAGTGGTTGCATGCCTGCGTTTTTTATGCAGTTTTTGTGTGGGTGGTGCTTGGGTCTGATGAAGTGTGTGTGTGTGGATCTGTGCATGTGCTTGGAACAGGTATGGGAATAGGGAATTTGGATGGGGAAGGGGAAGAAGGTGGGGCAGAAGGTTGGGATGGGTGGAAGGCTGCCATGAGTGAGGAGGCCAGGGTCTGAAAAAACCTCTGTAGGCCAGATAGAGCACAGTGGATGCCTTCCAGGTAGGCCACCATCTGTGTCAGCTGACTGCCTTGCACCTGGATGGCATTCAGGAGTGCTGTCTGACCCACAGAGTTGTTTCTCAGTAGGTCAATAGCCTCCTCACTGAGGGCAGCGGGGTAACAGGGACAGGGGCTGAGGTACCTGCAGCAAAGGAGACAGCTTCCCTCCTAGGGGAACGGGGCTGGCCAACTGGTTGGTGGACAACAGGGAGGGTGGCGATGGAACTGGGGGTGGTGGCCAAGGATGAAGGTAGAACTAATCCTGTGGGGTCCACCACCACTTGGGAGTGTCCACCGGAAGAAGACCTGGATGGAGATGAACTTGAGCTTGTGTCCTCCGTGGTACTCCGTGGTACTCCCTACACCCTCTGGTCACTGGGTCCCTCAATTCTGTGCTGTAACATCCAGAACCACTGTGACCAGCGGTGTCCACACCGATGTTGGCCCCTTCTCCTTTGCTTTCCCTGGATGAATCTCAAATGACATGTAAAATAGGTTTATTGCAACTGTGTTTCCACACCTGATTATCACATATCAACATAAAATATTTATTAAGTGCACATATCACACCAGCTTCATGGTTCACCATATAAGCTTCACTGTGAGCATGAACACATGCATGCATGCTACATAACCTGCAAACAGTTGGTTCCATTTATGGCATAACCCCAGACAGCTCCAAAAGCATTGTTGGACTTGTCTATACTCCATCCTTATGTCCATACTAGGATAGTTGATCACCTTGCATCATTTGGCACATGTAGTATACCAAAGTAAAATGATGTTACCTAATGGGATGGATACAATTTTTACATTTACACAATGGTCCCACAAGGCCCAGATTAAAAAAAATATTCATTTTCCTTAACACACATAATGATGTTTTGAAGGTCAAGTTAAAGGGCAATGTACTATCAATATGTGCTGTAGCAGACATCATGTCACATGCAAATGCTCATTGCACACTGATGACACTTTTGACTTGAAACTTCATCATATGTCCACTACCTGAAACGTCTCATGAAAGGACGTATTACATGTGGCATAGAAAAGTAGCCTGGAGAAAATGAGGGAAAAATGTTTTGGGAGATAGATGCTCCAAATGCACACAGCATATTACTTCTCATAACCAAGTTAGCATCCCCAATCCTTCTTGGTACAGGTGATAATACCATTCACAGATGTCATTCCTGCAGCCCAATACACCTTTGAATGTTGTTGTGTTTCTCTGAATATCAATGACGTGAAGAGGTGGGAGAACTATTGTCCTAATGGGATGGTTCATCACAGCCCCATTTGGGATAGAAAACACAAATTGGCTTGTAAGACACTCACATAAGTTCTCTACATTTCTACATCTCACTCCATGATGCATAGATATGTGAATCCATCACAAGTAGAATCTAGGGCTTAACACATATCATAATGGTGATGTTAAGTACACACAGTACAGTAGATACACATTTCATTATATGATTGTCCTATGCAGGTATCCAAAATATTAACAACAGTAATCATAATTCACTCTGGGACTCAGAGGCACATTGTAGTCTGCAGGAATGGAAAGGATGGAGTTGAACAGAGTAAAAAATGTATGTGAGTTAGTTACCTACTCCTCTGGGGAGCCATAGAGCTGGCCATACAGGGGAAGGACCTCTTCTACAAGTTTCTCCAGCTCCTCTGAAGAAAAGGCAGGGGCCCTCTCACATGCTTGGCCTGGCATGATTGGTCCCAGTGGTGGCAAACAGCAGCTAAACGTGTCTATAGCAGCAGTGTCAGGAGGCAAATTAGTTATTTTTCAACTCGCGGAGTACATGCACACCACGTACGTGGTCATCAGCATAGCTGCACACAGCCATTGAGCTGCAACTGTCACAGTCACCAACGTTAGCCTATGGCTGTGTCCACCGTGCGGTTGACTTCCGAGGTAGTTCAAAATGTCCTACATGCGAGGTCAGGCATCCGTCATTTTAGTGGTTGGAACTACCGTACTGGTGACTGTTATGTGTATCACCACCACTACAAATGAGAGCTTACCTGTTTAAATTTGAAATACTCCATTCCCAAGTAATTTACAGTACACAAATCATCTGTGTAGTGCATTACAGTTCATAAAGGCAAAATCTGTGTGGTGCACTATACACCACGGTTGTCGGTTTTTACCTGAAATTTCATGAAATCGTCATTATTGTGCAAATTTTCAATTTCTGACTGATGTGCACATTTATGTTACAGACACATGTGAAGGCCATTATGGGGATTATTGGTGTATGTTGAAAGTAGGCAATGATCATGTGAAATGTGTAATGCTTTCTGAAGCAGTTGTGTTTTGTCACATGCCTTTGGCATATATATATATAGATATATATATATATATATATATATATATATATATATATATATATTTTACTCTGGACACTGTGACCAATGTTCTAAATTGTTTTGACTCCTCACATAAGTACCCTAGGAGAGGGAGGCGATGACAGCCTCCAGTGTTACCGCCCATTTCCAATCCTTCAGACCTTGGAAAAAATGGTACGTAATCAAGAAGTTTTGTTTAAACAGGCAAACAATACAGGATTTATGTCGTCAGTTGGAGCCTGATCAACTTCCTCAAATCACTTATTCTACATGTATTCCACCTATAGTGAGACTTATGGCAGTATTAAATTTTCTGGCCACAGGCTCCTTCCAGTACACTGTGGTTATATCTGGTGGTATCACAACCAATGTTCAGTGTTGACGCATTGACAGCTACATACAGTTCCCCAGACATGAGGATTTAGCAAATGTAAAGGGGGATTTCTATGGATTTGGTCACCTCCCACATGTGGTTGGAGCCATTGATGGCACCCATATTGCTTTAGTGCCACCGCAAGTTAGGGAACAAATGTACCATAACAGGAAGCACTTCCATTCCGTCAACGTGCAAGTTGTCTGTTTACCGGATTTGTACATCTAAAACGTCTGTGCCCAGTTCCCAGGATCAGCCCAGGATTCCTTTGTACTGCAGAACAGCACCATACCCCAGCTGATCTCACAAGTGTTACCGGTGAGGGCCGGGCTTGTTGATAAGTTTGATCTATCCTAACTTTGTATGGGTAATGTCAGGTAGTATAATCAGAAAGTGTGTAACATATTGTTGCACTTCTGTCTGTCTTCCATCTAGGAGACTCAGCATATCCCGACCGCCCATGGTTGTTGGCACTACTGAGGAATCCAATAACGCCAGGAAAAGTCCGCTTCAATGAGGCCCATGGAAGAAAACGGCGGCCAGTGGATCGGGCTTTTGGGCTCCTGAAGACCAGATTCAGAAGTCTGGACAGACTGGGGGTGCCCTCCTCTACTCACCCATAAAGGTGTGTCAAATCACCGTGGCCTGCTGCATGCATCACAACATTGCCCTGTGACGGAACATCCCTTATATTGCAGAGGATGGAGATATAGAGGAGCTACCAGGTGAGGAACCTGAAATGCCAAACGATGATGATAGTGGTGAAGAGGAAGGAGCTGACTTGTGTAAAGATCTCATTGACAACTTCTTCTCATGAGTGTAAGTACGTTGTGAGATGTCATGTCTCTGACTATTAAATCAACTCTTGTTGTGATGATGTGTGGAGTATGTTTATGGAAATTACTAGGAAGATAAAGCTATTGCAAAATCTGGTGAAAGGTGTTTGTTTTATTAGTGTTGCTTTGTTTTGCTTAGATGTTTGTCATGGACTGTGTTCTCTAGAAAGTGACTATCTGAATTGTTTCATATGTATGGTTTCATAGCTAACCTCTTTGTTTTGGTCTGTTTTAGATACTTTCACCATGGCATCTTCATTTGGACATTTCAGATTTGTGACATTAGCAGGTATATGATGCTGTTCTGATGTACAAGGTGGACATGGATTGTTCCTGGGAATGTCTGTCACAGGCTTTGGGTGTACAAAACCTGTACCAGCAATAGGATGGAAGTTAAGAGGGTACCATTGGACTCGTTCCTTGTGCTGTGGTGGTCCTAATGCAATATGTGTACCATCATGTGCTCCAACACAATGTTGTGTTGGGCCCAAATCATGGTATTCTGCCTTCACATTGGCTAAATCCTCATTGTGTTTAAACTGTAAGTAGCTGTTGATGTGTCTCCTCATTGTAGGCCACAGTGCTTATGGCAGATCACTGACATTTGTTTTTGACATTCCACCAGATGCAGCAACACTGGATTAGAATGATCACATGATCAGAATCTCTTCTATTGCCATTGGTCTGTTTATTGGTTTAAATGATGTGGGATTCCTTTTGTGAGGTAGGCAATATAGCTCCAATTGATGATGTAGACCTATTTTTATATTGCTTATTATATAGAAAATTGTTTGGTGTGTCCCCTCCTTCCATGTTGTTACGGTCTGCAACTGAAAATGTCATCACTGACACAGTATATTTGAGTGATGTCTGAGATGTTATGTTTCTGACATCATGTCAATCTATGATTTGAACACTGGAATAAAGAGGTTATAAGACCAGACACTTGTATGTATGTGTTGGTGTGACATGTTTGTGATACAGAGCTAAACATTGTTGACATTCAACATATCCATGCTTACACAAGTAGCTTGTTTTGGCATTGCAAAGTTCACATGATAGTATATATACATTGCTAGATATTAGAGATACTACAGGAGGCACTGAGTTTGCGAATAGTGTATTTATTGCACTGAACAAGGTTAAAATAAACATTGTGCCAAATCAAACAGGGAAAACCAAAGGTGAAGAGGTCAGTCATGGTGGATGAAACCATAGTTGTAGATACCAAATTGTCTGGAGTCCAAAGTCCAAAATACTACTTCCATCAGAAATGGAAATGTGTCCGGGAATAGTCCACTAAGTGAATGCATTGCACAAACAGAAGTAAATTAGGTGTGAGGTTTCTTATTGGTGGTGGTGGGTGTGTTGCCATCCACACCTCCTGGATTTTTGGGTGTACAGCCCCTCTTTTTGGTGAGGGGGGGTCGGCTGCTGCTGAGATAGGGATGGCTGCAGGCGTGTCTTCCTCTTGCAGGACCTCCCTTGCTGTGGCTGCCGCAAAGGGCTGGATGTAGGTTGACCACAGGATGGGGAAGACGGTGGTGGAAAAGTACTGCAGAGGGTGGTGTTGATGTCCTGCAGCACCCCAACAAGGGAGCCCATGTTGGTATTGATGCCGGCCACCTCCTGGTATATGGCCCTCTGCAGCAGCTTCATCTCCCAGATTTCAGTTAGTACCTGGCCCATCACGCCTTGGGATTCCTGCTAGGCAATCAAGACTTGGTAGATGGCAGCCTGGGTGTGAGTGACCCAAGTGGGCTCGCTCAGCGGGCCCACAGTTACGCTCCCACAACCCCTAACCCCATGGCCTGTGCCCTTGGCCTAGGCTGCACCCTCCCACTGGGTCCTGGTTACTCAGGGACTGGGTTAGTGATTGCCACCTCAGAATCCAGGACTGGGGGCACAAGATGCTTCTGACTATGCTAGGTACACAGGTTGGGGTGGGCAGAGGCTGACTGTGTTGTTGCAGCTTGAGGGACAGGTGTTGTGGGCACAGGGAGACCCAATGTTGCTGTCTGCCCAGGCTGACCAGATGTGCCAGGAAGGTAATCCACATTTACATCTCCAGGAATGTTGTCATCACTGAGGGCTTGATCCTGGGCTGAAGTGGGAGTCTGCTCGGTGGGCAAGCTCTGGCCAGGTGCTCTGCCAGTTAGACCTGTTGAGAAATAGAGACCATTGTTATTGGTGAGAATGTGGTATGTACATCAACATCGTTTGTGTCACAGTAAGTAGAGACCTCAGAAGAAACAAAATAGGTAGAGATTACTATTGTGATCTATTATAGTGGTATTGAACCTGTTAACAAGACATTTGGAGACATTCAATACATGTAGCAGAATTGAGCAGCTCATTAGATGTGCTGATATGTTGCATTTTGGGATAAGAAATGAACATGACATTTCTAGAACATTTAAGCCAACGCAGTGTAGAAGCAACATATGTATTTGACCATTCAAAGGCCTAGTTGTGTAGAATACAGGCGAAGACACAACTTGGTTGTATATCTGGCATTAGTCAACATGTGAGCAGTGCAGAGTCAGTGGGTCACCTGCCACTTCTTATCATCTGAATTACCTTCATGCCTTACATATATTTGAAGCACACACTTGGTATGGTGTCACTCATGCCATTAGTAGCTTCAGTTAAGGAGACCAGGACAACATCAAGCAAAGAAGTCAGACATGTCTCTGATAGAGCATTGTATGTGCATTGCACAGTCCATGAGTGGTGAACATCAGTTGTAACAGAGCATCTTGTTTAGAGTTACATTAACAGGGCCTCATGGTAGTTGTAGTCATTTCAATCAGAACTCCCCAACACTTGACAAATGGTAACCTGCATTATAAGTGAACATCAGTTGTAACATGACAGACTAGTGAGAATGGGCAAGATCACTATTGCATCTTGTTTAGAGTTACAGTAACAGAGACTCATGTTAGTTGTAGTCATTTTAGTCTCAACTTCCCAACACTTGAAAATGGTTGATGTAACATACCTGTTGGCAACATGCATTTGGGATGGACCATACATTTGCAGATTAACTCATATCATGGATCCTGGGATGACATTTTTATCTTAATACACTTACAGACTGCATTTCAACATGTGGCATGTAATAGAGATTGATGCATGTGATCTTAATGCAACAATAAACATTTACACTGACAAACCAACATCTTGATACTTGGAGAATCAAATATTAGGAAAGTAGGTAGACAACACAGTAGCAAAAGCAGAGTTGAGAGCCAACAGGCCATTAAGGTATTGTGACAATTAGTGAAGTGTGACTTACCAGACTCCCCTCCCCCAGCTATTCCTGTCAAGCCCTCAGAATGCCAGATGGCCAAGACCTTCTCCTCCCAAGGGAAAGGTGGTAATTGGGGCCAGCAGGATCACCACCAGTCCTCTGGGCCTCCAGGTGGTGCTTGAAGGCCAGGGAATGCACTTTGAACCTGAGGTTGTTCCACCTCTTCCTAATTTCCAGCTGTGTGCGCAGAGCGGTACCAACAGCATTCACTTTATTGACTATCCTGTCCCATATTTCCCTTTTCCTACTGAGAGGAGTATGTTGGATTTTGGCTCCAAACAATTGTGGCTCTATTCTTATGATCTTTTCCACCAAGACTGATGACTCTGCCTCTGTGAAATGTGGATTTTTGGGGCGAGGCATTACTACAAAATAAAGTAAGTGACTATGAAAAAAATAACACTAAGGGATATTAGAGAAAAAACATTCAACAAAAAAGGGTGTGGAGAGTGCAAAATAGGATGAGACAAAACAAAAGGCTGCCTTATCTCAAAAAGCACAAAACAGTTTTGGCTGTCTTGTGCGCTGCAGTTGAGAAGCAAAGGATCATGGTCAGGGATGGAGTGTGTTTTATAGTGTGATTTGCAGGCGTGTCCACTTGCCCAATGGACATCAGCTGTGTAGTTTTTTAATCCATCCAATAGGCACTGTTGTAGTGCTTTGCAGCAAATGTACTGCGGCAGTTGGCCGCCGTTGGGGAACTGCCGCAAGGGGACCGCCAGTACAACTGTGTTATCGTAATAAGCTGAGCGGAAACCACGACGTGGTCGGAGTTTCAGGCTGCATAATACGGCGGGAAGAAGACCACAGGTGCAGTGGTCTTCTTGGGACTGCCACCACTGTGGTACGGCGGTCAGACTGCCAAACAAGTAATCAGGCCCTTGGTCTCTGGATGGAAGTCAAAAATCCTCAGCAGGGCAAGGCAGAAGGTGGAGGTCAAGGAGGGCTCCATTACGTCAGATAGCCATTGGATGAGGTCCAGGAGAAGCTGTAGACTTTTGGCTGGAAAGCTCAGTGCAGGAAAAATGTGATCTTTGCGCCTTGTGAAGGTCCCTCGTGGGCTGGATTCTTTTGGCCCCTTTGCCCAGTGAAGATTTCTACATTCCAACGTAGTCACTTTTTTGGAGCTCGGATTCCTCCAACAGGCAAGGCTGCAGGCACTAGTCGAAGAGGGTTCCACAAACCCAGCTACCTTCTCCTCAATAACCCACTGAACTGGATTTGCTGCTATGGAAAAGCTCCAAGTAGGAGCAACCGAATCTTGAGCCCAGCAGCAATGCACATTTGTTGGATCAACTTGACAGGTTGGTCCCAATCCTTCAAAGGACTTTGGAATCAAAAAGTTTTTAAGTCCTAGGTTTCAGGAGATTTCAGGAGAATTATACTTTGACACAGCCCAGAGTTCTAAGACCTCAGAAACAACACTTGGGGGTCATGAATCACTCCAGCAGAAGCCACCAGTAGGGTGCAGGACAAGTCCAGTTGGAACTGTTCAGCTGGGAAGTTGCAGGAAAGGCCTCTTGTAGCTTGTGTTGTGCCTGTAGCTTGAACAGGAGGCCAGTCTTGTGACCCTTGGAGTCCATTGTTTGTCCTGGATACAACAGGGATAGCAGGTCAAGACTTCAAGGTTCTTCTCAGGGCTCAGACAGCAGGTCAGGTTTAGTACTCTTCTTGTCTTCTACAGGTCAAGTAGTATTCTGTGGAGGGTATATGGGTGCCACATTTTCACCTGGCACCAGCTCAGGGGTGTGGGTGTGGGTGACTCCCGGTCTCTCCCTAACCAATATGGTAAGGGTTCCCAGGAAATGTTCACAGGTATTTTCTGTGTGCCCTATTGCAAACAATCCCACAGTACCCCTCTCTACCTAAACCCAAGATGGCAGAAGCTTTCCTTTCTTGTGTAGAGCTTGTGTGCCCACCTCAGAGGTGTGGCCATGGAAATGAGCAACCCCTCCTCTGTGGTCAGTCTAAACCAGTTCTGGGGGCAGCTCCTCGCTCACTGGAATTAGTACCTGCCTAAGTGGGGGGGGGGGAAGGGCCTGTCCAGATGTCAGCTAACAACTGGCTGATCCAGCATAGGCCTCTTTGAAGTTAATCAAGTTCCTGGACTCATCCCACTGACCATCTTGTCAAGAAAACAACAACACCTCCCCACACCAAAGGCCTTTGTCCTGCTCTTGAAGCAGTTTTCACACCTACTCAAGGGAGCTATTCAGCTGTCAGGTGACAGTTGGAGCTCATGCAAATGTACCTCTAAAGGTTCTAAACAGGGAAAAGGTAACTTTCTAAAAGTACTTTTTCCCTAATACTGGTTAAAAATGTGACATTACTGTTAAATTGGATTTTGAATAGCTATAAAAAAGGTCTTTGAATCACATTTCTAGCTGTTTCCTATCCGAAAGTAGCATTATTAAATACAATAACGTAAACCAATGTTTTCCTATGGCTCAGCCAGCCTTTTTTTTTTTAAACAAACTTTATTGGTTTTATTCATGCATGGTAACACCTGTATCATCAACAACTTTATGCTTACAATTTTACCCTTTGGGTTACAGTGTCTCTATAGCTCGCAGGAGATACATTTACAGAAAAGGATATACTCCGTGAGCAAGTATGTAGCTTAGTTGTCCATTACATGATTAAGGCAGCAAAACTCATTCATTCATGTTTAGAATATCAAACACAATAGAACAACTCCTTCCCTCCTGCCCACTTGGCACACCACTTGCCTATTTACATGAGAGTGTAAGTTTCAACTCTATAGAGATGCTATATTCGGGTTATCCTATCCTGATGCTGTGCATTTTCGTCCGTTTGTATATACAGGCTTAACTTGTGTTCTCTAAATCCAGTATTGGTTAGGGGATGTGTTAGTGTCCTATTTCATGCTATTGTGCTGGGAGTTCCGTAGCTTTGAATGTTTCCAACATCGTGTCCCACTCGATTGAAATTGGTGTTTTCCTCAGGCCTCTATATTCTTCCTTGCGTATAACTGCACTCTCCACCCTTCCCCAGCGAATCACCTCCTCATGCCAACCTTGTGCAGTAGGTGGCAAGGCCGATTTACAACGCATGGCATGGATCAGCCAGCCTTGCTACAGTGAAAATCGTTTTTGTGGGGTTTTCACTGTAAGAACATGTTCAACATAAAATCTTTACTTGTCCTACTTTAAAATACTGTGCACCCTGCCTTATGGGCAATAAGTCCAACTTAGGGGTGGCTTATAAATATTTAAAATGAAGGTTTAGACCTGTCAAAAAGGGTGACTTTGACAAGTTGAATTTTCAGTTTAAAATTCCAACAGCCATGATATAAAGGGTAGGCCTGGAGTCATGTTTGCACTGCCACTGTTGTGGATGGCACAATGGGTGCTGCAGTCCACTAGTGGCATTCAACTTACAGACCCAGGGTCCACTTTGTACCATATGGAAGGGACTAGTAGGCAAGGTAAGTATACCATTTAGGGCTATGCTAATTTCATCATGTTGAAAGGGGCAGCACAGGCACTTTACCTCTGGCTAGCAGGAGTAAAGTACACAGAGTACTACACCCAGCAAAAACAATCAAGGCAAATATTCAATCTGGGGATACACCACACAAAAGATGGTCATTTCCTACAGTTGTGTTTTCAAATTGTCAGGTTAATGCAAAGTGTGGTGCATGTTTTATTTTTTTAAACATATTTTATTGAATATGTACCATGCAGACCATTGCCCGACATAAACCATTTCCATACAGGATGATGACATATTACCAAAAAAGGAATACTCATTGGGTACATTTTGTATACATAACAAACGTGAAAACCAAAACTGTACGCAGACTGTCCCACCCCACCCACATTGGCAAGCATTTTTAGATACATATGTTGAAAAAAGGAAAACATAGTATCTTATAATATGGCCATTAACATCCCGAGGAAACTGCTGTTTAAGGGGTTTGCGAGGGAAGAGGAGGAAGGTCTATGCCCCTGTAGGTAGCTCATCGTGACCAAATTTTCCTGTGTTTTTGTGGGCAATCCCGTGCTTGGAAGACTGCTATTTCTGCACCCATGCAGGTGTCAAGCACCTTTCGCCATTTCCCCATTGTCGGTGGGGAAGTTCCTTTCCATAGCTGAGCGATATCGCGATTGTGAGCACAAGGAAGAGTAAGTGTTGTTTGTAACGGTTTCCACCTATATCATCTGTACTATGAAGGAGGAATAGTCGAGGGTCAAGTGGGAAGTCCCAGGACAACATCTCTTTGAGGCAGGTCAAAACTCTGCGCCAGAAGGGTTGTATTGCAGAGCAACTCCACACCGTATGGAAAAATGACACCTCCTCCCCATCACAACGTAGGCATTGAGGGGATGCAATGACTCCCATCCTCCAGAGACGAAGGCGTGTATAATATACCCGATGGACATATTTAAACTGAATAAGACGGTATCTAGAGGACACCGCAGCACCCCTAGGACTAGCTATAGCCTCTGCCCAATCGTCATCGGTCAATTCTGGGATATCATCTTGCCATGCTTTCCTAGTCTTATGGAGAGTCGTGGTGGAGTGCGTTGTCAGTGTTTGGTAAATCTGCCGAATTTTGTGTGCGCCCAAGTCGACAATAAGGAGGCGGCCCTCTAGCGGGTGGAATTCAGGGAGGTCATCTAATTGCTGAAGCACTGGAGTGAGAGCCTGGCGTAGTTGGAGATACTTATAAAACTGGGTCTTATGAAGATGAAACTCTTCCTGTAGTTGCTGAAAGGATTTTAACATGGTACCCTGCACGATATCCCCTAGTGTGGAGATGCCGATCTGATCCCACTGACGGAACCCCTTCAATGTTGTCACCTGGCGCAGGTAGGTACCCTGCCACAATGGCGTTGTCTGGATCAAACGCCCATGCCAACCCATTCGCCGGACCGTATATCTCCACAGCCGTATTGTCGTTCTGCTGGCGTGGGTTTGAGAATCAAGTTTCTGCGTGCTGTATAACAGCCTTAGGAGAGGAATCCCTTCCATTTCTGTGTGTTCTAGGGCAAACGCCGGGTCTGTAGGTGTGTTATACCACCAATCATTAATGACCAGGAGGTGAGAAGCCACGTAATACGAGTAAACGTCGGCAGCGGCGATACCGGCGCAATATGTAGATTGTACACAGGTCTGTAGTGCAACTCTAACCGCTCCCCTGCCCCATAAGAATTTATTAAGTATAGCATTTATTTGCGCGAACCATGACCGCGGTATATGATATGGGAAGTTTTGGAGTCGGTAAAGCACTCTGGGGAGAGAAACTATTTTTAAAATCGCCGAACGCCCATACAGTGAGAGAGGTAAGACCATATGGACGTCTCATCATGGAGCCGGAGAAGGAGAGGGTTAATATTGTGTATCCAGGACGTCTCGGGGCAGGGAGACATATATATACCCAAATATTGGAAACCGTCCGTGGCGTGTTTGAGCTGGGATGCCCATGTACCTCTACCCTGCTGTCCGCAAACTGGGAACAACACTGATTTGGAAGGGTTGGTATGAAGGCCGGTGGTCTGGCCAAAAACTCGAAGAATCTGCTAAATACATGGGCCCAAGATCCATGGATCCATCATGAAAAATAAGACATCGTCTGCATATAATGCTATACGATCTGGTTGTGATCTTGGCCAGGCGAAACCTCGTAGAAGCAGATCTTAGCGAACCCATATCGGCAGGGGTTCTACCGCCAAGGGGGCAACCCTGTCGTGTGCCGCGGCTGATGGGAAAAAAGGGAGAGCGATGACCGGCAATACGCACTGAGGCCATAGGTTCCATATAAAGCAGATGTACGCATGCCAGAAAACGTGGGCCGAAGTTACTCGCCTCCAGAAGCTGGAATAAATACTCCCAGCTCAGGGGGTCAAAGGCCTTGTCTATATCGGTGAGGAGTATGGCTGCAGGGCGTCCCAGCTCTGGGGCCAATGCCATAGCATTATGGACCCGGCGGATGTTATGGAGGGTGGCTCGGTGTGGCATAAAACCAGATTGATCCAGGTGGATCAGATCTTGAATGCAGGTCTGCAGGCGATCTGCTAGAACTTTCCCCAGGAGTTTGGATTCAAAATTAATTACGGAGGTAGGACGGTATGTGGATGGATCTTCTGGGGGGCGACCAGGCTTTAAGAAGAGGACTATCTCAGCTTGGCGCCAGCCATGGGGTAATAGTTGCCTATCAAGGGCCTCGTGTATTGTGTCTAATAGATGTGGGCCCAACGTGGACATATGGGAGCGAAGGAATTCTATGGGGAACCCATTAGGACCAGGTGCCCGGCCGGGCCGCATCGCAGTTAGTGCCGCTGTTAAATCGTCCACGGTAATGGGGGAATCCAAGTGGTCTCGCATCTGATCTGTCAGTCTCTGGGGGGTAATATCTCGAAGGAATTCCACTATGAGGTCCTCCGAAAGCTGTTCCCGCCGTGCGTATAGCGTGGAGAAATGTAGTGCAAATTCTGTAACCACTTCAGCAGGGGACATATGTAGGACACCATCACTACCTCTAATGGTTGGGACTATGGCTGGGGCACTCCCTGTCTGACAGAGTCTGTGTAGCATTTTACGCGATTTGTCCCCCCACTTGTATATTCGGTGTTGGGACGCCAACCAGATATCTTTCATCTCGTCCATAAGGTGTTGGTGCAGCTGTTGTTGCGTGAGGGATAGGTTACGGTGAAGGGTGGGACTGGGATCCAACGTGTATTGCGTTTCCAGGGATGTGCATTGGGTTTCCAGCTCTGCCGTCTGAGCGGAGCGTTTACGTTTGTCATTTGCCCTGTAACTAATGTCCACCCCTCTAAGTGTAGTCTTACAGGCTTCCCAGAGGGCCTCTTTGGATGGAGCTGGGTCAGTGATCAGAGTGAGATATTCTTGAAGCGCCGTGCTTAGGCACTCTTGATAGTCAGGATCTCGGAGGTGCCATGGGGACATTCGCCACCTGAAGGGGGGCTTCTGAAAGTGCAACCTAAGTGTCACCATGTCCGGGGAATGGTCAGACAACCCTCTAGGAAGATGGGAGACCTGGGAAAACCTATGGATGTAGTTTTGTGGTGTAAATATGTAATCTAGGTGAGACATGGAGCCATGAACCGTGGACGTATATGTATAACCTGTCTCGTGGGATGGTATTCTCGCCATATGTCTGCCCATCCCAATGCCCCAGCAAGTAATAACAATTTAGAGGTCGCGGCGGAAGAACCGATGCCCGATCCCCGTCTCCTATCGAGCGGTGTCATAGTGTCATTCCAGTCTCCTCCCAGGATAGATAGGCCCTCTGGGAGTTTGCCCCACTGACGAGTAATGCTTTCCACAAACGTGTTATTCATAGGTGGGGGCGCATAAATGCTGCCCAGATTAAGTGTTTCCCCATTGAGTGTGCCCGACAAAAGGACATATCGTCCCCCGGGATCCACCCAGTGTTTAATATGGATGTATGGAACACAGCTGTGAATGAGAATGGCTGTTCCTCTAGAACCCCTAGTGAATCCCGCATGATAAACCTGCTGATAACCAAACCTGGCTAAGCACGGAGCCTTATTACCCAATAAGGGAGTCTCCTGTAGGAGGAGAATGTCTGCTCCATAACGTTTGGCCTGTTGCAGAACAGCCCCTCTTTTTATTTTGTTAAGCAGCCCTTGAACATTCCACGTTACTACCGTTAGATCACCCACGTGGGAGACAGCTGGCTGGGTGGCCATATGTGGAGTTTGGGACAAATAAGCTGGCCTGCCTAATGGAGAGTGGGATATGTGTCTGCGTGCATGAAGAAAACTGGAAACAACAGAACTCTTAACCGGAAAACACCCCCCCCCCTCCCATCCCCTCTCCCGATACTACCAAGGAATCGGAGAATCTGTCGCGGTAAGGAACGACCCAGGACCCAAATGGTAGATCCCAGGTCTCCCTTCCAATGGATCCCAACATTCCCATATAACATTAACAATGGGGTATAAGTGTCCGGGTCAGGTCAGCCACAGTGTACGGTGTCCACCTCTACTCGGTGCAGAGTAGACGGGATAATTCCAAACTCCAATAAGTCAAACACGATCAAGTGGGAGCCACGCAGACTGTAGATTAATCAAGACGCAGGCTCAGGGCTGGAGGATCATCGTGTAGAACCAGAACGATGTCGCGGTTTGGATTTCGTCCTAAGCGGTCTATTCGTTTGCGAGCCCCTGGAAGAGTCAGACTCTAACGGCGGCGGGGAGTGAGGTTTCAGATGTGCCCGCTCGTCAGACCAGGCAAAGACCGCTTCAGGCGAGTCAAAGAAGTGAGTCTTAGAGTTATATACAACACGGAGCCTGGCCGGATAAAGCAGCATATATGAGATATTAAGGTCTCGTAGCCTCTTTTTGGCTGCCGTGAAGGACTGCCTTTGCTGCTGCACTGAACGGGTGTAATCCGGGAAGATCATTATGGTCCTGGAGTCAAAAATGAGTTTATCTCTGTGCGACCGAGCAAACTGCAACACTGCATCTCTATCTGCGTAGTTGAGCAGCTTGGCGATAACCGGCCGTGGATTTTCCCCAGGGGGTGGTTTCCTTGTGAGTGCCCGGTGGGCCCTCTCGACCACGAAGCACGTGGAGAGCATTTCCGCAGGCAGCAAATCTCTGATGGTGCATGTTTTTAATGTAAATAATAAAGTTGTTTTTTTATGCCTGCGTTTTCTACATTAATGTTCGGTATTGATTGTGTAATGGCGCATGTAAACCTGGAAACAATGAAAAGAATGACAAAATAGACCAGCTGCTTTTCAAAAAACTGATTTCTATTGGGGCACTTACATTATTCACAAAAAGCAACAATCAGTGTCAGGAAATGGCATATGTTAATGGTGCAAGTGTAGACCTCCTCATCTCAGGCGCAATGCCCGAATTCATTGTTAAGGACCAATGAGACAGCTTAAAAACTGCATAGGAACCCCTAATTTCAACTATGTTCATTTTCTGTACAAGATCTCCTTCAGAAAACTAAAGATTTTGCCAGCAAAACCTAAAAAAGGTTGTGAACAAGTGTAAAGGAATAAACGCCAAAGACATGCAAGAGCAAAGACAGAGCTGGAGAGGAAAATGGGGAGAGACAAGCAGAAAGCAGTCACATGCGATGGCCATTTATGACAACCTGTTCTCCAAAACGGATATATGTGTCAAATATAATCGTTGTTTATCTGCCACTGACAATATTTAAAAAATGAAAATTGCGCACTCAAATAATAATTAGGAAAGTCACCTCTAGCTTCCTGCCTCAGAAATACAAGAGTTAAACATGTTGGTCACTTTGGTTGTTAAGATAATACTAACGGTGGTAGTAGTAGTAATAGTAATAATATTAATAAAAATAAAATAATATTAGTGGCAACACATTTTCGGGAATGCTTCGAAAGCTAAAGTAGTCATTCCATGGGTTTCATGTCATGCATTTTACAAAGCGGTTTCTTGCTTACAACACACATGTCAGTTTGTTTCAGTCAAAGGTAAATCATGAGAAATTAAGAGGTCTTTATTTTGTTCCTGGAGTAGATAGTTTAGACATCCATCAACAGTCTAATTGTATGACAGACTGAGAAACACATCCAAAACAGCTGCCAGCCTCGCGCACTGCTGCCTGCCAAAGTCAGATGGGACTCCTCAAATGATGTTGTTTCCAGCATCACATCTAAGTGCCTTAGTCTTTATTCAAAACTGAAAGGGGGGAAACTATGTGTTAAGCCTGATCACACAGGACTTATATTTTCGAGAAAATATGTCAAAAACATTTGATGTAAAAGTACAATTGCAATTTAACTATAAAACAATGACAGTTGCAATTGCATGGTTAATTATGCCTTCAGTAAGATCTGTGTGTAATGTTCCTATTAAGGCTAGATTGATAGCCCGTTATTAGTCTTGCGAGCCTCGTTGCTCGTGTGCTTGCTAGTGTGTGGGGTTGTAAGTGGCTGGCATGCTCTCCAGTGCCTGCCTGATGTCAGGCAGCGTCCTGGCACTCAGTTGCAATGCCTCGCTGCAGGGACGGTGCGTGTTATGGGGAGTCCACACGGGAGTGCTGTGCTGTCGAGGATCTGCAAAGCTTGTTTTAATGGGCGTCTGTGGTATTTATATATTTATTGGAGTCTTTGTGTGCGCGGCTAAATACATCATGCAGGCCACTTCAAAATACATTTTCATGCGGGTTACATGCTGCTCAGGAGAGCAGTGAGAGAACTTTGCGTGGCATTAGATAGTATAGCTGGGCAAGCTTAAAAATGACGAATATCTGTGCAACCAAAACACATCATTTTAATCTTAGATGGATAGTGCTCTACAAAGAGCTAAACTTGGCAGGTAAAATACAAAACAAGCTCTAAAATAATACTTAAGAAAATACTAAACAGGGCCTGTTAATGTCTTTCGAATTAGTACACATTGTCTGGTAAGAGTGAAAAAGGAAAAGTCATATCATATAGAAAAATAATATGTTAGAAAATAAAATGACATGCATGTAACAAAAGAGAAAGAAGGATATATACGAAATTAATATAAAAAAGAAAGGTTCAAAAGAGTTATCATGAAAACTGTACTGGAGACGTTGGGCCTGATTATAACTTTCCCGTTAAATTGCAATCACTCTGAAAAAACCTGTTTGTGCAGGGATCACGATTATAAGTGGTGTGATGTTTATTGCATGCAGTAATAATTGGGTTCCATTAAGTTTGCACCCACCATTAAATTTAAAGGCCAAACCTACCGCAATTTTACTGGGGAAGAAGCTCAGTATTTACTAAGACATGAGAATTTTGATGTGGTAAGCATAAAAAACATTTTATTTCCCATTAAAAGGAAATTACTGGAAATAGGCGCTATTTATCACACCCAATAAATTCTGAATCCCAGGTAATGAATTTTATCAGGTTTTGTTAAAAGCACCTATCACAGCAGTGTTCCTGTAACCAGGGCTTAGGGCCTTATTTCAAGTATGGCGGCTGTACTCCATCCCATCAAGTCAGCACAGGGGTGTACTCTGCTGGCCTGGCTGGCGGAGTACAGCCTGCCATATTAAGAGATCTCTGCCAGGCAGGTAGAGATCTCTGTGCCTTCAGCAGAGCTGCTGCTACTGCCGCTCCATTGAAACCTTTACTCTGTGGGCACCATCTTCAATTCACTCACACAGATTTTTTTTTGTTTTTCAAAAACACACTGCCAAAGCAGCAGTTTCGCTTTTGAAAAGCAAAATGAATGGCCATGAGGTGCTGGGAGCTTTTGCCCAGCACATGGGGAACATTAATCCTATTTCCTGTTTGGGGCTGCCAAGTTTTTTCTGGCACCCCAGAACAGGAAAAAATAACTTCAGAAAGTCCACCCTAAATAGTCTTCATGGTCTGACATCCATTGACCAACTGCCCAATGTCAGCCGAGCAGCCAGTGAAAGGCTTCTGCTAGGGAAGGCAGCATAGGCTCCACCATTGGAATCACAGTGGTTCACTCAACTCTAAGTATTGCGGGAAATACATATGTTTGACACACAATTTTGGCACAGTATCCTGTCCGCCAAACTACTGATAACGCCGATTCTTATCTAATTATCTATAAGAATCTTCTGGTCGCCAGGATCTTTTTACCTGTTGAATAGTGTAAAGGAGAGAATCTCATCTGGTTATATAACAGCATTCATTTTGCCTGAAAGGACCACTGACTCCGAATTCAAGTTTATGAATTTATTATCGCTACGAATAACTGGACATGCAAACACCTCAACACGAGGTTAAAGAAATAGATGGGCACTAATACAAATAATAACCTACGCAGGAGTCTCATCCGACTCAGAATAAAGAGAATCGATAGTTCTAGAAGGATCAACCAAGCTATGATTGCTCCAATTTCTACGTTGCTCTTCATTTATCTAAGAAAGCTTTAAATCGATTGCTGTCCCTACCCTAACACTTAGTGACATCCCTATATAACGATTTTCCCAGGCAAGAGTAAATAAAAGGTGTCAGCTGTGAAGACTTCCTCAGAAGTGCAATCACCTAATACCTAAGCTCAGATTCTTTTATGCTCCTTCATCAGGACACTCTCTGTCCTCCTCTCTGGTCTCCCCTACCTCTTCTCTGGCCTCCTCCCTCAGGGCACTATCCCTAATACAAAACCCCAATACAATTGTACACGCCTTTGTCACGCCTCCTTGGCCAGGTCTTCTTTCTTGTACTTTTCCATCGAAACGGTTACTTCATCCTGGACGGTTGCGATGACCTTGAGTCCCAGGCACCTTCTCCGCTGAAAGTATCATCCCTAAATTCCATTGCACTCCCCGTACCATGCCTCCCATCTCTCTAACTTTTGAAAACAAAGAGTTAGTCTTTTACTAACGAGACATGTGTCCTTGCACCTGCAACAAAAGATACGTTCAACAGAAACCTTCTACTGTGCTAATTAAATCTACCGTTTGTGCCCAGAGAGCCTTACCAAGAGAAACTTTTCTCTGCCTACAAAATAAGCTAACATAAGAATAAACCAGGCCTTTCCTAAGCATATATGTAGTCAGGCCTTTACATATGGTTTTTAAACACACATCTTACTTTTCCCTATAAGCATTTTCATTACAATTCATATGCGAAAATGAATTACATGTGCAACTTTAATATGGTGCACGTTTAAACTACTACAATTGAATTACACACGAACTGATTTGTCTATGCATTATTTTTCACACAATTCAATAAACATTACATTGCATAATTATCATAACACAATTATACTGCTGATTCACTTAATATCAGTGAACTATTCACTCTTTACTAAACATGCATGAATATACAACTGAATATATACGAATATATGTCTGAGTATATGCGGGTGCGAACTACCAGTGATTATGATGCACCCCTACAATTTCACAAGAACATGTCGCTCTATCACTACAAATAAGGCCCTTTATGTTAGTGCGTGCAATTTGTATTGGTATGCATGTAGCATTTTGTGTTTTCAACGTAAACAGTACAGCCATGATCATTTAGATAAGTAAAACAATGTAAGATACATGTGAACTCTTAAGAAAAAAATTATATATATTTTGCCTGGTTTTATTAATCATATTTTTCTCTTTTGATTTCTATATGTTTGTGAAGAGATATGATTTATGGACAGGTATAGTGTTTATATTAAAACAATAACAGTACTGAAGAAAATGTTCCAAGAAAAATATTTTAAAACTAAACTATAAATTGCAAAGCTGGTGCAAATGTTTTTTTTTTTTTTACATGAAGTTTTATTGATTTTTGGGCAAATTCATGCAGGCAGTATAATGAAGGAGCATTAGTTTAGTACATAGTGTTAACGTCCACTGCTCAGTCTTGTGAAACAGAGATATAAACCAGTATTATAAAAACAAAACAGATGTATCACATCTCATGTACAAAAGAAATCAGCAAATTTGATAAAAGTAGGTGGTTCAAATGTTAGATATAAATAACATTCAACTGGACAATGTAAAAAAAAAAATCAAGTTGGGTCCAGGGAGAAACCTGAAGCAGCAATACTGAAAAGGGCGCCCAAAAACAAACAAGCAGTGGCAAAGCCAACCAGTCTCACGTTGCCAACACTTCTTCACTGCTGGCATTGGCTTTCCCAATGCTTGTAGAATTGTAGCAAAGCCAATAACAGCAGGCAGCAATCTCGGAATATTATTTTGTATATTTCCATGATGGAAGTTATGTTGTTGCTACATGCAAAGGGATGGCCATCTTGGAATGATATAACAATAGGTATAAAAATAACATTGTTACACCGTTCTAAAGTGGTGGTCACTTTGCATCTAGGCTAACTGCATGTAAGTATTGAGATTCAGAACCATCAAGAACAGTGAGTCATACTGTAGATGTTTGGATTCTTTAGATGATCGTTTATGCAGAATAACAGCACAATCAATGACCGCCTGCCCATTGAGTCGACTCAGAGATGTATTACTTATTCTTCTGAGAAGTGGGAATTTACTTTTGATAAAGGTGCTGTCATCCTGTTGGGGATGGTTAGCAAACATGCATTCTCTCTGGTGATTGACATGTTCACGAAGTGTCCACTCCAAAAAGGGCCTGCTTGACAGCACAGTACTCAACGCACAGGATCCACACTGCAAGGAAATAAGGTAATATACCTGAAACAATGCTGCTAGCAGTTAAAAAAACAAACCTTATTGCCCATAAATATGGCTGTAGCTGGCAGACTTCTTTAAGCTGAATCTAGAAATTACTTTTTTTAAATAAACTGATAACGTTGAGGTTATCATTACTTTCGTTTTACTTATGACATATCTTCAATTAAATAGCAGGTTTAAATAAGAAAGATTGTAGGTCAAACTTAAGTGTAGTTGGTTCAGCAGAGGATTGAGCTACACTACTGACCCTCACAAATACAGGCTCTGAAGTTGGTGAACCTATCAGGCAAAATATAAAAGTTTTCATTTAAGTGTGTATACCCTCCAAGCAAACCAAAAACAGCAGTACAGTTAGGATTTTTAAAGCACACTTAGGGCCCGAATACAAGTTTGGTGGTCCCACCTCTGCCGTCACGTCGGATTCACTGCCACCGACTAGGCGGTCCACCCACTGTATTACGATGTTGTTGGATTGCTGTTCGAAAGACCGCCCAAGCACAGCTGACACCAACAGCCATTCGCAGACCGTCGCAGCGACGGTCGGGGGAAAGGAGCAGTCATAGGGCAGTACAGAGAAGTTTCACTGCCGTCTGAATTACGTGTTGGCTTTCCGACTAACCCACCTTGATGGTAAGACCACCGGCTTCGAGTTGTCGGAATCGAAGGATTTGGGGTGCATACTCACCCATTTCCTTTTCTTCCCTACAGTCTCCAACATGGATTCCGTTCTCTAGGTCCCCCTTCACAGCAGCATCTTGACCACGAAGAAAATGACCCTGTTGGCGCCGATATACAGGTAAGTCAGTTTTGCACTATTTACCCGTTGACTGGACTGAGCACATATGGTCCAGACTCTAGCAATGGGTAGTAGGTATTTTTTCCATGTGTCATGCATATATGTACATTTAACACTTGTGCAGTTAAAATATACACACATGCATCGACAAATATGAAAAAACACTCACCACCGTCAGAAAGACTGACACCAGCCCAGCGGGAACATCATAATACGGCGGGTGGGAGACCCCCACCGCGACGGTCTCCTTGCAACCATCAACAGGCGGTACGGAGGTAAGACCAACCATCTCGGAATCAGGCCCTTAGTCAGTAACATTTAGGCCAATCTTGCATGATAGGGGAGCTATTTAGAGACATTGTATTTTAAAATACATTTATAAACTAACAGTGGTCCAATTTAATAGAATGTACAAGAATCTAATTTAGAGAGTTAATTAGGGTTCAGCCCAAATAATCTTGTGGGGAAACTAGTTGCAGAGTGAAATTTTTAATTAAACCTGGCCTGGAAAAATCCTAACATGATTTAATGGAACACTTTATAGAGGGCGTTGTGGATTTACTTTCTGTACCATCTTCAGGGGGATCTCCTTTTTGCATTGAAGTGCAGGCCTGATTGCTGCCTGCACAGTGAAAGATGGAATGACAGCTTCAAACCGCTGATATACCTTTCACTAATGTGCTGCCTCCAAGGCAGGCAAGGGTTCATGCCTCTTGTGGCAGCACATTCATTGTGAATCAAGTTAAAGGTGCTCTGCCGTGCAGCCCAGAGCAGTGTGCTCCATCTGTGATACCGACCCAGATGTCATAACAACTAGATATGCATGCAGTGTTAATTTCTATAATGCCCTATTTTGCAGATATTGTTAGTCTTCACAAAATTGAGTGTGTCCAAAGTTGCAAAGGATTTTCCTTGCAAACTTTGGGTATTTCTAGTAAAATCTATAAAACTAATATGCAGAGGTTGCATAGATCCACCACAATTTGGCTTTCAAAACAAGTGTTTTGTAAAAGGACACAAAATATTTATAAAAGTTACTGGTGCCATCTAACACTAGCAAAAGAAACCCACCCAAGTGCTTAGGCATGAAAAAAGCAGGAAACTCTACATACTACAGGTAGGCCAATAATTGGGAACTACAGAAGACCACTTTTACGCATAAAAAATGCCACACATGCCTAAACAAAATACACATTGATATTGCCCAATATGCATGCATGGCTCTATTTCAGAAATGATTAATTAGCATACAATACCAGTTTCCATAGCGCTGCAGGTGACACACATTGCCTTTTTCCAAAATTCCCTAGCAATAAGTATTTGCTCTGCTCATAATGCCACTCTAGACCAGTGGCGGCTGCTCCGAAATGGCGGAGGAGCATCGCCCCACTCACTGGCTCAGAGCCAGTAAATGGAAAAAAAATGATGTCATTGTTTTATTTTTCATTTTCCGCCTCTGAGTCAGCTTGCAAAGGGAGGGGCAGGGCATTGGGAGGAGGAGTGCAACATGCACTCCACTCCCTAAGTGCACATATGTGTTTTGGCCGGCCGTCTCAGGCCGACCAAAACACACATGCGCACTTAGGGGCATATTCACAAGGAGTTATCGCCGTGTTAGTGGCACTTTTCTGCCGCTAATGCGGCGATATTTTTATCGCAGTATTACCAAACTGTCGCTAACAGCCGTTAGCGACAGCTTTCTGGCAATAGTGGCCGCATCCAGCATCGCCAACGATGTTAGCGATTACTATCGCTAATGACATGCAATGTAGGCATTCCCGTGCAAAAACGCACGCTAACCCTTCGCCCGGACCTGCGATGCGATAAAAAAACTGCTGCTAAGGCCCGTTAGCGGCTGGGACTTAAGACCAGAAAAAAGGAGGCCTTAAAAATGGTGATAAAGAGTAGTACATAATGGAAACTAGCCCAGAGCCTCATCTGAAGACCCACTGATGCCATGGAGGTACTACTCATGCAGCTCGGAGCACCAAGAAGGCCACAACAACCACCGCCACTGCCACCTCCCCTAGGACCACCACCGAGGCAGCGCCGAATAAGACAGCGGGTCCATCGCCGACGCCTCAGCTTCACAGACCTAACGCCAGAGGATGTCATTGCCCGCTACAGGCTCAAAGGGACATCCATCCGCCACATCCTGACCCAGATAGCCTACAGGCTGATGGCCCCAACACAGCGGATAACCAACATCCCTCCGCAAACAAAGCTGCTGGCTGTGCTGCACATGTTGGCCTCTGGTACCTTCCAACCAACAACTGCCAGAGTTGGAGGAGTCTCACAGCCAGCCCTATCCAACTACCTCCCAACTGTCTTGGATGCCATCATCAGCCTGATACCCCAGCACCTACGCTTCCCCAACGCTGCGCAGGAACAGCTTGAGACCAAGCAAGGCTTTTACGCCATAGCTGGCTTCCTGCAGGTGTTGGGGGCAATTGACTGCACACATGTCCTACTTGTGCCACCTGCGGACACTGCACACATATACCGCAACAGAAAGCACACACATTCCATCAATGTGCAGGCAATAGTGGACCACTGGGGCCTGTTCACCAATGTCGTAGCCAAGTTCCCAGGGAGTGTGCATGATTCATACATCTTCCGCCAGTCCATCATCAACCAGCGCTTTCAAGATAACACATATGGAAATGCACTGCTTGTTGGTAAGTACTAACTGAACACACCACACACCTCAACTACACAATCATGGAACTCACAAATGTGAGAATGCACACGTTCCAAACTCACATACATGTCAATCAACATGCCCACCTACCAGACACCACAACACAAGTAACTGTGGTAACTGGAGCTAGCCATGTAGACAAACCATCCCCAAAGGCCTAGCCCCTCCGCCACACATTTGCAAATGTGGGGAGAGGTGGGAACCAAGTATGTACGATGGAGGTACTCAACCTATGAAGAATGTATGTACACAAGGTCGAGTGTGGCGGTGGTGTGCTGGACAGTCTTGAGTTTGCAGAGCACAGACATGTCCATGTGGGCATAGATTGCGTTTCCGTTGTCCAGCCTGAAGACAATGACTGCGTTGATGACTGTCCTACCTGATGGGGGGGGACCATGTGAAGGTCGCATGGAGGATGCCGAGGCTGTCGAAGCAGCTGCAGGCCACTGCGTAGACCTGTTTGTTCATGGAGAGGGAGGACTCCAGTACGATGCCTAGGTACCTAGAGTTGTCTTGGGGGGGGGCTGCCGAAGGCGGTGGCCTAACAGGTGTTGCCACATGCTGATGGGGTGGTCACGAGGATGAGGACTGTCTCCTCTTTGTAGAGCAACCCCCAGCTGTTGATCATCCATGTTGCAACTTACTGCAATCCTCCCTGGAAGCCCACCCTGGTGTGTCTGGGTGGCTTGGTGAGGGAGAGTATGAGCTAGGTGTCCTTGTAGGTGGTGATGTCAAATGGTCCCCTTCATGTAGCTCCAGTTCTTCTCCAGGCATCTGCAGATGCATCTGTCATCTTGGATGTAGTTGGTGACCGAGGTGGCATTCATTGCACGCTGTATGTTGGAGTAGCATATTGGGGCAAGTGTGTATGCGCAGTTGGAGAATCATGTGTGGAAATCCCGGGCAGCGCTGTTGGTGTTGGCTGCAGTGGTGTGTGTGTTGCTGTTGATGGTGGAGTGTACCAGCTCCTCGGTGACTCAGCTCCAGTAACTTCGTGTGGTGCCTGCTGTGGGTTTGGGTGTCATGAGCTTTCTCAACGAGGAAGTGTACGCAGTGCTGGTCACTCCATGGGCGTTGAGTGGTGTTGATGAAGTGGATGCAGTTTCCACATGCGAAGATGGGGTCAAAGGTGTGCCCTGCCTTGTGGCTCAGTGTGGTGAAGAGTTGGCTCAGTTCGATGTTAGCAAGCATCTGCCAGAGGGTAATGGATTTGGAGTTGTTGTAGTATGTGAGGTGGGGGCTCCGCTCAGGAAAGAGTACGTAGTCCATGGAGTAGATGGCGTGGTGTGTGATGGTGTTGGTGAAGTGTTCCCGCCCTCTATGGGCCCTGCAGGTGAGGGTGCCGCTGACTGTTGCTTTGTGGCAGGTCTGGATCTGAAAGTGCAGGTGTTGGGTGGTGGGGAAGGTCTGGCGGCAGCAGCAGCTGAACTGAACGTGATCCGTGTCTGGTGCGGCCCATTGGCATTTAAACGTTCTCCTGGCGTTGACTGCAAGGAGGGCGGATGAGTGGTAGCGCTAGACGTTAGGAGAGCCAGGGTCATTGCTGGTGTTGGTGTTAGGCTTGCGGACAGGCGCAGACAGGCTTGACATTGGTGCGCTGTTGGAGTGCTAGTGATGCAAAAGCGCAGCGCACACAATTAAATAGTCTCGGGGAGGGACGAGCAGCTGTGGGGCAATGCAATTTGCATTGATGCTGGTAATTTGTCAGAAGCTACACATGGCAAACATGAATTCCACAGTAGCACAAATCACACATCACAAAACTATTAACACTGCCAACACAGCATGCATAACTACTAATGGACACATCTCTCCATTACATGTCACAGGTGATCAAGGATATGCACTCACCCCATGGATGATGACACCCCTCCGAGCCACTAACACCCAGGTCCAGAGGCAGTATAATTTGGCCCTTGGACGCACCAGGTCCATTGTGGAGCGCACATTTGGCGTGCTAAAGTCACGTTTCCGGTGCCTTGACATCACAGGTGGCAGACTGTTGTACAGCCCAGAAATAGTGTGCAAGATTATCATAGCATGTTGTGTATTGCACAATATATGTGTACGCACCAATGCCCCATGGATCCAAGTGCCAGATGCACCGGACGATGCTCAGGATGATGAGGAAGATGAGGCAGGTGGAGCACACCTCACAGCTTCTGCAGCAGGGACTGCCCGAAGGAACCGAATCATAAACAATTTCTTCACCTGAGCACGGCACATCGGGACTGTCCTTAGCAATCATATATCTGTTCAAAATGACCCCAAGCACAGTATGTGCAAATAAAAAACACCACACACATACCCTGTGTGCATGTTTATCCTCTGCATAAGTACATCACTCTGACAAGTGTAAGTTCAACATAAAGTGGTAATAATATCACAATTGTAATTTGATGGTGGGTATGTCTCCTCTCTACAGAGAGTCGCTTATTAGGGTGTCATTTGTGCAAAACTAGACTTTGTAAGAGGTCAATTCTGGTACTAAAATCTACTTTTGAGAGTGTCATATGGGCCAAAATATGACATTTAGGGTGTCATTTGTGGTTAACTATGAAGTTTAGGGTGTCATTTGGGGTAAAGTATGAATTTTAGGGTGTCATTTGGGGTAAAATATGGATTTTAGGGTGTCATTTGGGGTAAAATATGGATTTTATGGTGTCATTTGGGGAAAATTATGAATTTTAGGGTGTAATTTGGGGTAAAATATGGATTTTAGGGTGTCTTTTGGGGTACCTTATGAATTTTAGGGTGTCATTTGGGGTAAATTATGAATTTTAGGGTGTCATTCGGGGTAAATTATGAATTTTAGGGTGTCATTTGGGGTAAAATATGGATTTTAGGGTGTCATTTTTGGTAAACTATGGATTTTAGGGTGTCATTTGGGGTTAAAACAAGCTCCTCAAGGTGTTTTGGGGGGGCTGTAATGAAATTTCATCTAAGACTGTTCATCTGTGTAAGAATCTGCACTTAGCGTGCAAAATCTGCCCGCATTCACGTCAACGCGATGTTTTTTTCATACTCGCGATGGAAAAACCATTGCTAAACACATTGAACAATACGAAATATTACCCCTAAGCCTATTTGATGCCCAGGTGAACCGCACGGTTAGTACTTGCTTCCACATTCTTAAAACTCTGAAGAAAGTACTGCCATACATTCCTCCGGAGCTACATCGGCCCACCATCATTGCCCTAGTTACTTCTCGGCTAGACTATTGCAATGCATTATACCTCAATGTCAGCATAGGCTCTCTGAACAAGCTTCAAGTGGTGCAAAATGCTGCGGCAAGGCTTATTCTTAACATCCCTAAACATCAGTCCGTTAGGGAAGGAATCCGTGCCTTGCATTGGCTTCCGATCAGGAAGCGCATCACCTTTAAGGCTCTGAACTTGGTGTACAAGGCCATGCATTGTACAGGCTCATCAAATCTTAAAACCTTGTTCCATTGGTACACCCCAGGCAGAACCTTGAGATCCTCTACTCAGAAAAACCTGTCTCTCCTAGATTTTTTAGGTCCAAGTGGGGTGGCCGCTCATTTTCTGTGGCAGCCGCTAAACTTTGGAATACTTTGCCTCCCTTTATCACCGCGGCGAACTCACTCGAGTCCTTTAGGAAGATCTTAAAGACCTGGCTCTTTGCCTCTTAGTTGGTTGGTGCCAGTCTCTCTTTCATCCCGCCCAGCGCCTTGATACCGTTTGGTTTTAGTGTGCTTTATAAATACTCATCCTATCCTATCCTATTTGCATGCAGATTTTCACCGCTTTGTCAAAAAACGGGCCACAAACAATCAGGAAGTGATGTCTGCATGCTTCCTGTTTACTGGAGGAGTGCTGTGAACTTTCACTTTCTCTTTTGAGCACATTGCTGGTGATTGTGGAGAGTGCTGGAGGTGTTTGGTATTGTGTGGTGCAGATTGGAGATTTTGAGAGTGTTGCTGTGTCCTGTCGATAGTGTCTCTGTGAAGTGGGGTGTACTTGTTGTTACCTGTTTTATTGTCTCCTGTCCTCAATCTTGTCGGGTGTTTGTCTTGGGGTAGTTACATTTCTTAGTAGTTGTTGGGGCTGTTATATTGGGTTTCTTTATTTTTGGCAGTGGGTTTAGGTGTGTGCAGGGAGATGGTGGGTGTGGGCAGGGACGGCAGGATGTCCAAGGGGGCATTGAGGGGCTTCATATGGCTCGTGAAATTTTACCTGCCCTTGATGGTGGAGAGGGGAGGCCGTATCCTCTCCGGATATGCGGTCAGTGTGCGGAAGGTGAGGTGGGAGCGTGTGCGCGCGCAGATGCAGCGTGTCTTTGGAGTGCACCGAACTGTGCGCCAATGGAAGCACCACTGGCAGGATTTACTGGACCGTGAGGGTGACCTGTTGCACCACCTGGGAGTCATCTCTGGCATAGAGTGTGGTAAGTTCAAACTCAAAATCTAATTATATACACTGTAACAAAAACCCAAAAATGCAGTTTGGGACACACTGGTGTCCAAGTGCTAAGATGTGGCAGACTGAGGCGTGAGACGTAATGCGTTCACGCCTAACATTGGCACATCAGAAACACAACGCTGCATCATATTGACAAGCATTGGGTGCATGTTTGTGTTACCCACTGCGCTGGTGCAACACTTAGCACTGTAGTGCCAAGGCTGGCACCCTTGCGCAATACTGCGTGCATGATAAAGATTGTTTGTGTACAGGAAGGGTGACTGTACATGAACAATCCAAGGCATTGTTACTGGGACCTGTGTGCTGCCCATAAGGGAGTGTCAATATGCTGTCCTAATAAATTGTGGTAAGTTAGCTACGCTGCCTTTGTACATGGGCTCTGTGTGACAATGTGTGAGATATGAACAATTGCTCAAAGGAAATAGGACATCTCCAGAGTGTCAGACACCACCAACATCTGTGAAACAGCCTTGTGCTATCTGCAGCCTAGCAATCATACACAGAGCATGTATAACATCAGATTGCATGTAGAAATGGGGTCTTGTGAATGTGTCACACAACTAGTATGTGCAAGTTTGCTAGCATTATTGTCTTGTTTGGCCTGACTCAATCATGTAGCCAACATGAAACGCAACAGTACAGTTACGGAGCATTTTCAATTATGGTGATGATTTGTATGATGAATATGACACGTGTGATTTTACGTCTGATACCAACACATATTTCTCTTTTATGTCTCACAGCAGGACGACCTCTCATCACACAGGGGGACGTCGACACCTTCCAGGACCCACACGCCACTGGTGAGTTCCGACATCATATATTGGCATAGTGCGGTGTCATGAATGTCTGGGTCGAATAATCAATGTTGTAGCATGCAGTATGGGTGTGTATCACATGTACCTTGCCTACAGTGTGATGATGTATTGTGGAAGTCAGAAGTGTGTACAAATCTGTAAGTGAAGGTGGAGCTATGCATTTGTTTACCAGTTGTAACTTTGCACATCCCCAGTCAGTGATACACATGGAAATTAGGTCTATGTGTTCTGTCACCACAGCACATGCATGTGGATTACAGAGCGCACTGATAGGAGAGGAGAAATGTAAGTGGTGTTGGTGATGAGTATCAGCAGACATGGAATGCATGTACATCCTTGACTGAGATGACTGAGCAAGTGGGCCCGATCATGCACAAGGAGGCAGTGTTTTTCCGGCTGTGCGTGCTCAGACACAGGTCGGCACTGTTAATTTGTAGGTATGCTGCATACCAGCTTCACAGAAGTAGCAGTGCGTAGCTTTGAGCCAAGCATATCAATGGCACGTTCCCCAAACACCTAGCAAAGATGGCCCTATGACTCTCATTGGCATGTTTGGCCACTGCAATGGTGTTGTCAAGCTGTCACCTTGGGGTCATCCCCTGGTCGACTCTGGCTCAGGTAGTAGTAGTAGTAGTAGTTTATTCGATCAATAGCATGATCATTCATATTAAAACATTTCATTATATAAATACACATCACAATTTAAAAAATGAAATACAAAAGTTAAAAGAATAAACTACAACATTTCATATTTTTATACTCAAATTCAGTCTACGTTTAAGGTACAGTTATAACATGAATAACATAGTAATAACCCATCAACGATCTAAAAATACTGTTTTAAAAATGGGGTAAAGAGAATTTAACATCTTTTTATGGGCTAGTACATCAGTTAAATAACGGCCCCTATTTTTAAAATTCATATCAACAATCTGAGTGACCTATCAACCACCTTTCTCAGAAAGAGGTCATGATTTTTTAACAATACTGTAGACTATTCTAGATCTTCTCCACCATGCATATAGCAGGTATCTAGATAGTGAGAAGACTAGCCATCTAGTTGTGTCGGATGAAAAGACGCGTAGAGCTTCTTTAGGTTGTGAGAAAGATAGCACCCGACACACAGGAATGATCCATGTTTTTCTCAGGTTGGCATAAGACGGGCAGAAAAATAAGAAATGATCTGTCGTTTCAGAGGTGGCATTACATAAAGGACATGAGGTATTTACAGATGTGTTTTTCCAGTTGCTTCTTAATGCATTTAATGATAGAGCCCCAGTTCTAAACTGGATATAAAGTGCACGTGCTTGGGGGGGTTCAATTTCATCCATATAGTGTTCTAGCTTAAAAACATTTTTAATGTCAAGAAAACTAGTGGTTAGGGAGCCATAAATCCTGGTATCTAGATATGCGGAGTCAATAAATTCCCAATATTTCCTTTTTAATAGGAACCCCATTTTTTTGTTAGTAACTTCGGGTCTTCCCACATAAAATCTAGTCCCAGTTTGTGCAGCCAGATTTTTACTTTATTAAACCATGCCAGACGCCCTGTACGATTATGATAGATTAGTAACTCTTCCGTGGCCTCCTTACAGGAATCTGCGTCTTGCTGGTCCAGATTCTAATCCAGAACAAGAGCACCTTCAAGACGGCAGAGTGATTTATGGACCTGAGGCCAAGATCTAATCGCAAGGGTAATAATGGCGTATTCCTAGGGAGGTTTAGGGCTGCTCGTAAAAATATATTTTCAGATATTTCTAGTTGGTTCAGATTTTCCAGCCCCCACAATTCTGCCCCATATAAGGTGGCACCCTTTCCCTTTGCTTGATGTATTTCTAAAACTGGCGAAATAGGCCGGAAAGGGGAACTTTTAACTTTCTTTAAGATAGCAAAATCCACATGTTGCATGGACAATATACTCTTTTGTAATTGGGGAGTCCAAGACATATTCTCGCTGAGTCTAACCCCCAGATAATCAAAAACTTTAACCTGATCAAGTCTTTGGGTACCTAGCTTAAGTTTATTCCAAGTAGACTTAAATGGAGATAAATACCATGAACTTGGTCTTTAAGCAGTTTATCTCCAAACCTCTTTCTTTGCAGGCGGTTTCAAACTTAGTTAAAACTTTCTGGATCCCTGCCGGGGTTTTAGAAATAAGTAACGTGTCGTCTGCAAAGAGAAGACAGGGAATTTGTTTACCCGCCAGCTTTGGCGGATCCCCTCCACAATCATAGAGGTCGTTAATGAGACCTTTCATGTATAAGGTGAACAGTGTAAGTGCTAATACGCACCCTTGGCGTACCCCTTTTAAAACCGGAATATTATTTGTTAGACTACCATCTGTGTTCCATCTAACATTTGCATAATTTCCAGAGTGTAACCTTACCAGTAAACGGAGCAACCCTCCAGGGAGACCTAGTTCGCTTAAGGTAGCCCACAGCTTAGCACGCTCTATAGAATCACACGCCGTTTTTAAATCAACAAAAACGACGTACAAACGCCCCTTCATGATAGTTACCTCCTTCCAAATTAATAATAAAAACCTAAATACCTGGTCTATTGTATTCGTGGAAGGTCTAAAACCAGCTTGCAATTGGGACAATATACTTGAGTCCTCCATCCAGCCTTGAAGATGCATTAAAATCATTTTACAAAAAAAACTTTGCGATACATCTATAAGGCTTATGGGTCTATAATTACCCGGGTCCCCCTTATCACCCTTTTTAAAAATGGGAAGAATTTCTGCACCTTTCCATGTTTCGGGGATATCCCCACCACGAGTAATGGCTGAATACACTGAATACAGTATCGGGCCCCATATACTTGGCTCAGAGCGGTATAAGTCACCAGGAATCCTATCAAGTCCTGGAGCCTTCCCAGGCTGTAGGGTAGAAATTGCATGTATAGTCTCCTTTAATGTGAATTGTACTTCTTTATGGCATGCACTGAGAGGGGGAGCCTGTTTACCTCACTTATGTCTTCCTCCAGTGGTGATATTTCTCCTGTGAACTGGCTTTGAAAGTACTCTTCCCACACTTCTGATTGAATGTGAAAGTCGGCTTCACTAACTGGCTCTTTGTGGCCTTTCGCTAGTAAGTGCCAAAAAGTCTGGGAATCCTTTTGTCTTGACGCCTCAACCAGAGTGCGCCAATTTTCTTCTTCCCATTCCCTTTTGGACTTGTCCTGTGTTCTCTTATAAGCTCTTCTTGTGTGAAGTATATCATCCCTGTTTCCGTTCTTAACCGCCCTTACTAATGCTAATTTATAAGATTTACATTCTTCATTATACCATGGGGCTACTTTAGCAGTGCCTATTTTCTGATTACAGTTTTTACTTATAATGGCCTTTATTTTAGTGGATACATTTGAAAAGGTAGGTAGGATAGTGTCATCACTTAAATCCTGACTTCCCAGTATAACTATGGCTTCTGATACCCCTTTGTAGATTGACGCTAAAAGCCTCTCGCCTGAGATTATCATTGGCCATTTAATACTCTGTTTGTTGTTTGATGTAACAGTCGGGGCTACACTTTGACTTATTTTATGTTGGGGAAGAATAATACCTGTTAGTTCCAGGAATAGTGCATTATGGTCGCTATCTTCTCTATCCAAAACAGTCATATCGTATATATGAGGCCATAGATCAAGATCTACCAATATAAAATCAATTCTGCTCCTTGAGCTGCCCCTTTTAAAGGTTATTTTACCCTCAAGATCTGATGGTGTGCGTCCGTTACAGGCACGTACCCCTTTAGTAAGAGTAAAAGACATTACTTGCTGGCTGACTTTTGATATTCTTTTTAATGCCGGTATTTGGAGCTTAGTAATGCCTCTAGCTTGATCTTCCTCCATTACCAGATCCTGAATGTAATCAATTGGTTCATATGTAGTGTTCAAGTCACCAGCCACAATGAGACAGTGACCTTCACATGAACTATCAAGAAACTCATTCAAAGTTAATAAAGTTTCTGATTCCTTGTGGGGACTACTAAACCTGTTATACAAATTTACCACTCTCAGATTCATATTCCCTTTTACTGAGATAAAATCAAGGCCTAAAATTTCCTGTGATTCGATATTCAGCCGTTTTATACTACAGTTTAAGGATATCTTGACCCAGATTAACAGCCTGCCTGCAGGTCTGCCAGAGCTCGAATGTCGAGCTTCTATGCTATGGGTGGTATACCCTATCCTGTAATACTGCTCGGTTGCCCAAGTCTCTTGTAAAAGACAGATATGGCAACTGTCCACAAAACTTCCCCATTCTGGATCATTTAGTTTTGATTTTAATCCAGCAACATTCCACGAGATAATATTTAGGTGCTGGCCTCCAGTGACTAAACTATTCAGCTTGGGGCCTTCTGTAAAATGTATTTCTTTGTTTCCACCATAAGACGTACTCTGTCTTTTTAGAGTTTGTGGGATCCCTGTTGCTCGAATACTGGAATTAATAATGTTCTCTTCACTTCTATGCCTCTCAGCAGCTTCCGCTTCCACTTGAAGCAGCCGGCTGCTGTTGCTTACTATTTGTCAATCCGGATTTTCCAGCCCTGATAATGCCTGATATCTATTTCTGGTTTCTACAGGAAAATAATCCCTAGATGATTGTGGGAGGGGAAGTGTGCTTGTGAGCGGGCCTCTCATTCCTCCATTGGGGTTAAGATGCCTATAGAAAAAGCCCAGGGGCATGATATTGATCTTTTGTGTCCGATCACACCCAGTGTGTTCATGCCTACTGCTGATTAATTTCTCTGCAAGAGCTGGAGACCTACAGTTTATTACTACACAGTCACCACTGGTAGACTTACACAATGGACCTATCCAACTCACTCTTCTTACAAACAGTACATCCCTGTAGTTGGTATTAGTGTAATCTGAATTTACAGACAACCAGTGGCAAACCTTGTTTTTTAATTGGCTCACTGTTTCTTCAGTGCTGCTCTGCAGAGGAGGGACATTTGTTAGTATCGCAACATAAGGACAGCATTCTGGGGGAAGATCCAGTTTCATATCTGGTCGTGGACTAGCCCTGCTTGGTACTTCCTGCCTGGCCATATTCAAGTAACTTTTACAAGGCAGAGCATTTCGGCTACAGGTGCCCATCAATGATTTGGGGTGACTTTCCTTAATTTCTCCAACATTACTACAGTTTGTTTGTCTCACATTTATGTCTTGGGATATGCCCTCTGTAACAATATTTGAGTTGACATTTGATCTGGGCGTATTTATCTGACACAATTGGGTACTTTTACAACCATTCCCTGTTTGTCATGTTATTTGATCTAGCAACTTCAGTACACCCCTCCGTTGCCTGGCCAACACTGATTTCTTGCCCTACAAGTTCAGTCCCACCCAACAGGTTTTTAACATTTCTTTCAATTTCACCCACACTTTTTTCTAACATTTCCAACCTCGCCAGAATCGGTGCAAGATTTTTGTCAAATAGGCTGTTAAGATGCATGAATAAATGCTCAGTGTCATAGTCAGTTGAAACTATTGACTTTGATAAATTAGATGTAGATCCTGACACAGTTATATATTGTGGGTCTAAATCCCCCTCCAATAGTTTACCCTTGGGTTTGTTTTTGTTTTTGGTTCTCATGCTGGTTCTCACTGGAGGGTCCTGGTTTTTTAGTTTCCTTTTCCTTTTGGCAGGCAGGTCTATTATCATGGGTGATAATAGGGTAGGTGGAGATATATGGGCTGCACTGTTCCCCTGGTTGGCTTCTGTTGATTTATTGACCAATATTCCCTGTCCGTCATCCTCTGTAGTTCTAGGCTGGGTTTGGTCTGTGTTCGGGAGAGTAAACTCACCGCCCCCTAGAGACAACCGTTGTTCAACCCCTTGGATTTCCTTATCCAGGGCTTTTGCAGCTTTTGTTAGAAAACAGTCCAGTGTAGAGTTCTGGAGAAACCTCTGTGTACCCTCCTTATCACCTATGTGCTTCCGTTTAGCCATTGGGCGATCAAGTCAAGCTCCCTGTGTCACAGCTGTCAGCACTGGGTTTCACACACTGACTTACTTGAATCCAGAGATCCCAGCGTACAGGCGTACGTCACATATGGCCGACGACTCAGGAAATGCTGTCGGATGTCAAGGGCCAAGAAGGGGTGCCCAGCCCTGCCTCCTTCGGCCTCTGACGGGTACAGACGGGCCCGCCCTTGGCCCGGGCGTTGCCCGGGCACTTCCGCGCGCGTCCCGCGCTGCGGGAGGCTGACTGATCTTTTACGCGCCTCCAGGCACAGGAAACAGCGTCACAGCAGGTGCCGCTGCGGGGCTGCTGGGGGATGTAGTCACCCCAGCGGCCGTTCCCCTCACGGCGAGAAGGTGAACTTGTTGGCCGTTCCCCTCACGGCAGGCGAGTGATGGCGTCGGTGGCCGTTCCCCTCACTGCAGGCGAGTGATGGCGTCGGTGGCCGTTCCCCTCACGGCAGGTATATGTTTAGTATTGATGGCCGTTCCCCTCACGGCGGCGGCACAGTGTACTGTGTACCACTGTGTACTGACTCTGGCTCAGGTGTACGAGCCCCTCTGTCTGAATTGGTGACATTACTCCGCATTCATTTACCCCGCATGCTTTAGCTCTACATTTATTGCTGTGCCATATATTTTACAAAGCAGGGCTCTACAACGCTATCTGTGAGGAAGCATTACCCATAAGAACACAATAACCAATATGACTCCAGGGTGCGGTTACAATGGGGAATGCATTTTAACAGTTTGCGTTGTAAAGGCCTGCGTAGTTGAATGTACTACGGAGTGATATTAGCAGATCCAAGACATGCATGATTGACGAATTAGAGGAAACGATGTTTCCCCTTCTCAGCAGCAACGCGTCACCTATTGTGAAGTAGTGGTGGAGAGAGGGCCAGCGCCTCATGTACAAGTCAGTGTTCAGCCACCTGACGTGTTTCCATGTGTGCTGCATGTTGCAGCACAGATGAAAGCCTGAGTAGGGCTGTCCCAGGATTGCTCCTGTGCAGGTAGGGTAACCTTCCTACACATTAACAAGCACACCTGCACACAGACACCCTTGCACTCTTGTGCAAGAGTGCCTGTGTTTGCACTGACTTGATGAACTGCACACAGTCGCTGGGGGACATGCAGGGCTGCACATGAGCATTGTACATTTGATGCAGTACTGTTACAGGAGAGGATGAGGGTGGCACTACACACGGAGGGCTAATGCCTCCCTCCTCCGATTCCTTGTACATGTCACCCTCAGTCAGGGTATGTCATAGCACCATCATTTGACACTGACAGTCTAATTTGGTTGTGACTGTACATGTCTCATGCCATGCACTGTCATGTCAGTCTCCCCAGCATGTAGTCACTGATCCAGGATTCTGGATTTCGTTGTCCAGGTCACTCTCTGACTACACATAGTTAAGCTAGAGTGTAGGCTCCCATATTTAAGTGATCTTGTATTCCAGATTTGAATGAAGAACATTGACATACTATAAAAGACTCACAATTTCCCATTGTTCATATTTTACAGACAACATGACGCCAGAGGAGTCCCACGCCTTCCAGGTGAGGAAGGACCGTTACTGCCACATTGAGAAGGTAGAGAAAGGGTACCGCAACATGGCACGGAGGTACCAGGAAGACCGGGCAAGCGGGAGTTGGAAGTCGGTACCCGAGGTTGCTACACGTGGCAGACAGAGTGGCACACAGGCCATCCCAGCCACTCTCGCGTCAGGGCTGGGTCCCGGCGTGGACAGGCAGTGTCCCATCCCCCTACAACACCCTACACACAAGGGACAATGCCACCTGTACCAGCAGTTCAGGTGGTGCAATTCACTGTGCGGGACAGGAGGACATTGCTGGACAACAATGTTATGCTGGCAGAGATAAGGAGGGAAATGGCTGAGCAGTCCAGGCACATGGAGAACATGAGAAAACACCTTGGACTCCCATAAAGACTGGCCATGTAGAGCCCCATCCCCCTCTTCTCCCTTTCCCCAATGTTTTTCCTATGTTTTTAGTTAGTGTTAGGTAAGTATTTTAAGTGTTAGGTAGTGTAGTTGTAGTGTAGGTATAGTTAGTGTTAGATTTTAAGGTAGTTTTAGATATTTATTATTATATAGTATTTGGGGAATAAGTTTCCGTTTCCTTTAGGTGGAAGGTTGATGTCTTTGTTGTATAATTATTATTTTTTTTTAAATAATACCAAAAACATATATCTTTGTGTAGGTTAACTGTGTAATTAGTATATGTATAGCTTAGATGTCTTAGTCCTGTCTCATGATGTGCCTTAAGGGGGGAGGGGGGTTGATGTCTTAGATATGTTGTTGTGTGTTTAGGATTAGTTAGGGTAGATAGTTTAGTTATTTAATCACTTTTTTCTAGTTAGTTTATCTTAGATTAGTAGTAGTGATGATTAGTGTTAGTTTAGGATAGTTAATTTATGTACTTTTATAATAAATGGTTACTAGTTTACATTTCTGCTTGCACTTATGTCAGGGGTGATGTGGTGGAGTGTGGCTTTTTACCTTGTATGCAACTCATACCATCACTGGACAATCCGTTGAATGTGTAAGTGTGGTCCTGACATGTTACTTAGCAGGATGGATTGTGTCAGGATACCTTAGATGTGTGCACAGTAAAATTGCATGGATAACAGGGTGGCAGGTAGAATTTACGACATAGTCTAGGGACAGTAGTTTTTGAAGTTCAACATCTGAAGTGTGACTCACGGAGTTGCCCAGCACATTGTTGCCCATTTACAACACAACGTAGGGACCTGGCATTGAGAGGATTCTGAAGTTGCTACTGTTATCCATCATGGAGATGGATGTATGCGCCGCGTACCACAGATTACGTCAAACCCCTGCATATCGCATGCTCCTGGCGCAGAGTCCATCTACAATGCACAGACCTTGGCACACTTGCTGCGTAGTGCAAGTATGGCATCTTCATTCGAATTATATGTTACTGTGCATGGAGGCTCAACCTCCGGGCCCTGCAGGAAGTAGTATTTTTGTGGGGTCATTGTGAACGGCATATGGCAGAACAGTAGGCCTGATTCACAAAAGTCATCTAAGAGTAAGTCATGACTTTACGATTTACGGTATTCACAAATGGCATTTAGGAGTAGTACAGTTAGGTATACTGACTTCACTTCTCCTAAATGCCTTTTGTGAATCACAAAATTTGGAAAGTTTTGAATTTGTCCCAGATGAAGTTTTTGGGCGGGCACACTGTTCTGCTGCACACAAGAGGGGGAATGTTGCATTGCTCCCTGTAGTTCCAGTGTCATGGCCTCTTCTCCCAGCTGTAACTTTTGGCAGTGGCTCATAGTGATGCCACCCTTGAAATGGTGGCACTGCTTCTGACTATATGCTACGTGCAGTGCACCACACATCCCTAGTCACATTGCAATATCCGTTCAAGGGTGGTCACAGCATGAGAGGGTTCCTAATATCGTAAGCATTGTTCGTCCACAGGAAGGGGCTGACTGATGCCTTGCACTTTGGGGTGAATCCCTATTGCCAACTCTACTTCACTGAGGCAGACATTGTGGTTCAAATTGTGGCTGGTAGACATGTGCCCTTACGAATCTTCATCAATGTGAATATGGCGTGCACCATCTTGGGATGTGACATGCAATGTGCACCATCACAACAGGCTTAGTCCACCCCATAGAGTGTGGGTAGATCTGGCAAGAGATAGTTTTTAGCAATTGTAAAGGGGGGCACTACTTGTGGCCTGCAACAGACTTGGACATTTTTGCAAACATGCCTATTTCCTTAATGGACGTGGGGCTAAGTTAGGATGTTGCTAGATTGTTGTATTGGAGCAATGAGGGCACAGCTAGTTCACACATACCCGGTCATCTCACTGCCTATCTGGGTCACAGTTAAACATGTACATTTCCCTTATTTCCCTTGGTGTACCTTTTGGTGGATTCATTGTGCCTACATTTTTAGAGACCCCTATACTTGATTGATCATGGACAACACACATCTGCGTGAGTTCAAATTTTTATTTACAAGTCTGTTGACATTGGTGAAGACTGGACCAGTACTTGGCCAAACAATCCCCACATTCCATCGATGCCCAGTGGAGGGCCAGTCAGAGTCATTTTGGGGGGAAATGTCCTGAAGAAGAGGCAGAGTTCAGTCTGCAGGCTGATTGCAATGTCATTGGGAACAAGACATGATATGGCAGTCCATGTCGAGGTCCAAGGTGAGTGTCACAGAGTGTATCGGGGACAGTGGAAGATGATGTTATGGGCCATGTTGCTGAGCCCAGATCCAAGGAGAAACAGGCCATTTGGCATAGATGAATGCTACCGCTTTCTTCTTTGCAAAAATACAGATTCATCCACATCTTCGTCCTCTGATGTGTCATGTGCCTCACATGGGCTTGGTGGTAGATTGGCTGCAGCACTGTGAGGCACTGACACATCAGGGGGCGGAGATGCGGATGTAGAAGCTGCAGCAGCATTCATCTGTGCCAAACCTTGCTGCAGCAATGCAGTGATGATCAGCTGCAGGGCATGGAAGATTCCAGCTACATTGCGTTGATGTGCAGCCATGGCAGCCATTTGTTCCGCTTGCATCCGCTCCATGTTCTCCATTATTCAACGCATGCGGCCCAACTCCTGGCTGCCATCGCTGGAGCCACTCTGACTGGACAGTTGTCTTGTCTCTGAGTCCTGACTCCAGCAATGTCAGCCATGGAATGTCGGAGGGCATGGAGCGGACTGTGGGTGTCTGTGATGTTTTGTAGGTGGTCCCGAATGGGACTCAGACACCCACGTATGGCATCAAGTTTGGCCGCCAGGCTGTCAAACCCCACCCGCACCAGATCAGCCATCTCCTGCTGGACCTCTACCGCACGGCATTGGAATGCCAGTAGTGGGTCCTCAAGGTCCTGTGAGACAGCTGTGGTGGTAGGTGCTTCCTGCTGTGTGGTTTGTGCAGGGGGTGAAGTTTGCACAATGCTGCTGGATTGCCCTGCTCCTGGAGATGGGGTGCTGAGTGAGTCTAGCAGCTGTTGGAGGGTGTCAGTGTTGATGGTGGCGAATTCCTCTTCTTCATCAGTGAAGAGTGGGACAGGCTGCTGTTCAGGAGGTGATGTTTCTCCCTCTGCAATGTAAAGGGGAGATGCATTTTAACTGTGTGTTTCATGTATGAACATGCATTGGATGAGTTTACAAGCAGACTGCATGACAATGTCCATTGTGACAGTTTGGGAGGAGATGAATATTTTTTGCCGGATAGTGATTATTAGTGCTACATCACAGATGTGACGTTGTAGTTGTACATTGTCATCTAACAGTTTACAGCTATGACACATGCGAATGGCTAATTTCTACACACAGCGGGACCAGTTGTGTCCTCTGTTAAGTTGTGAAGGTGATGCAGTTTGTCCCACATTGTAGTCAATGTTGAGTAGCTCAGATTGATGTGTGTGTGCGCACCGCATTGTGGTAGAGTCGCCCCAGCAGCTTTGGTATTGCTGCCCCTTATCCCTTTCAGGCAGTGGGCCTTTCACTCATGTCCCTATACAATGGTGAGATGTTGGAAGCGGGGGTAAATATGGGTCTTGGTCAGAGTTGGGACACTTGTGCATAGTTTGTCAGCTGATGTCTTGTTTACATCAGGGGTTGCATGTACACGAGGAAGTGTCAGAGTGTGACCTGCTCCTTTAAGGATGAAGTCCACACTCAGGCACTTCAGTGACGTTGCCTGCACCATATTTATATGTTGGGGGGCAGGCATGCTATTCATCATGCACTGTCACTTGCTTTGTCAGTGTGACTCACAGACAGCCAGCTTTGCTGGGTACTGCACATGTGCATGGGTTTGGTGCGAGAATAGTCATGTGTGAGGAGGGCACCCTTTATGCACCTTTGCAACGAAGGACTACTTACTGTTTCTATGTGTGCAGCACAATGCGGTACACATGTGCATCCAGCTAGCTTAGGCTATTGTGTTTTCTCTTGTGTGCATGTCGTCAGTCAAGTTTTTTGTTGCATGCATTGCTTACTGTCTTCCTGTTGGCTTACCCGTTGTGGGTATTGTGCACGTTGAGTTTCCATTGTTTATGCTGGCTGTACAGACAGTGTCAACACCCATTACACTCAACGTTGATCCCACGTGTGGTGTATGAGTGGGCCTGGATTTGATGGATGTGGCTTGACTAAGGCGTATTAGTGGTGCTCAGGCCCTGTCTCCGACCCCCTCCCAACAGATGCCAATGGCAGGGTGATGTGTGTTTGTGATATTGCCACGCAGATGGTCACATGGATGGTACATGCTGTAATGGTTCAGAATATTGGATGCCGGGCTTTGCGTGTGGATGATAAGGACCATGACTGCATATTTTTTCACTGACACTGTTGACTTACCAAACTGATAGGTTTACATGCACATAATGGTGTAATGGGCAAATCACACCAGGACTGATGTGGAATGCAGCTTTCTGTATGGCAGATGTGTACACTTGATAGTGGAGGAGTGCTATTTGACCTAAGGGGTGATGGTGCCATTTAGCTACTTGTCATTATTTGGTGCTACTTTGCTATCCTTGCTTGTTGTCATATTTACGTTGTCATACATCTATACAGGGACATTGTAGTTCTGTGAGTATGGCACACGGACAAGTAATGTGGTACATATTTGGGTGACACATTCCTGGAATGCATTGTCCATGCACTGTAGTGTTGTAGGCATATCCCCCCTGCTCATTGTATTACATCACATTTTGACTCGAGTCTGCTGATTGTGTGCATTGTGGGATATGCACCTTTTTGGCAGTAGGCTACATGATCACTTTGTTGGGACAATGCATGTGTTTATGGTATGCAGAATCACTAGATGCTTTCTCACTTGGTGTACACAGGACTGCATCTCCTGTACGAGCAAGTGGGAACATTAACTGGAGATGCGGCAGGATGTCTACATGGCCTCCTTGCCTCAATACCACGCATATATGACTGGTCTGCACGAGCCCGCATCTCTCTGAGGCAAAAATGAGGATGCAGTGTGTATGTGACTGATCATGTGCATTAGTGGGCATGCCGCCAGCAATGTCAGCACACATGCACCATTGTGCCTGTGTGTCTGGGTTGTGTGCAAGGTTGTGTATGTGCAGTAGTGTCACCCTTGATGCACATGCACAATCTTGCACACAACTCAGACATATGGGAACATGCATATGCGTGGTGTTGAGGCAAGGGGGCCATTTAGACACCCAGCCGCATCTCCAATCTATGTGGCCCTTTGCTCTTTCATGTATCCCTTATTTTGTGATCTGATATGGTACTCGGGCTGTATTTGGATGACATTTCTGTGCACATTTCCAGGTCTGTGAGCCCACCAATATGCGTTTTGCAATGTATTGTTTGAGTAGGGTGATATGTGTCTATGCCACCAGGGCCAAGGGTATCGGGGACATGATCCACAGTCATTGTGGGTGTGCACTGCGATATATTTAATTGTGCATGGGTGCCATTAGGCCCATCTCCCCCCGTCCCCCCAGTCCCTGAATGTTACTCACCCTGTTGGTGTTGTGTCTGGTCATGTTGAGCAGTATCCTGTCCTGGAACTCCAACCACCATCTCCTCGCTGATGACTTGGGACACCTGTTCCTCCAATGCATCCAGCTCCTCCTGTGGCGCTGGACTCCCACCTCCAGTCTGCATTGCTGCTTTCAGATTGGCTGCAAGTTTCTGCTTGGTCTTGCGCTTAGCATCATGCCAGCGCTTCTTGCAGTCGTCCACTGTCCTCCTGACCTCTCCGACAGCATTCACCTTGGCTGCGATGGACTGCCATATTGCATTTTTTGTGCACAATGACACTGTGGAGCTGACAAAAAGTTGTTGTTGGTTTTCTGTCACCTCCGCAATGAGGACCTGGTCTTCCTCTTCCTCTTCTCCTTGCCCTTCCCCTGGGTCTCTGGCTGGTCCTCCTGGTTGTTTGGGGGGTTGTTGTTGGCTTCTGTACTGGGTCCAGCTTCCTCCATAGTTCTTCTCAATTGTTTCTTTATTTTTTTTTGTGTTTGGGCTGCTTAGCAGGCGTTTTATAGTGGTTTTTCCCGCCTAACGTGAAAAAAGGTGCGCTGACGCCAATTAGCGTGCCGTTCCTGGCCGCTAATTGGCCCATCACCACTTTTTTCACGTCAGCGTGACGATTTTTATCGCCGTGCCGCTGATCTTATCGCCGGCCATTTCACCCGGTAGGGGAAACTATCGCCTGTTAGCGGCGTGTTGTGAATACGCCACTAACACGGCGATAGTTTCCCGCGGTACACGGCGATGAGAAAACGCACGCTAACTGAAGTTAGCTATAGTTTTCGCCATTTGTTGAGAATATCCCCCTTAGGTTTTCTCCAGCCCAGCTGCATTGAGCAGCCGGGCTGGAGAAAACCCACAGATTTCCTGGTTTGAGCAAGGCATCTTTCCTGCCTGCTCAGACCAATCCCCACTCTGCTCTGCAGCACGGGGATTAGATGGGAGTCTGTGACGTGGCCCTAGTGCTTGCTGGGACCAGGAAGGACGAGACCGAGCACAACGCGGAAAGGGAAGCACCAGGTACGTTTTTATTTTAAATTAATGTTTTATTATAACCCACAACCCCCCGTGCGCTCCCCTCCCACGCTCCCTCCACCTGCCCCACCACCTCTTTATTGTGGCATCCGCAACTGCTCTAAACCCACATTTTCCCGTTTCTTGTTCTTTCCTTTCCTCCCTGACCCTTGAATTGCTTTCATGCCAGCACCTAGAAAGGCGAGGTCCACAATCTTTGCAATGGTGTGTCAGTATTAACCGATAAACCTGTATGTTTTCCTTCCTTAAAGTGATGGGTGGGGGTGGCATAGATGCTTCCTTTGGATTCCTTCCACATAGAGAAGAGGAGCCCTGACTGTTTCAGATTCCACTTACACACTATCACCTTCTTCATCAGCATGCATGCTTCAGCTCTGAAGGAGACGCTCCATACAAACGCTGCTCCCTCCTGCCACAGATGCTTCCCAGCCAGCTGCAGTCAAGGTGGGAGTGCTACAAATGTTCTACTGGGCATAAAATGCAGCACGAACACTACTGCGGAACTTGCCTGCTCTTTGAAGGGCAGGGTTTTTTCTTGTTCTCCAAAATTATTACGGCCACACCCGGTAGATTTTCTACCAACCTTTTCAGAGAAAAGGAAAACTGACAGGTAACTGTCAAAGCTCCCCCTTATTACGGGTGAGGAAGTTATGAGTCTGACAAAACTGACAGAGAATTTCTCAATTGCAGGTGAACTTAAGGTGCCCCGCCCTAAGCCCCGAAATCAGTACAAACACAATATTGGTAATTTATAGTAAACTAATTATTTGATGCTATTCTCCTACAAATAGTGTGAGATAGAATTATCACCAATATTATTAACAATTCAGAGAACAAAATGAATAAAAGGGTGAATGCTCGAAACACCTGATTCATAGAGCTGAGAGGCTCACCTTAGAAATGAAAAGGCCATCTTCTATGCCCTGAATGTTGGTCATACACGTCAACGCATTCAATGAACAAACAATGACCATGTTCACAAACAACAAGACCTGTTTAGTATGTCACATTTTCTAAACACATAGGGATTCATTATGAGTGGCAGTTTTCAATACGGAACAGTGACCCCAGTTGAATTTCACCATTCGCTGTTCTGAGTTGCCCTGTGTTTCTGAGTTGGTAATTCCAGGTCCCGTATTATACATAGAGCACACTGTGCCAGTTTGCACCCCAGCGCCCCTTTCAAAAGGTGCTCCTCGAGCAGACTAGGAGAGTGTGCCTTATTATCATGGATGCACTGCCCCTAGCCACTCTGTGTTTCACAGTGCAGGCGGCAGATGCCTGAAATTTAAAGAGGGTACAGAGATCCTCCTGCAGGTGTGACACACCCCTACCCTCAAGGGGGCTGCCCTAAATGGATGCACTCACACTGTGCCCCCTAGGAGCACGTTTGCCTCTGCGCCCGCATCCATAATAGGGTGCAGGTGCAGAGGCAAAGTGATTCCCTCTTTTGCATGGGTCCCGCTGTGTTAGCTCTTCTGTCAGGGGCGGCTCCTCCGCTATGGCGGCGGAGCGTCGCCCCCCCCCCTGCCAGCAGGATAAAAAAAAAAGAAAAAGAAAGCGATAATAAACCGAGGTTTATTATTGTTTTATTTTTTTCCTGGAGTTTTGGGGGCAGGGCCAGGGGGATAACAGGCACCCACGGGGAGTGGTATGCACTGTTATCAATGCACATGATGGTTTGGCCGGCCATGCGCATTAATACTCTCTCCACCTAGCTGAATTGCTGGGTTGGAGACAGCAAAGCACAGGCTCCCAGTCTCCCTGAGAACACAAATCATCGGTGCTCAGGTCAATCTTGAAGCTGATCTCAAATATGAGAGCAGCTTCAGGATTGGCCGCAGGGGAGGCTGAGACCCTCTGCCTTGCAGTGGAGACATGAGGAGCCAAAGACGGTGATGCGGTGAGCTGAAGGCAGCGGGTAAGTTCTTTTTTTCTCTCTTTTGCCATTGTTCATCTCTGCCACCCCACCCTACCCCTCTCCTCTGACACCCGGCCGCTACTGTCTTCTGTGTTAGTTGTGTGGAATATTCCTGCTTTGGAATTCCATGTTCTGTAGTAGATTGTTAAAATTGTTATTGCTCATGTGACCATTGTTGGAAAGTGGATTATTAGTAGGGGCAAATGTATATCTGCCCCTGGCAATAAGGCCACTAACACTTGATTGAACTCAGCATAGGTCTTAGAAAATTATTCCCATGCTCAACCCTTGCTAGCTTGGCTGCTAGCAGGCAGGCTTAACTTCAAAGACACGCATGTAAAGCATTAAAAACACCAATTCAGTAAATAATTAAGACACAATGCACGATAAAAATCCAACACCAATTTATAAACATAGGAAATATTTTTATCTTTAAAATGACACCAAAACGATAAAAATCCAATGTAAGGAACCGGAAATATGAATTTTTAAAGATTTATCACTTTATAGCACTTAGAAACCTATAGCACCATATTGGGATAGCTGGTCGGGATAGACCGGCTCAAAGTCAAAGTTTCAGGCCGACCGCGATGGAGCCCTGAGCGGCTACCCCTCGCGGTAGGTCCCGGTCACAGTTTTTACCTTCGGACTTAGAAACTTTTCTGGAGCTTTTTCTCGTGGGGTCCCTCGATGCTCTTCACCAGGCCGGATTCGGTGAGGGTTCGCTGGCCTCGGATTTCTTCTACAACCGGTCAAACTCTGGTAGTCGGACCTACGGAGCTTTCAGCAGGACGAACCTGGATGACTTGGATGGCTCGCGGTTGAAGGCAGGCGGCTTGGCTGGCCAGGTTGAGTCGGTCCCCCTATGGAGCTATTTCCAAAGTTGCTCCAAAGTTCTCCAAACTTCTGGAACTTCTTCCTGAAGTTCCCCAAAGGGTCCCAAAGTGTCTCACACTCACTCCAAGGGTCTGGAAGCTCCAAGATGGTCCTTGAAAGTTGAGGACTTCAGTTCCCACAATACACTTGGACAAAACCCTTACAAATCCACTGGTAGTTCTCCAGGTTGAGGATCTTTGGTGGTGATGTTCCAGGTGAGCTCTGTTAACCTGTAGCTTGCAGGGAGTCCACTCTTTACTCTTTTTCACAGCAAGGTAGTCCACAGGGCTGTAGTTCCAGATGGTGCAGTCTTCAGAGTACAGGCCTTAGAAATTGCACATCAAACTTCTCAGCATGGCACCACGTCTTGCTTTCTTAAGTTTCAAGCAGCAGATCTGAAAGACTCTGCCCCTCTCAGATACTTATTCCAAGTTCTTTGGGTCAAGCAGGAGGTCACTCCTGGCCAATGGGGGCAGGGTAACTCCCCAAGGTTATGACCACATCCTGTAGAGTGTGGCATTATTTTGTCTCAGAGTGCATCAAATCTTCCAAATTCATAATGGCTGATTTTCCAGCAGGGAATTAAGAGCTGGCTAAACACACCCCTAGGATGGCTAATTTCAATAGATTCTCCCCCTTGCATCTGCTCATTCCTTCCTTAATCCTAGCTCTGACTTCGGGTCAAAAGAATAGAGTGGTAACTGACACTGAGGCCTTCCCCTTTCCTTTGAAGAGCATGGTTTATGACTCCTCCCCCTGCTCTAGCATTCCTGTGTAGTGGCACACTGCCCTCCCAGCAGAGCTGGTTAACCCCAGGGGCTCTTTATCACCTCTTCAAAGCAGCCTGGCTAATCCACTTAACTCTGACCAATCAGGACAGACCACTGGAAGGCTGAATCGGGACCTACAAACAAGAAAGTCTTATAACTTCTTGTCTGTACATTTTAGGAGAAATTCAACAATATCATATTGTTGGATTTATCACTACCATTCTGGGAAGTCTTTGAATGGAAGTTCTATCATTCTCCTGTCAGGAGTTATTAGTTAATAACTTCTTGCCATGTTAACCTATGTGGCATGGGATTTGCAATGGGAAAAATGACTTGGGACATTTTTCCAGCACCAGGACTTACAAAAACATATTTTATAAGTACTCCGCCTATATCTGCAGGACCCCCACCCCATGGAACACCTAGGGGAGATTTTAGGGGTTCTGAATCTGCATAAATATTGCAGATCCTCCCTCCACAGTGCTCCTAGCATCAAAGTCGAATTTGGGCAGAACTTTATCACAATGTGGGGAGTGAAATGTGACCTTTCACTTAACCCAGGGCATATAAAACTCATTGTATAAGGGTCCACCTTATAAATACCTGACCCCCCACCCCTGGGACACTTAGGGGAGACCCTGGGGGTTCCTAATATGCAAAAACATTGTAGGTTATCCATTTTTAAGTGCCCCAAACACCAAAGTCGAGTTTGGGCACTATTTACTTTTTAAAAGCAGTCATGGAACCCAGGGCTGCTTTAAACTGACCTCAGGCTTCAGCAGTGCACACATGCAAGTGCAGAAAAGGCTGCTGGCCTCTAAACTGCCATGCCCTACAATATTCTATGGACCGATAGGTAGTTACAACCCCCCTGCCCTATTATGTCCTAGGGTCTTATAGGGTAGGTCATGCCAATCACAGGGGTACCCCAACCCATAGTGTACCCTAGTGTATATAGGTGTTTTCACTGTTTTCTTAGTGTTTTCAGCATAGCAGTGGCCCTGGGCCTGGTTAGGCAAAACCCAGGGTCAGTCGGAGTCAGTTACAACCAGTATACCAGTCAGCAAAAAGTTGGGGGGTGCCCAGGGCACAGGATGACTTTGCAACATAGCCCCCCCCCAAACGAAAGGTGAATGGTTACTAACCTCATCAGCTAAGTGGAAAAACCTGGAAAGTCCATCTGCATTTGCATGGGCAACACCAGGTCTGTGTTCCACTGTAAAGTCCATTCCCTGTAGAGAAATGGACCACCTTAACAGCTTGGGATTCTCCCCTCTCATGAGCCATCTGAGAGGCCTGGGGTCAGTTTGAACACAAAAGTGAGTCCCAAACAAATATGGTCTCAACTTTTTCAGGGACCAAACCACAGCAAAAGCCTCTCTCTCAATGGCACTCCACCTCTGCTCTCTGGGAAGAAGTCTCCTGCTAATAAAGGCAACTGGCTGATCAAGGCCCTCTTCATTTAGCTGTGACAACACTGCCCCAATCCCTTGCTCTGAAGCATCTGTCTGAACCACAAATTCTTTTGTGTAATCAGGGGCCAGCAGCACTGGTGCTGAACACATAGCAGCTTTCAGAGTGTCAAAAGCCTTCTGACACTCTGGGGTCCAATCAACCTTTTTGGGCCGCTTCTTAAAAGTGAGTTCTGTTAGGGGCCCCACAATGGTCCCATAATTTTTAACAAACCTTCTATAATACCCTGTCAGTCCAAGGAATGCCCTGACCTGAGTCTGGGTAACAGGAGCTGTCCAATCCAAAATTGTTTGGATTTTAGCTTGGAGAGGCTGTACATGGCCCCCACCTACCAGGTGACCCAGGTACACCACAGAACTCTGCCCTATTTGGCACTTACTTGCCTTAATAGTCAGGCCTGCCTGCTGCATGGCCTGAAGCACTTCCCTTAGGTGGCTTAAGTGATCCCCCCAGGTAGAACTGTATATCATCCAGATAAACTGCACTGAACTGTTCCAACCCAGACAAGACCCTGTTCACCAACCTTTGGAAGGTGGCAGGTGCATTCTTTAAGCCAAAGGGCATTACCTTGAACTGATAATGTCCGTCTGGTGTGGAAAATGCTGACCTCTCATTTGCTCCATCAGTGAGGGAAATCTGCCAGTAACCTGAAGTCAAATCAAAAGTACTCAGGTACTTAGCAGCCCCTAACCTGTCAATGAGCTGATCAGCTCTAGGTATAGGGTGAGCGTCAGTCTTGGTGACTGCATTCAATCCTGTAGTCCACACAGAACCTTAACTCCTTGGGTCCCCGCTGAGGATTAGGTTTAGGTACCAGCACCACTGGACTGGCCCATGGACTCTCAGACGGTTCAATTACCCCCAATTACAGCATCTTAGCAACCTCAGCTTTAATGCTGGCTCTGACATGGTCAGACAACCTGTACAGTTTAATTTTGACAGGTAGGTTGTCACCAGTGTCAATGTGGTGCACACACCACTCAGTGATGCCTGGGGTCAAAGAGAACAGGCCAGCAAACTGCTCCAGCACTTGCTTACAGTCTCTGTGCTGCTGGTCTGTCAACTTGGGAGAGAGTACAACCCCCTCCACTGACCCATCTTGCACATTAGTGGAGAGGAGGTCGGGCACAGGCTCAGTTTCCTCCTCCACACCCTCATCAGTGACTAGTAACATGGTCATGTCTGCCCTGTCATGGTGGGGTTTCAATCTATTCACATGCAGGATCCTATGAGGGTTCCTGGGGGTGCCAAGGTTACCAAATAGGTAACCTCACCCTTCTTTTCTAAGATTGGATAGGGCCCACTCCACTTGTCATGGAGGTCCCTGGGAGCCACAGGCTCCAACACCCACACCAGTTGTCCTGGAGTATACTCAGGCATAGTAGCCTTCTGATTACCAGTGCTTCATGAGCTCCTGGCTGGCCTCCAGTTTCCTATTTGCCTTTTGCATGTATTCTGTCATTCTAGATCTCAGGCCTAGCACATAGTCAAGCACATTGTCCTTTGCTTCTTTAAGAGGCTTCTCTAAAGACTCTCTCAGCAGGCTCAATGGCCCCCTCATAGGGTGTCCAAACAACAACTCAAAGGGACTGAAACCAACCCTTTTCTGTAGCACCTCCCTGTAGGCAAACAGTAAGCATGGGAGGAGAACATCCCATCTCCTCCTGAGTTTCTCTGACAACCCATTTATCATGCCCTTCAGGGTTTTGTTGAATCTCTCAACAAGACCATTTGCTTGTGGGTGATAGGGGGTGGTAAACTTGTAGTTAACACCACACTCATCCCACATAGCAGTCAGATAACTGGACAGGAAGTTCGTGCCCCTATCTGATACCACCTCTTTCGGAAAACCCACTCTGGTGAACACACCAAGCAGTGCTCTAGCCACTGCAGGAGCATCAATGGTTCTAAGAGGCACTGCTTCAGGGTACCTAGTGGCATGGTCCACTACCACTAAGATATACCTATTCCCTGATGCAGAACGTGGGTCCAGGGGACCAACAATGTCCATCCCCACCCTTTCAAAAGGAACGCCAACCACTGGCAGTGGTAATAGGGGAGCCTTTGTCTTGCCCCCTGCCTTGCCACTGGCCTGACAGGTGACACAGGAGCTGCAAAACTCCTTTACCTTTTCAGACATATGGGGCCAGTAGAAATGGTTCACCAACTGGTTCCATGTCTTTGTCTATCCCAAATGTCCTGCCAAAGTCAGGATGAACTCTCTGTACTTCTGGGGCACCACCAACCTCCTGGTGGCCCCCTCTTTGAGGTTTCTGGCCTCAGTATAAAGCAGTCCATCTTCCCAGTAGATTCTATGAAACCCACTGTAATCCCCCTCCTCTTGCTTAGAGGCAATCCGCCTCAAGCTCTCAAGGGTGGGACAGTCTCTCTGTCCCTTACTGAACTCCTCTCTGGAGGGTCCACCTGCTCCTGTCAGTTCTGCTAAATCTGACAGCTCTGGCAGGGATGGAGTCCCTCCCTCAGAGGCTAGATCCTCTCCATCAGGGTTAGATTCTTCCTGCACCTCTGGAGTTCCCTGGGCTGGCTCACCAGGCCCAGTACCTTTGTCCTTGGATGCTTGGCCCTTTGTTCCAGAGTCCAAGTGTCCAGCCCCTCCCTTCTGGCTAGTCTGTGACCTAGTCACAGCACATACCCACTCAGGGAGCTCCAATATTTTCATATGGAGTCCTCCCTCCACCTCTGACCACACAGAGGCTTCAAGATCATTGCCCAGTAAACACTGGACTGGGAGCACCTTTGACACAGCTACCTTCATAGGGCCTGACACACCTCCCCATTCCAAATCCACCACAGCCATAGGATGGAGTTTGGTAGTGCTGTCTGCATAAGTCATCTGGTGAAACTCACCAGGTACCACCCTCTCTGGAGGCACCAGCTCATCCAGGACCATAGTTACACTAGCCCCAGTGTCTCTGATAGCCTCAACCTCAGTCCCATTCACTTTAGGCCTCTGCCTGTACTTGTCCATGTTTGGGGGTAAGGCAGCAAGGGTTGCAATATTCACCCCACCCAGGGACACTAAGGTGGCTTCCATCACCTGACTACCCTTCTCTGGAGCACCAGTCTCCACCCCTACACTTACACTGGCAATCCCAGGGGATGGCCCCTTAGGGGGGAGCTTCTTGGCGCAGACAGCATCTCCCTGCTTGTGCCCTGGCTGGTTACAGTTAAAGCACTTACCCACCTTTGAGGGATCAAAGAACCTACCATTCTTTCCATGATACCCCCTCCCTTTGAATTTGGGTTGGCTCGGGGCCCCCCTCCTTGTTCAGGTTTTTGTGGGTCTTTGGAGGACTCCTTCTGTTTTTGACCTTATTTCCCTTGGGCTTTCATCTGGGGAGGGACCTGTCCTCCTTTTTTCTGGTCACCCCCTGGTGCTGAATGGAAACCCAGGTTCTCACCCACTCATCAGCTGCTTCCCCCAGCTCTCTGGGGTCTGTCAGCTTAGAGTCCACTAGATACTGGCGTAACTTCTCTTCTGCACAATGAGTCAAAATATGTTCTTTCAAAAACAAATTATACAATCCCTCATATGTGTCAACTTTGTTACCAACAATCCAGCCTCCCAGTGCCTTCACTGAAACGTCCACAAAGTCTACCCAAGACTTCAAACTCAATTTCTGGGTGCCTCTAAACTTCACCCTGTACTGCTCTGGAGTCAGACCAAATCTCTTGACTAAGCATGCCTTCATCTGGGGGTATGATTCTGCATCCTCTCCCTTCAGGGTCAGAAGCCTATCCCTCCCAGCTACTGGAATCAACTCCCACAGGAGTGCACCCCAATACTTAGAGTGGACCCTACTCATTCTAAGGGCCCTCTCAAAAGCTGCTAGCCATTTATCAATGTCATCCCCTCAGTGTACTTGGGCACTATACCCTTGGGAAGTTTATGATCAAATGCACCACCCCTGCACATTTCAAAATCTTCATCATTTTCACTGCCACCATTTCTTTTCGACGCCTCCTCCCTCGCTTCTCAGCCAATTCCAGTTTCCTCTGCTCCAAAGCTATCAAAGCTAATTGAGCCTCAAGCTGTCTCTCTGCAATGGACAGTGGTGGTTCCTGAGTAAGGGACCCTCCCACCACATGGAATCATATGGCTAACACTAGAGAAAATGGAAGAGGCATCATCCTCACCCTCCTCTTGGATGAGGTTGGGGGTGACACCCTCTATCCCCCCTTGACTCTCCTCAGCTACCCCAGCCAAGGCCGTTAGGGACGCAATCAACCCTGCCTTCCTAAGCTTCTTGGAAGCAGGCAGGCCCCTAAGCCTACACTGTACCCTAAGATCAGCCATCTTGAATTGGGACAGTTTAGCCAGGTCCAGCTCCATGGTTCCCTAGTTTTGGGTCACAACAACTAGGCACAACAGACTTAGAACAATTTGGAAAAATCAAAACAATGGATTAAAAACAGTTTAGTCAAAATTCCAAAAATCAAACTCAAAAGTTTTGTTCTAAGGCAATTTAGAGGATTTTTACAATCTTATTTCACTTTACTGAAAGGTGTACTTTTTTAAACACAAGTCCTCATCCACACTGCTGAGCACCAAATGTTGGAAAGTGATTATTAGTAGGGGCAAATGTATATCTGCGACTGGCAATAAGGCCACTAACACATGATAGGACTCAGCATAGGTCTTAGAAAATTATTCCCATGCTCAACCCTTGGTAGCTTGGCTGCGAGCAGGCAGGCTTAACTTCAAAGACAGGTATGTAAAGCATTTAAAAACACCAATTCAGTAAATAATTAAGACACAATGCACAATACAAATCCAACACCAATTTATAAAAATAGGAAATATTTTTATCTCTAAAATGACACCAAAACGACAAAAATCCAACGTAGGGAACCGGAGATATGAATTTTTAAAGATTTATCACTTTATAGCACTTAGAAACCTATAGCACCATATTGGGATAGCTGGTCGCGATAGACCAGCTCAAAGTCAAAGTTTCAGGCCGACTGCGATGGAGCCCTGAGCGGCTACCCCTCCCGGTAGGTCCCGGTCACAGTTTTTACCTTTGGACTTAAAAACTTTTCTGTAGCTTTTTCTCGTGGGGTCCCTCGATGCTCTTCACCAGGCCGGATTCGGAAAGGGTTCGCCGGCCTCGGATTTCTTCTACTCTCGGTCAAACTCTGGTAGTCGGACCTACGGAGCTTTCAGCGGGACGAACCTGGATGGCTTGGCCGGCTCGCGGTTGAAGGCAGGCGGCTTGGCTGGCCAGGTTGAGTTGGTCCTCCTATGGAGCTTTTTTCCAAAGTTGCTCCAAAGTTGCTCCAAAGTTGCTCCAAAGTTCGCCAAACTTCTAGAACTTCTTCCTGAAGTTCCCCAAAGGGTCCCAAAGTGTCTCAAACTCACTCCAAGGGTCTGGAAGCTCCAAGTTGGTCCTTGAAAGTTGAGGACTTCAGTTCCCACAATCCACTTGGACAAAACCTTACAAATCCACTGGTAGTTCTCCAGGTTGAGGATCCTTGGTGGTGATGTTCCAGGTGAGCTCTGTTTACCTGTAGCTTGCAGAGAGTCCAATCTTTACTCTTTTTCACAGCAAGGTAGTCCACAGGGCTGCAGTTCCACATGGTGCAGTCTTCAGAGTACAGGCCTCAGAAATTGCACATCAAACTTCTCAGCATGGCACCACGTCTTGTTTCTTAAGTTTCAAGCAGCAGATCTGAGAGACTCTGCCCCTCTCAGATACTTATTCCAAGTTCTCTGGGTCAAGCAGGAGGTCACTCCTGACCAATGGGGGCAGGGTAACTCCCCAAGGTTATGACCACATCCTGTAGAGTGTGGCATTATTTTGTCCCAGAGTGCATCAAATCTTCCAAATTCATAATGGCTGATTTTCCAGCAGGGAGTTAAGAGCTGGCTAAACACACCCCTGAGATGGCTAATTTCCATAGACTCTCCCCCTTGCATCTGCTCATTCCTTCCTTAATCCTAGCTCTGGCTTGGGGTCAAAAGAGTAGAGTGGTAACTGACACTGAGGCCTTCCCCTTTCCTTTAAAGACCATGGTTTATGACTCCTCCCCCTGCTCTGGCATTCCTGTGTAGCAGCACACTGCCCTCCCAGCAGAGCTGGTTAACCCCAGGGGCTCTTTATCACCTCTTCAAAGCAGCCTGGCTAATCCACTTAACTCTGACAAATCAGGACAGACCACTGGAAGGCTGAATCGGGACCTACAAACAAGAAAGTCTTATAACTTCTTGTCTGTAGATTTTAGGAGAAATTCAACAATATCATATTGTTGGATTTATCACTACCATTCTGGGAAGTCTTTGAATGGAAGTTCTATCATTCTCCTGTCAGGAGTTATTAGTTAATAACTTCTTGCCATGTTAACCTATGTGGCATGGGATTTGCAATGGGAAAAATGACTTGGCCCATTTTTCCAGCACCAGGACTTACAAAAACATATTTTATAAGTACTCCGCCTATATCTGCAGGACCCCCACCCCATGGAACACCTAGGGGAGATTTTAGGGGTTCTGAATCTGCATAAATATTGCAGATCCTCCCTCCACAGTGCTCCTAGCATCAAAGTCGAATTTGGGCAGCACTTTATTACAATGTGGGGAGTGAAATGTGAAATTTCACTTAACCCAGGGCATATAAAACTCATTTAATAAGGGTCCACCTTATAAATACCTGACCCCCCACCCCTGGGACACCTAGGGGAGCCCTGGGGGTTCCTAATATGCCAAAACATTGTAGGTTATCCATTTTTAAATGCCCCAAACACCAAAGTCGAGTTTGGGCACAATTTACTTTCTAAAAGCAGTCATGGAGCCCAGGGCTGCTTTTAAACTGACCTCAGGCTTCAGCAGTGCACACATGCAAGTGCAGAAAAGGCTGCTAGCCTCTAAACTGCCATGCCCTACTATATTCTAGGGACCGATAGGTAGTTTCAATCCCCCTGCCCTATTATGTACTAGGGTCTTATAGGGTAGGTCATGCCAATCACAGGGGTACCCCAACCCCTAGTGTACCCTAGTATATGTAAGTGTTTTCACTGTATTCTAAGTGTTTTAAGCATAGCACTGGCCCTGGGCCTGGTTAGGCAAAGCCCAGGGTCAGTCAGAGTCAGTTACCACCAGTACCAGTCAGCAAAAATTTGGGGGGTGCCCAGGGCAAAGGATGACTTTGCAACATAGCCCCCCCCAAACGAAAGGTGATGGGTTACTAACCTCATCAGCTAAGTGGAAAAACCTGGAAAGTCCATCTGCATTTGCATGGGCAACCCCAGGTCTGTGTTCCACTGTAAAGTCCATTCCCTGTAGGGAAATGGACCACCTTAACAGCTTGGGATTCTCCCCTCTCATCTGCATGAGCCATCTGAGATGCCTGTGGTCAGTTTGAACACGAAAGTGAGTCCCAAACAAATATGGTCTCAACTTTTTCAGGGACCAAACCACAGCAAAAGCCTCTCTCTCAATGGCACTCTACCTCTGCTCTCTGGGAAGAAGTCTCCTGCTAATAAAGGCAACTGGCTGATCAAAGCCCTCTTCATTTAGCTGTGACAACACTGCCCCAATCCCTTGATCTGAAGCATCTGTCTGAACCACAAATTCTTTTGTGTAATCAGGGGCCAGCAGCACTGGTGCTGAACACATAGCAGCTTTCAGAGTGTCAAAAGCCTTCTGACACTCTGGGGTCCAATCAACGTTTTTGGGCCTCTTCTTAAAGGTAAGTTCTGTTAGGGGCCCCACAATGGTCCCATAATTTTGAACAAACCTTCTATAATACCCTGTCAGTCCAAGGAATGCCCTGACCTGAGTGTGGGTAACAAGAACTGCCCAATCCAAAATAGTTTGGATTTTAGCTTGGAGAGGCTGTACATGACCCCCACCTACCAGGTGGCCCAAGTACACTACAGAACTCTGCCCTATTTGGCACTTACTTGCCTTAATAGTCAGGCCTGCCTGCTGCATGGCCTGAAGCACTTCCCTTAGGTGGCTTAAGTGATCCCCCCAGGTAGAACTGTATACAGCTATATCATCCAGATAAGCTGCACTGAACTGTTCCAACCCAGACAAGACCCTGTTCACCAACCTTTGGAAGGTGGCAGGTGCATTCTTTAAGCCAAAGGGCATTACCTTGTACTGATAATGTCCTTCTGGTGTGGAAAATGCTGTCCTCTCCTTTGCTCCATCAGTGAGGGCAATCTGCCAGTAACCTGAAGTCAAATCAAAAGTACTCAGGTACTTAGCAGCCCCTAACCTGTCAGTGAGCTCATCAGCTCTAGGTATAGGGTGAGCGTCAGTCTTGGTGACTGCATTCAATCCTGTAGTCCACACAGAACCTTAACTCCTTGGGTCCCTGCTGAGGATTAGGTTTAGGTACCAGCACCACTGGACTGACCCATGGACTCTCAGACGGTTCAATTACCCCCAATTCCAGCATCTTAGCAACCTCAGCTTTAATGCTGGCTCTGACATGGTCAGGCAACCTGTACAGTTTATTTTTGACAGGTAGGCTGTCACCAGTGTCAATGTGGTGCACACACCGCTCAGTGATGCCTGTGGTCAAAGAGAACAGGCCAGCAAACTGCTCCAGCACTTGCTTACAGTCTCTGTGCTGCTGGTCTGTCAACTTGGGTGAGAGTACAACCCCCTCCACTGACCCATCTTGCACATTAGTGGAGAGGAGGTCGGGCACAGGCTCAGTTTCCTCCTCCACACCCTCATCAGTGACCAGTGACCAGTAACATGGTCATGTCTGCCCTGTCATGGTGGGATTTCAATCTATTCACATGCAGGACCCTCTGAGGGTTCCTGGGGGTGCCAAGGTCAACCAAATAGGTAACCTCACCCTTCTTTTCTAAGATTGGATAGGGCCCACTCCACTTGTCATGGAGGGCCCTGGGAGCCGCAGGCTCCAACACCCACACCAGTTGTCCTGGTGTATACTCAGGCATAGTAGCCTTCTGATTACCAGTGCTTCCTGAGCTGCTGTCTGTCAGATTCACCAATGCACTCTTACCTGAACAACACTGTTTTCTCCTACCTGTAAGGTGCTTGGTAGGGTTTCGCAGAGACACTATGAGCCAACCTCCCAGGATCCCTATCCAATAACCAGTGATTATATTTAACACTATGGCCTTCGATAGAACTTAGGGAGGAGGCCCGGATTCGGACGCTAGTTGAATTCCTGTTGTCGACCTGCGAGGCAACAAGAAGTATTTTTAGGATATGATTTCTTACACTATGTCACTAACCTTACAATTATACTAACTATGAAATCCCTACTTAATTTGGAACGTGCGTAATTTTAAAAGTCCTACCTGCGATCTATAGGAATGGGCGTCGTGTCCTGGATGTCGTCGTGAGTCGAGGTGTTGTCCTATGAGGGCGTCGGCGATGTTGTGATGTAGTCGGTGTTATGATGTTGTAGTTTTGTCTTTAGATGCCGATAAGTTTTCTCTGTAAGTAAAAGAAATCATAGAATGAGTTATTTTCTATTCTTTAGTTTTTAAGGCGCTTTTAACATGACATTCTAGTTTAGGATTACATCACCAGTATTCACTTACTCTAATTTCACCCTCCTATTGGTTCCATCACGACATTCTGTTTGGAAAAGAATAATAAGGAGTGGAACAACAAATGTACTAAACACGCATTCAAATGAGATTGTCCTCTGAGCTTGAAATTTCTTATAGTTCAAAATATCTTTTCTTTAAGCTGAAAAGTCTTTCCAAAAATTGTCTTTAAAGTGTTGCGCTTTAATTTGCTGCTTTCCTGCGATGGGCGCCTTAAAAGTAAAGAATATTCACTTAGCTTTCTTTTTCAGGAACCGTCGATTCAGAAGAGGAACCCAGAACAGAAGAAACCGGAGATCCTGGCGTCATCAGGTAAGCAGAGAAGAGAAGCTGTTGCTGTGTCGAGAGCCGGAAGGCTAAGCGCCTTCTAGAACTTGGGTGTGGCATTTTATAGTCATGCCACACCCAAACAAGTCCTACGTCATGTGCGTTTAGACGCGCTGCGACGTACCGCTGCACAGACCTGCAGTCGGATGAAGCGCGAGTAAGCGCAAACGTTCCCAGAATGTTTTCCTTTAAAAACAGAGATTTCTAGAGCAATTCAAGTGTGATGAGAGTTCGGAATTTTACAAATATATTCAGAGAAGTACCAATAATATTCCATAACTCTTGGAGGACAAATAAGTTGGAATCGATAAGCATTTACACAATAAAGCTGAATACATTATTTTGGCACACTGTAATACACACATTGTTGTAGTTTTACCATTATACCATAATTATAACATTTGGAGTGCTGGATGCATGGGACAGGGGAGGGTTTTAATTGGGGAAATAATGCTCTAATACAGGGCAGGAAGGCATGTACTGCGCTATGTTTATTTTGACTAGACTAAACAGGGATCATGACAGTACCCCCTCGCAGAATCCCCCTAAAACTACAGGAATAGGTTTTGGTTTATCAGGATACCGGGAATGAAAAGCTTTTAGCACTCTTGGGGCATTTTGTAAATTAGCAAGTGGTTCCCACGAGCGCTCTGCAGGACCGTACCCTTTCCAATCTACTAAATAGAATAGTTTGCCCCGAATTCTCTTGGAGTCGAGCACCGATTTTACCTCAAATTCCGGAACTCCATCTACATCTATGGCTGAAGGAGGTGTTAACATACGTGTCATAGGAGTGAAGGGTTTCAATAATGAAACATGGAAGGCTGGATGAAAACGATATTTGGGGGTAGTGTTAACTTCACACAGACAGGATTAATTACCTTTTCTACAGGAAAGGGTCCAATATATCGTGGACAAAATGTTTTATGGCTCTTAATTTTTAAATGTTTAGTGGATAACCATACTTTATCCCCAATGGAATATGACGGTGGCACTGATCGATGCGTGTCTGCTGATTTTTTCTGAGTCTCTTTTGCTTGTGCTAAATGGTATTGTGCTTGCTGTTGAACTGATACCAAATTGTGTACATAATCATTGACAGCTGGGGCTATCATAGAGGGTTTATCTTGCCCTAGAATATCTTTGGGATGAAAACCATGAGTGCAGAAAAAAGGAGACATACCAATAGAAGAATAGTTGTTGTTGTAAGCAAATTCCATGGCCCATAAAATGTCTGACCATTCCTGTTCACAAGTAACTAGCATACATCGTAAATATTGTTCGATAGTTTGATTTGTGCGTTCAGTTAATCCATCAGTTTGAGGATGATAACTGGATGAAGTACGCACTTCCATGTTCAATGACTTTCCAAGGTGTTGCCAGAAATGAGAAATAAATTGGGAACCTCTGTCTGAAATTACTATAGATGGTATTCCATGTAATTTAACGATTTCTTTCAGGAAAATGTGAGTCAATTCAATTGCAGAGGGTAGTTTTCGCAGTGGTATAAAATGAGCCATTCGTGTGAAATGGTCTATGACAGTTAAAATGGTAGTGAAACCGGTCTTAGTACGCGGGAGTTCTACAATAAAATCAAGGGAAATGGTATGCCACGGTTGCGGTGGTATAGGTAGAGGTTGTAATAAACCACTAGGGGCATGGTGTACGGGTTTATTTTGTGTACATATGACACAGGTGTCCACATAATTCTGAATATCTTTGAACATGGAAGGCCACCAAAACTTCCGTTTAATTAACTGGTACATTTTAGTAACCCCAGGATGTGCAGACAATGTTGTATCGTGATATGCTTGCATAATTCGATTTTGTATTGACATGTCAGGTACAAAAATTTGATCATTCATGCATAATAGATCATTTTTCCATTGCAACAATGGATATTTTTCGTGCCATTCATGTTTCTGTTTTGTCTTTAGTTCTTTCTTTATGTCCGGTATTACATCGGTCTCAATAACTCCAACCTGGAAGCATTCTGTTGGTATTATTGGTTGTGATTTTTCTTGCTTTTGCGTTCATATCATCACTTATGCCTATGCGTGATAAAGCATCTGCTTTGTTGTTCTCTTTTCCTGGTCGATAAGTGATGATAAAATTGTAATCATTAAAGAATAAAGTCCATCGTAATTGACGAGCAGAAAGAGCTTTGACAGATCGTAGCGTTTGTAAATTACGATGATCAGTATAGATGGTGATAGGGTGTCGAGCACCTAACAAGTAATGTCGCCACTCTTCAAACACTGCTTTTATAGCCAATAATTCCCTATCAGCTATAGCGTAATTCTGTTCTGCGGGAGAAAGTTTCCTAGAGTAGTATGCTATGGGGTGCCTTTGGCCTGTGTTTTTGTGTCTTTGAGATAAAATGCCTCCTATAGCAAATTGCGAGGCATCTGCTTTGACTATGAAGGGCTGAGAAGGGTCTGGATGCATCAGGATAGGAGTCGAAGTGAATTGGTTCTTTAAAGAATGGAAGGCTTGTTCTGCTTCAGTGTTCCATTCGAATTTAGTGTTTTTTCGTAGCAATTTGGTAATTGGAGTAATAAGCTGGGAGAAGTTATGGATGAAACGCCTATAAAAATTGGCGAATCCCAAAAAACTTTGGACTTGTTTCACAGAGGAAGGACTTGGCCAATTAATGATAGCTTGGATTTTCTTTGGGTCCATTTCGATTCCGGGAGGACTGATGACATAACCTAAAAACTCTACTTTGGTGGCATGGAACATACTTTTTTCTAATTTCACATATAATGAATTCTGTAAAAGATGTTGAAGAATGGCTCTTACTTGTTTTACATGTTCTGTAACGTTTTTTGAGTATATTAGTATAGCATCAATATATACTACACAACATATATCCAGAAAGTCTCTTAATACCCCATTTATAAAAACTGAAATGCTGCGGGAGCATTGCAGAGTCCGAAGGGCATGACTTGGTACTCATAAAGGCCAAATTTAGTACGGAACGCTGTTTTCCATTCATTGCCCTCGCGGACTCGTACAAGATGGTATAAATAGTTGCGTCTTTAATTTGGTCTAATAAAGTTGGTATTAAAGGTAACGGATATCTATTTTTTATGGTCACATTGTTGATAGCGCGATAATCGATACACATGCGTAACTCACCCCCTTTGTTAGGTATAAAAAGAGGGGTGAAGAGACCGGGGACTTAGAGTGACGAATGAATCCGTTGGCCAAGTATTCATCTAGATAATTTCGTAAATGTTCATTCTCAGTTTCAGTAAGGGCATAAATGCGACTGCATGGTAAAGTTGCCCCAGGCATTAAGTCGATACGGCAATCATAATCCCTATGTGGTGGTAGGGTGTTTGCCTTCTTTTTGTCAAAAACATCTACAAGGTCGGCATATTCGTTCGGGATTCCCTCTAACAATAAAATGTTCTTAGAATCTTTAGGGAACTCATAACCTTGTATAAGGAGTTCTGATGTCTGATGTTGAAAGCATTTTGTGTGACAGTAGTCTGATTTAAATAATATAGTCTTTTGTGTCCAGTCAATGTAAGGGTTATGTAGAACTAACCATGGAATTCCTAATATCAGACGGAATTGAGGCGCGTCTATAATGTCGAAGGATATTTTTTCAGTATGTTTTATGGAGCATGTCATGTTAAGTGTTTCAGTATGATGTCGTATGGGACCTGACGTTAATTCTTTGCCATCTACAGCTCGCACTATTTCTGGGTTTTCTTTTGATACCTTTTTTAATCCTAAATCTTGCAGTAATTGTGTATCAATGAAATTGCCTGTGGCTCCGGAATCTTTCAATGCGTCTACGGACCATGATCTAGATTTATCTTCTTGGGATTGTAGTAAAACTCTGATACTGAGATGGCATTGTGAGGCTGCAGGAGCTGTGGAGGCCAAACTGGATTGTTCACTCGATAAACTGACCTCATCATTTACCGAGTCTTTTAGTTTTCCGACTGCTGTGTAATAGCTACCTCAGTTATCTTTGTTTTTGCTTTATTAGGTCGGGTGGGACATTCTTTAACGAAATGACCTGCTTTACCGCAGTAAAGACATTGATTTAATTTCCTGCGTTTTTCCTTTCTTCTTTTGTTAGCGGACCTCTAACGGTCCCGATTTGCATGGGTTCCCCCAAATCAGGTTTGCTAACTGATTCATTTTTAATGCTAGGTCTTTCTTTAAACAGAAACATTTTATGTTCGGTTTTACCTTTTTCACCCTTACGTTCTGTTATACGGTGATTTAATTTTACTTCTAGATCTATAAACTCCTCACAATCAGTTGGTGGATCCAAAATCTGTGTTACCATATCTTTTAATTCGTCCTTAAGACCTCGGTAGAAAAAAGAAACGCGTTTCTCTTCTGGCCATTCTGCTTCAATTACCAACCTATTAAATACTGAGATGTAGTGTAGTAGGTCAGAAGCAACCTGTTTCAAATTAAGCAATTCATGATCAGCTGATTGCACGAATACGTGTTTTGCAAACAATTTCTTCATGCTGTTTTTAAAGTGCCTAAGATCATAAAGAATTGGATCGTCTCGTTCTACATAGGGTACTGACCATAAAGCTGCATCTCCTCCTAAATAGGGCAAAATAAACGCAACTTTGGAAGAATCATCTGGAAACGCGGCAGGTTTGGCTACAAAATGGAGATGACATTGGTTGAAGAAGATAGTAAATTTACCACTATCTCCATAGAACCTTTCTGGGGCGCCAAAGGAACAGAGACTGGGGTTACGACCTGTATTTGTGTTGGCGTGGGGGTTGTATTACTGCTATACAACGTCTGCATAGCAGGCTAAAAAGCAGATGGTTTTAGTATGGGTTTCTTTGGGGATGGAAAACTCCAAGCAGGCGGACGAGAAACATTAGCTGCCTGCATATTAGTCTGTAGTGCTGAAATGTCTCTACGTAACTCAGCGTTTTCAGTTTTAATTTCTGCTAACATTGTAGAGATATCCTGTAATGAGACCTGTGTAGATGGGTCCATAGCGTCTGGACGAAACTGAATCCATGGGCTTAGCCTTCTGTCAGATTCACCAATGCACTCTTACCTGAACAACACTGTTTTCTCCTACCTGTAAGGTGCTTGGTAGGGTTTCGCAGAGACGCTATGAGCCAACCTCCCAGGATCCCTATCCAATAACCAGTGATTATATTTAACACTATGGCCTTCGATAGAACTCAGGGAGGAGGGCCGGATTCGGACGCTAGTTGAATTCCTGTTGTCGACCTGCGAGGCAACAAGAAGCATTTTTAGGATATGATTTCTTACACTATGTCACTAACCTTACAATTATACTAACTCTGAAATCCCTACTTAATTTGGAATTTGCGTAATTTTAAAAGTCCTACCTGCGATCTATAGGAATGGGCGTCACGTCCTGGATGTCGTCGTGAGTCGAGGTGTTGTCCTATGAGGGCGTCGTCGATGTTGTGATGTAGTCGGTGTTATGATGTTGTAGTTTTGTCTTTAGATGCCGATAAGTTTTCTCTGTAAGTAAAAGAAATCATAGAATGAGTTATTTTCTATTCTTTAGTTTTTAAGGCGCTTTTAACATGACATTCTAGTTTAGGATTACATCACCAGTATTCACTTACTCTAATTTCACCCTCATAATGGTTCCATCACGACATTCTGTTTGGAAAAGAATAATAAGGAGTGGAACAACAAATGTACTAAACACACATTCAAATGAGATTGTCCTCTGAGCTTGAAATTTCTTATAGTTCAAAATATCTTTTCTTTAAGCTGAAAAGTCTTTCCAAAAATTGTCTTTAAAGTGTTGCGCTTTAATTTGCTGCTTTCCTGCGATGGGCGCCTTAAAAGTAAAGAATATTCACTTAGCTTTCTTTTTCAGGAACCGTCGATTCAGAAGAGGAACCCAGAACAGAAGTAACCGGAGATCCTGGCGTCATCAGGTAAGCAGAGAAGAGAAGCTGTTGCTGTGTCGAGAGCCGGAAGGCTAAGCACCTTCTAGAACTTGGGTGTGGCATTTTATAGTCATGCCACACCCAAACGAGTCCTACGTCGTGTGCGTTTAGACGCGCTGCGACGTACCGCTGCACAGACCTGCAGTCCGATGAAGCGCGAGTCAGAGTGAACGTTCCCAGAATGTTTTCCTTTACAAACAGAGATTTCTAGAGCAATTCAAGTGTGATGACAGTTCGGAATTTTACAAATATATTCAGAGAAGTACCAATAATATTCCATATCTCTTGGAGTGACAAATAAGTTGGAATCGATAAGCATTTACACAATAAAGCTGAATACATTATTTTGGCACACTGTAATACACACATTGTTGTAGTTTTACCATTATACCATAATTATAACACTTGGAGTGCTGGATGCACGGGACAGGGGAGGGTTTTAATTAGGGAAATAATGCTCTAATACAGGGCAGGAAGGCATGTACTGCGCTATGTCTATTTTGACGAGACTAAACAGGGATCATGACAGCTGGCCCCCAGTTTCCTATTTGCCTTGTACATGTACTCTGCCATTCTAGATCTCAGGCCTAGCACATAGTCAAGCACATTGTCCTTTGCTTCTTTAAGAGGCTTCTCTAAAGACTCTCTCAGCAGGCTCAATGGCCCCCTCACAGGGTGTCCAAACAAGAACTCAAAGGGACTGAAACCAACCCCTTTCTGTGGCACCTCCCTGTAGGCAAACAGTAAGCATGGGAGGATAACATCCCATCTCCTCCTGAGTTTCTCTGACAACCCATTTATCATGCCCTTCAGGGTTTTGTTGAATCTCACAACAAGACCATTTGCTTGTGGGTGATAGGGAGTGGTGAACTTGTAGTTAACACCACACTCATCCCACATAGCAGTCAGATAGCTGGACAGGAAGTTCACGCCCCTATCTGATACCACCTCTTTCGGAAAACCCACTCTGGTGAACACACCAAGCAGTGCTCTAGCCACTGCAGGAGCATCAATGGTTCTAAGAGGGATTGCTTCAGGGTACCTAGTGGCATGGTCCACTACCACTAAGATATACCTATTCCCTGATGCAGAAGGTGGGTCCAGGGGACTAACAATGTCCATCCCCACCCTTTCAAAAGGAACGCCAACCACTGGCAGTGGTAATAGGGGAGCCTTTGTCTTGCCCCCTGCCTTGCCACTGGCCTGACAGGTGCCACAGGAGCTGAAAAACTCCTTTACCTTTTCAGACATATGGGGCCAGTAGAAATGGTTCACCAACTGGTTCCATGTCTTTGTCTGTCCCAAATGTCCTGCCAAAGTCAGGATGAACTCTCTGTACTTCTGGGGCACCACCAACCTCCTGGTGAACCCCTCTTTGAGGTTTCTGGCCTCAGTATTAAGCAGTCCATCTTCCCAGTAGATTCTATGAAACCCACTGTCATCCCCCTCCTCTTGCTTAGAGGCAATCCGCCTCAAGCTCTCAAGGGTGGGAAAGTCTCTCTGTCCCTTACTGAACTCCTCTCTGGAGGGTCCACCTGCTCCTGTCAGTTCTGCCAAATCTGACAGCTCTGGCAGGGATGGAGTCCCTCCCTCAGAGGCTAGATCCTCTCCATCAGGGTTAGATTCTTCCTGCACCTCTGGAGTTCCCTGGGCTGGCTCACCAGGCCCAGTACCCTTATCCTTGAATGCTTGGCTCTTTGTTCCAGAGTCCAAGTGTCCAGCCCCTCCCTTCTGGCTAGTCTGTGACCAAGTCACAGCACATACCCACTCAGGGAGCTCCAATATTTTCATATGGAGCCCTCTCTCTACCTCTGACCACACAGAGGCTTCAAGATCATTGCCCAGTAAACACTGGACTGGGAGCATCTTTGACACAGCTACCTTCATAGGGCCTGTCACACCTCCCCATTCCAAATCCACCACAGCCTTAGGATGGAGTTTGGTAGTGCTGTCTGCATAAGTCATCTGGTGAAACTCACCAGGTACCACCCTCTCTGGAGGCACCAGCTCATCCAGGACCATAGTTACACTAGCCCCAGTGTCTCTGATAGCCTCAACCTCATTCCCATTCACTTTGGGCCTCTGCCTGTACTTGTCCATGTTTGGGGGTAAGGCAGCAAGGGTTGCAATATTCACCCCACCCAGGGACACTAAGGTGGCTTCCACCACCTGACTACCCTTCTCTTGGGCACCACTCTCCACCCCTACACTTACACTGGCAATGCCAGGGGATGGCCCCTTAGGGGGGAGCTTCTTGCTGCAGACAGAATTTCCCTGCTTGTGCCCTGGCTGGTTACAGTCAAAGCACTTACCCACCTTTGAGGGATCAAAGAACAAACCATTCCTTCCATGATACCCCCTCCCTTTGAATTTGGGTTGGCTCGGGGCCCCCCCTCCTTGTTCAGGTTTTTGTGGGTCTTTGGAGGACTCCTTCTGTTTTTGACCTTCTTTCCCTTGGGCTTTCATCTGGGGAGGGACCTGTCCTCCTTTCTTCTGGTCACCCCCTGGTGCTGAATGGAAACCCGGGTTCTCACCCACTCATCAGCTGCTTCCCCCAGCTCTCTGGGGTCTGTCAGCTTAGAGTCCACTAGATACTGGCGTAACTTCTCTTCTGCACAATGAGTCAAAATATGTTCTTTCAAAAACAAATTATACAATCCCTCATATGTGTCAAATTTGTTACCAACAATCCAGCCTTCCAGTGCCTTCACTGAAATGTCCACAAAGTCTACCCACGACTTCAAACTCAATTTCTGGGTGCCTCTAAACTTCACCATGTACTGCTCTGGAGGCAGACCAAATCTCTTGACTAAGCATGCCTTCATCTGGGGGTATGATTCTGCATCCTCTTCCTTCAGGGTCAGAAGCCTATCCCTCCCAGCTACTGGAATCAACTCCCACAGGAGTGCACCCCAATACTTAGAGTGGACCCTACTCATTCTAAGGGCCCTCTCAAAAGCTGCTAGCCATTTATCAATGTCATCCCCCCTCAGTGTACTTGGGCACTATACCCTTGGGAAGTTTATGATCAAATGCACCACCCCTGGACATTTCAAAATCTTCATCATTTTTACTGCCACCATTTCTTTTCGACGCCTCCTCCCTCTCCCATCTCTTCTCAGCCAATTCCAGTTTCCTCTGCTCCAAAGCTATCAAAGCTAATTGAGCCTCAAGCTGTCTCTCTGCAAGGGACAGTGGTGGTTCCTGAGTAAGGGACCCTTCCCCCCTCCCACCACATGGAATCATATGGCTAACCCTAGAGAAAATGGAAGAGGCATCATCCTCACCCTCCTCTTGGAGGAGGTTGGGGGGACACCCTCTATCCCCCCTTGACTCTCCTCAGCTACCCCAGCCCAGGCCTTTAGGGACTCAATCAACCCTGCCTTCCTAAGCAGGCAGCCCCCTAAGCCTACACTGTACCCTAAGATCAGCCATCTTGAACTGGGACAGTTTAGCCATGTCCAGCTCCATGGTTCCCTAGTTTTGGGTCACAACAGCTAGGCACAACAGACTTAGAACAATTTGGAAAAATCAAAACAATGGATGAAAAACAGTTTAGTCCAAATTCCAAAAATCAAACTCAAAAGTTTTGTTCTAAGGCAATTTAGAGGATTTTTTACAATCTTATTTCACTTTACTGAAAGGTGTACTTTTTTAAACACAAGTCCTCATCCACACCGCTGAGCACCAAATGTTGGAAAGTGATTATTAGTAGCGGCAAATGTATATCTGCCACTGGCAATAAAGCCAATAACACATGATAGGACTCAGCATAGGTCTTAGAAAATTATTCCCATGCTCAACCCTTGGTAGCTTGGCTGCGAGCAGGCAGGCTAAACTTCAAAGACAGGTATGTAAAGCATTTAAAAACACCAATTCAGTAAATAATTAAGACACAATGCACAATAAAAATCCAACACCAATTTATACAAATAGGAAATATTTTTATCTTTAAAATGACATCCAAACGACAAAAATCCAATTTAGGGAACCGGAGATATGAATTTTTAAAGATGTATCACTTTATAGCACTTAGAAACCCATAGCACGATTTTGGGATAGCTGGTCGCGATAGACCAGCTCAAAGTAAAGTTTCAGGCCGACCGCGATGGAGCCCTGAGCGGCTACCCCTCGCGGTAGGTCCCGGTCACAGTTTTTACCTTCGGACTTAAAAACATTTCTGGAGCTTTTTCTCATGGGGTCCCTCGATGCTCTTCACCAGGCCAGATTCGGTGAGGGTTCGCTGGCCTCGGATTTCTTCTACTTCCGGTCAAACTCTGTTAGTCGGACCTACGGAGCTTTTAGCGGGACGAACCTGGATGGCTTGGCCGGCTCGCGGTTGAAGGCAGGCGGCTTGGCTTGCCAGGTTGAGTCGGTCCCCCTATGGAGCTTTTTTCCAAAGTTGCTCCAAAGTTCTCCAAACTTCTGGAACTTCTTCCTGAATTTCCCCAAAGGGTCCCAAAGTGTCTCAAACTCACTCCAAGGGTCTGGAAGCTCCAAGATGGTCCTTGAAAGTTGAGGACTTCAGTTCCCACAATCCACTTGGACAAAACCCTTACAAATCCACTGGTAGTTCTCCCGGTTGAGGATCCTTGGTGGTGATGTTCTAGGTGAGCTCTGTTTACCTGTAGCTTGCAGAGAGTCCACTCTTTACTCTTTTTCACAGCAAGGTAGTCCACAGGGCTGTAGTTCCAGATGGTGCAGTCTTCAGAGTACAGGCCTTAGAAATTGCACATCAAACTTCTCAGCATGGCACCACGTCTTGCTTTCTTAAGTTTCAAGCAGCAGATCTCAGAGACTCTGCCCCTCTCAGATACTTATTCCAAGTTCTCTGGGACAAGCAGGAGGTCACTCCTGGCCAATGGGGGCAGGGTAACTCCCCAAGGTTATGACCACATCCTGTAGAGTGTGGCATTATTTTGTCCCAGAGTGCATCAAATCTTCCAAATTCTAAATGGCTGATTTTCCAGCAGGGAGTTAAGAGCTGGCTAAACACACCCCTGGGATGGCAAATTTCCATAGACTCTCCCCCTTGCATCTGCTCATTCCTTCCTTAATCCTAGCTCTGGCTTGGGGTCAAAAGAGTAGAGTGGTAAGTGACACTGAGGCCTGCCCCTTTCCTTTAAAGACCATGGTTTATGACTCCTCCCCCTGCTCTGGCATTCCTGTGTAGCAGCACACTGCCCTCCCAGCAGAGCTGGTTAACCCCAGGGGCTCTTTATCACCTCTTCAAAGCAGCCTGGCTAATCCACTTAACTCTGACCAGTCAGGACAGGCCACTGGAAGGCTGAATCGGGACCTACAAACAAGAAAGTCTTATAACTTCTTGTCTGTACATTTTAGGAGAAATTCAACAATATCATATTGTTGGATTTATCACTACCATTCTGGGAAGTCTTTGAATGGAGGTTCTATCATTCTCCTGTCAGGAGTTATTAGTTAATAACTTCTTGCCATGTTAACCTATGTGGCATGGGATTTGCAATGGGAAAAATGACTTGGGCCATTTTTCCAGCACCAGGACTTACAAAAACATATTTTATAAGTACTCCGCATATATCTGCAGGACCCCCACCCCATGGAACACCTAGGGGAGGTTTTAGGGGTTCTGAATCTGTATAAATATTGCAGATCCTCCCTCCACACTGCTCCTAGCATCAAAGTCGAATTTGGGCAGCACTTTATCACAATGTGGGGAGTGAAATGTGAAATTTCACTTAACCCAGGGCATATAAAACTCATTTTATAAGGGTCCACCTTATAAATACCTGACCCCCCACCCCTGGGACACCTAGGGGAGACCCTGGGGGCTCCTAATATGCCAAAACATTGTAGGTTATCCAATTTTAAGTGCCCCAAACACCAAAGTCGAATTTGGGCACAATTTACTTTTTAAAAGCAGTCATGGAACCCAGGGCTGCTTTTAAACTGACCTCAGGCTTCAGCAGTGCACACATGCAAGTGCAGAAAAGGCTGCTTGCCTCTAAACTGCCATGCCCTACTATATTCTAGGGACCGATAGGTAGTTTCAATCCCCCTGCCCTATTATGTACTAGGGTCTTATAGGGTAGGTCATGCCAATCACAGGGGTACCCCAACCCATAGTGTACCCTAGTGTATGTAGGTGTTTTCACTGTATTCTAAGTGTTTTCAGCATAGCACTAGCCCTGGGCCTGGTTAGGCAAAGCCCAGGGTCAGTCAGAGTCAGTTACCACCAGTACCAGTCAGCAAAACGTTGGGGGGTGCCCAGGGCACAGGATGACTTTGCAACAACCATGTACCAGTGAGACCAATTCCTGGCTTGTTGCAGGGTGAAGATGCTGCGCAAGAAATACATTTGATTCTTTACTAAGGAAATCGACTCAGCATTTCCACAAAGAATCTCAGATGAATTTCATGCAAATGTGGAAACGCCCTCTCAAGATAGCTCTGGCGCTACATGTGTGACAGCGCTATCAGTATAACAGAAGGGGACCGCATAAGCATCTGCCGACTCAATTCTGTAATACCATAGTGCCCCATTTGCACACAAAGTGGACACACATGCCTGGTGAGCCCCTGATGCACTATGCATAATACGGTCCATGGTGAGCAAACTCAGCACCCCATATTTCTGACCCAGTAGGCACCAGGCCTAATTTCACTGGGTGCAAATGTGCACCTATTGAAACCGCTATAGGGGATGAATAGGGCCTGAGGGCAGGAGCACAGCCTGACTACATATTCTACATTCATAAATTACCCATTTGGGCACACGTGGAAACTTTGTCTAGTTTTCAAGAATAGATTTCACAATTTTGTGGTAAACTAGAAATAATCCCACAGAAACAAATGTAAGACTTTTCCATTTTTTCCTTTGTGCATAGGGTCCTATATGTTTCTCGTTATTTGTTGGCAATACTTTTTCCCGTTTATTTTCAGATACAAACAATAAAAGCAACATATCCCATGTCGTAAACGTTTGATAGCATTATATGCACATATTTTCCTCAAAAGTTTTCCAGTTGACAATCCTGTGATGTTCATTAACCTACAAATCCTCACTTCAAATAGACGTATGATTTTCTGCATCCGGCTGGCCCCAAAATAGACCAAACCACCAGGAGGAAGTGTCAGGTAGTGACATTTATTAAAAGCTATTTTCTGTTCGTTGTACTGTGCCCTGCCGCTTCCTTCATGCCAGGTATTGATTAGCAGTGCACGCAATGCAAAAGACCTCTCTTTGAGCCCAACATTGCATGTCATCATTAATCTAGGTCATTGATTAGCTAGATGAATGACAGCAACTCCTTCCGGCTGAATGAGAGACATGTCCCTGATGTTTCAGTCTTGGGAGGCAAAACCTCGACAATAATGCAAAAACTTTGATTAAAAAAGTAGGCTCATAACTATGAATTATTTGATGGCCATTTGCAGACCTACTGTGACTGTAACTGACTGAAAAAAATCTAAAATATGTTTTCTTTATATGAGCTAAGAACATTTTGATTTCTTTGCACCTCATTTGCACAATTCTGTTAGTTGCTATACCTTTAATTGTACTAGCCGAGTAAATGCATTTATAGACTACGAGTGCATTAGCACCTTAGGGCTAGTTCAATACTCCCTAATTTTATTCAAGGACTTCTTTCTTGAATTTTGAAATCAGGAACGGGGGATAGAAATAAATCAACTTTGTCAGAATTGAAACTTAAGTTTCCATTTCTATCACTAGCCAATATTATATCATGCTACTGACGTGCATTGTACAGAGACTGCCTTTAGTGTGGCCTCGTAGCGCTGCCGGTTTTCCAGAGGTACCTTTAGTAAGGACTCAGAAACAGCATTGTACACTAGAAAATAAATCATTTTGTGATGGTATGTTGTGGGTATTTTTTTCATATTTCTCTTAAAGGTTCTCTTTCAATGACCTTCAATGAAGATTCAGACCCAGGAGGGGGACCAAATTTGCCTTGGGTGACATCAGAGTGGCACCACTCATCACCCTCGATGAAGGCCACCGTGGTGCACTGATTCTACTCTGTGCTTAATTTGAAAAAGAAAATAATGCCAGGACCCAAAGTGTTCCTCAGGCGCCAGTAGCCAAAGCTATCAATGGTCTGGGTACCAAATATCACGGCTGCATTGTCTTAACTGCACCTCGTGCCTCTTTAATCCAACAGCAGACACTCACTTTCTTTTACCTCACTCTTGCAGGTTCTTTTTAATCTCTGCTTTTTCCATTTGGCACTTTTTTTTGTCTTTTCCTAACTACTTCTATCCCCTTTTGTGTTTTTCTCTTTCTTGCTCTAGATCAAAGTAAAAATAAATGCCAGTCCTCGAAAAGGAGTGGCGGTGGGCCCCACTGGCAACTATCGGCTCTAATTAAGCACTGATTCTACTCAATTTCTATGCAGTTTCTGGTACCGCAGATCATGAAATATTATTATCTTAACTGAAAAACTGTATTGAGAGGACTGCCAGTCCAGTCTGCACTGTAATGTTACCATCACTATCCCCTCCACCTGCCCCACTCCAGTCCCCTACTCCCATTTACTACCTCCTCAAAGCTTGTGGTAAATGAGAGCGTTAAAACACATATAATTGGGAATTATGTGCATAATTTGACCCAGATTACTGGGTCTGCTGGTTAGTCCCCATTCTGTGGGGAACAACTTGGAATGGCACAGTTCAAGAGGAGGGATAGTGTGGGAAAACGTCATTTTCAGCCAGACGATATTCCCAAATCTAAATCCAGCTCCCTCGTAATCGGTGAAGTAGCTACAAGTAGTGCCGAATTATAAGGGAGGTAGGTGGCAGCCTGTTGCCCAAGTTATTGAAGGTCAGAACATTTTTCGACAGTTGGCAGAATTTTATTGTCTGAGATCCGTGCCTTCGAGGGCCTATGGAGTTTGAAGGGAGACTGAGGGTTTCTAGGAACTATTCAGGAGTGTAAGGAGCAGCAGGGATAACTGAAGACAGACGAGTGTCTTCTCAATGCATGCTGCAGAAATCTGAGGGATATAAAGGAGAGCCGAGAGGTGGCTTGGCTCACCGTTCATTGACGACTCGATCTTTTCGGGTGTATTTGTGCCAAATGAAAGAGCACCTTTTAAAGGTGTCAGAATGCTGAATTACAGTCTGTGGAGATGAGTTCTGAGGATCAGCTGAGGGTCTCTGAAGGTGCAATGAGTGTTTTTCAAGGGCCTGTTGGGGCATCTAATGGCAGACTGAGTGCATCACAGGGCCTGCTTGGGGAGTGTGATGACCAACTGAGGGTGATTGAAGAGAGGCTGAGTGTCTCTTGAGGGCAAGAGGCTCTAAGAGCTGATCGGGACTGTTTAAGGCCGATTTGATATTGGTGGCAGTCACAGAGACTGAGAGCATGGTAAAGGATTCTTAGGAAATGCTGAAGGTGTCTGATGGCATGCTGAGGAATTTTCCCTCATGTCTAAGAACCAAATGTAGGTGCCAGATTGGCAAGCTGAGGGACAGCTAGAGGTTGTGAGGACTGGCCTGGACTTGCTTAAAAGTAAAGCTGGTGTGTCTGTGGGTTGTACGTTCTCTGAGGACCTACTGAGAAACTCTGAAGGCAGACTGTGGGCTTCTGAGGGACATCAGGCGGGATCTAATGAACAGCAGGGGGAGTCTGGAGGTGAGCCAAAGGCTGGTTGAAGTAGCTTGTGACCAAATATGATTTTTGTTTGCTCAGACTTGAGGTCAGTTAGTATCCCCAACCGCCAGTTCAGGGAGTTTGAGGATGTCTGAATGCATCTGATGTTAGGCTGGTGGTGTCTGATGGCAGGCCAAAGATTTCTACTTTTTTGCTGAGTGTCTCTGTGCCCTTGCTCTCTGTGGGCATGCAACAGTTCTCTGGAAATGTTGAACTACCAGCTGGGATTGACTGACAGAAAGATGTTGGCCACTGCAGATGAGATAACAGTCTCTGAGAGGTATATGAAAGTGTCTGTGGGTCATTTAGAGGCCTCTGAAACTTTCAAATCAGAGGTGCTTAGCTAATTGTGCCTGAAAGCGAGCTGTCAATACAAGAAAGTGTCAATCGCAGGACGTGATCATCCACGCTAAAGACATTCTGAAGTCAGACACAGGTTCACACCTCACCCCCTGGAGTCTTGTATCACCCATACATATATATATCTATATTGAGAGTGAAATTAAAATCAGTGGGGGGGGGATGAATCAGGTATAGGAAAAACAGGTTTGTCTTTGTGTATTTTCTCTACTTTCTTTTCTCTAACTCTAGTCTGACTCACCAAATAACCCGTTTTATCCTAGTGATATGAAAGAGTCCAGTCTTAGTGAACCTCTAAAGGTACTGGACTAAGTTCTAAACCGGACTGTTTGATGTGTTTTTTTTCACACACTACCAATCACAGTCTCTTATTCTCTGTGGTACCCATATTACGCCATAGATGTGTTCACTACCAAACAAATTGCATAAAAGTTCTTGACTGAAAAGGAAATGTTTGCCCAAGGATACTGCCAAAACTCTTTGAACAACAGAAGATCTCTAGGGTCGGGAGTTCACGATCACTGACAAAGCTGTAAGCCAAAAGTTGTATAAATTAGGAGAGTTACTCTAGCTGTGTTACAGACTGGGGTGTTGGATTACTCTTTTGGTGTGAATGGAATGTCCGGAAGTGCAGTCTCTCCCTCAGTTCTTGGAGAGCGAATGTGTGTGGAAGAACTGTTGAGTGGAGTAAGAGTGACGTTGCCCAACCTCGTCTCTGAGCTCTTGTAACAAGAGATTACTCAGAGCCCTACAATTACCGCAATAGGATGACAGGAAGTCCCTGGAAATTGTTGTAGTTTGTAGACCACTAATCCCAGTTTGGCTTCAACTTTGAGCTTGAAGTCCAATTCTTCTGTCTTGGGCACAGTTCTAAATTGGTGTGGTGTCTTCCTAGATGTCTTTCCCGGTGCTTGATCTCCTGAAGATTAGATGGTTGCTGCTGAGATATCTTGGGGAATTCCTACCAATGGACATGTCAAAGAACATGCATTGTGCTAATGTAAACACTAATACATGCGCAGGCACACAACACACACTCAAGACAACATGTTTGCCCAACTCTTTGTGTTGAATATGCCATGTGAATCCTGACTGTCCTGGTCTAACTTTGCCCCACTGACCTCCTATAACAGGGAGACTGCCAGGTTTTTCTAGTGGCCTACACATCTAAGGACCCCATGTCTTTGATTCATTTCCAGACTCAGAAGGGTATCAAGAGCTTAAAGAAATAACATCCCTTTCTCCGGGTCTGGGCATGTGCAAATAAGAAATGTGCCATAGAAAAACAATGTTATTTAAAATGTATCTCTGAGATAGGCTCTACTGAAGCTTAGGTTCTTTCATGTTCACTTGCCACCCTTAGTACTGTGTGAAAGGTCTCCTGCCTGCTACGTTCCACAGCTACACCTCTGGGGTTTGTTTGAGATTTTCCATCATGAACACAATTCCCTTAGTTTAATAATTAATTTTTCCGACATTAAACGTTTAGGGCGATTTTGGTGAGGTCACAGTAAATCCATCCGTACATAAGTTGTATGCTGCAACATGTTTGGTGTGCATTTTAAAACATATCCGCTACACCCTTTTACTTCTGATGTTCGTTATCTAATTACATGTCTTCTCTGCTGTTTTACATTTTCTAGTGCCCAAATACTCCAATTTTAGTTTTTAGGGCCATTCTTGATTGTTTAATTTAAACACAAATGTATTTTAACTTTCTCTATCCTAAAACTTCTCTGACTCCAATGCAAGTTAATGTGGACATTACATTTCCCCAGCTTATCCTCTAAATCTCCCTCTTATGTATATCCAAATGACAGCACGTGTATGGAAGCATTACTCGTCTGGTATTGAGCTAATCTGCTTTGATTTGGGCCCAGCATCAATTGGTCTATTTCACAAAGAGTGACACTTTCAGGCAGTCTGACTTTGTGTTTAAGTTGATAGCAGGTCGCAAGCTAGGATTTACAAAGACATACTTACACTTGCAGCACAAACTTTCCAAGCATGCAGCTGTTTGGGTGCTGTAATGGAGGCTGTACATACATGTCAGAGCTTTACATTTTTTATATTTAGGACATCCTTTTAACAGCAAATTAATATGTAAAGGTATACATTTGAATGTCTTAAAAGTTTTTGGTAAATTGTTTTTTAAACTCTTTTTATTGATTTTAAAGGTACAACCCCCAAGCATTCAGAACAGCCTGATATTGAGCTGATGGGTTTGTACACTAAGTACTTCCGTCGCCCTCCCTCTTGACCTCTTCCCCTTGGTGTCAAGACTACTTAACCCTAATACAGTTTGTATACTTCTCCCTACCCTATTCCCCCCATAGTTGGGAATTGTGGCATCAGACCAGAGTGTCTCCTTTTCCCGCATCATCGCATAGTACCTCAAACCCATGGTAGGTTCTCCACTTTCGCCATGCACATATTGATTCCCTCCCTCCATTGTACTGTGGTCGGTGCTTGCGCCTGCCCTAAAGGTTTTGTTTTTTAAATGCTTTTTATATGAAGCTCTTTGGAAAAATCTGTAATGTAACTGTTAGGTCAGGAAGATCAGGGGTTCATATGCGCAGCAAACATACTGGAAAGACAGATAAAGAGAAAAGATGACAAGATAAAGAGTTTGCATTCCAATCCAAGGCTGTTTATTTGGCAAAGATGCTTTGGAAGATAAGACAGAGGGGCCGATTCCGATCTCGGCCGGTAGGGCTCCGAATCGGATTCGGCTTTACCGGATCCGATTCGGAGCCCTGTTTCCCGACTGAATCGTACGCGGGTCCGGCCGAGCGAGTACGATGCGAATTCGCCGACCGACTCGTCCGGGCGTCCCGACCGCTCCGACCGACTCGTTCCCGGCTCGAACCGCACCGACCGACTCGACTCGCACCGCGCAATGGAGACGTTCCCCGGCCGGGTAAGTACGATGCGCGCCGCGAGCAGTCCGACCGAGCCGCGCACTCCGGCTCGAAAGAGCTGTCGGAGCCGTACTTTGGGGGTCCGTGTCGGACCCCCTGTACGCGTAGCCGCGCGAGTCGCACACAGGGGGACCCATGGGTCCCCCCTACCTGTGCGTGTACAGCGCGAATCGCTACGCCGCGTACCCGCTGTAGGGGCGCACTTGTCCGACTCGCACCCATTGAGTCAATGGGAGCCCGCGTACGCGTTGTACGACCGGCTCCCATTGACTTCAATGGGAGTCCGACCGACTCGAGTCCGATAGCATACGGACGCATCGTACTCGTTCGGTCGGACTGCACGGGTCCGATTCGGTCGGAAATCTCTCCGGGTCCGGCTCGGTCGGAGAAATTTCCGGCCCGAATCGGAATCGACCCCAGAGTATCCAAACAGCAGTTTTATTACAACAAATTACAAGAATGAAGAGACTATATAACCAGTGCAGAAAAACAGTGCTGTTATTCAAAATGAGCTCGAATGAAGGGAGTTTGAAAATGTGCAACAAAACACCTGAGACTGCGCACACAAAAGTAAAAGCCTCGGTTTTAGATTGTCCAAACACACAACAGATAAATCATGTAAACTATGACACATCACCTCAACAAATTAATGAAATTGAAGACCAAATGTTTGAACGTGTTCAGAAAGTTCAGCTCCTGCAAAATCCTGTTTTTTCAGCTTCTGTCATTTCTACCCCAACTAGTAAAAGAGCCCTAGTTGACAAAGCACAACCATGTGCTATAGACCCAGGTCTTTTAATTGATGTGATTTCTTTTGTCTTAACAGACCAATTAGTCTGGCCAACTAGATTGATTTCATACGAATAATAGCTTAGGTTCAAGGTGCTAAATGTTATGGCATTGTATTGTATTCAACAGTAGATATACCTCCCATAGATCAATTCGCTTTTTAAGATTGCTAATGTTTAGCTATATCGATAACTCACCATCAGCTGTCCTTTCTTAAATATTACAGAACACTCTGGGGCTTATGTAAAAGCCCCTTGCGCCGCCGGGGCGTCACTTTTAATATGGGAAAAAGTGACGTACCGGCGGCGCAAGTGGCTTGTAAATATGCCCCTCAATCTATTTGACACAGGAAAATGCGCTCTAAGGCATATAATGGTTCTGCAAATATAGCCAGGGCATATGCAAACCAGGTTTAAATAGGTCAACAAATTGGCATTGTATGGGCACTTCGAAGCACATAAACTAAATTGTGTTCTTGCTCACACATACCAGTCATGAATACAATCAAGGGAGTAGCCAGAAAATAAAATACTATCCACCTTGGGCTGTATTTTATACCGCTGAGTGAATGCCACATGCGATCCTGACTCTTTTTAGAAAGGTTTGTGAGAATTGTTCCTAATCGGAAAGTGTGAAAAAATGACATGAAATGATGCATTTTACAGCACAATTTTAGAAGAATTTTACTACAATGGTGCATGTTTACCATGCAGATCTTGAAACGTACTCATTTAATACTAAAAAAAAAAATACGTTTTTGTGAGAAGTGTTGGGAGGTCCTCCTGTGAGGAACGTATGACTGGACTTTACAAAAGATTTAAAAAATAAATTAACCACAAAAGCCCACGTTTTTACAGCCAATTCTGAAATGGCATTCATGAAATATTCTCATACATTTAAGGTTAGCCAAACATGTCAGAGTCTTCCAGGTGTATTGGGGATTCATCTCTCCCCAATCCCAAGACAACTTGGAAAAACAGTAGCAAAACATTAGCAAAATGTAGATTTTTTTAGTCTAAATTCCCTAAAGTTGGCTTAATGCATTGAATTAACAGGTAGTTACACAACCTGGGCATGCAATTTGATATGTCTCCTGACATTTTTCAAGATCTATATAGCACTATTATTTACTTTCACTTTCCTTCTTTTTTCATATTTCCATCCTACCCTCACCATTTGCAGGATTGTACTGCTAAATATCAGAGTTAAAAATATTGACACATACAAATTTCAAACCCAATTATAAACCCACATACTATAGACAACCCTGTTCTTATAATTAAAATAACAATAATAGAGAATCTAAAATTTTGTTATTCAAAAATATCTAAAGATAAAAAATATCTAAACTAAAAATATAGATTACAATAATATAGATTTTTAACATTAACATTAAAAATAACAAAAATAATGGGTTGGCTTGGAAGTCTCGGTCATCATTGAATAATGACCCCTGTATTGGACTGGCTGCTGGCGACCAATGCAATATACTACCCACATAAAACCCGTGCAAAACTGAAAAACCCAAACAATAAATAAAGTAATTTCATTTTTATATTTAAAAAAAATATAAGAATTCTATAACTTCAAAAAGAATTTAATTAACTGCCCACTCAAATCTCCATTATGACCAGAAACCTGAATAATAAATAACATTAGTGAATGTTAAAAAATGAATAAAACCTTAAAAAATCAAATACAAAATAATAAATTATCCAATTTTAATACACTACCCACCCAAATCCCCTACAATACCCAACACCCCACAACAGAAATGTATTTAAAAAAATAACATTAATAATTTATATAAAAAACGTGTATATACGCACACACACACACACACTTAAACTGTACCATTTTTAAAATACACAAACACATTTAGCATTCAAATAAACATTATAAAAATTACATATATATAACACATGCAAAACACTTAAAAACTATAGTATACAACAATATTCAAGTTTTAGATGTTTAAATGTCAATATTGTATAAGATGCAAAAATTATATACTTACCAACAATAATACTTACATTATTTTTTAAATAATTATTTACAACAATGTTCAAGTTCTAGATGGTCAAAAGTCAATATTGTATAAGATACATAAATGATATACTTATCAACAATAATACTTAAGTCCATCTAACTACATTATCGATATTCTGACTTAGATATTAAGGGTGTGCACCGATTTGTAGTCATATGTTATGACTAGGAATTTAATTGGAGGTGGTAAAGTGGGGAGGCAATAACTTGAACAGATCTCCACAAACAAAATTAAAGGGATGCCTTTTTCGCAGGCAACGTTGATATTTTCCTGATTTACAAATAGCAAAAACATGTGCTCAGTAAAAGAATATACATATCTGGGTCTTATTTGGGGCCCATGTTAACTTGGAAATAATACCTTTCTATCTTTCGGCAACATTGTATAAATATAATATAATTATTGGTAGGAGATTTATGGCGCTGTATGCTGGTCGGGCAATAAGGAGGTTTTCACACTGTTCAGATTCACCCTGATAGTTCTTATTTTTCTTAAACAAAATTGCCAATTTCTCTGTAGGATTATTGCAGCTCCATGTCCATTAGTCTGTCAGCATACCGTCTTGAATGTCTGCAGCTGATTCAAGATGCTGTGGCCTGATTGATTCTGGGTCTACCCCTCAGATCTATAGTTATGGAACAGCTTATTACTCGTCATTGGTTTTCTGTTCATTATTTAAACCTTTGTTTATCTGTCATTGTTCCTTTTCAAAATGAAGGACCTTCGTATTTACAGAACAGTTTCTTCCCTACAATCCTACCAGTGTTCTTCTTTCCTTCTCAGCCATCCTTCTTTTTTGCTTCAATATCTACTGCTCTGGCATATGAGGCTGCTCTTTCTATCATCTTTGGTCTTTCTATTGTATCTTTAGTTGCATCACATCGTTTCGCTTTTCCAAAACAGCTTGACATTTTTTTACCCATCAAGCAATCATTTTCTGGGTTCTTTTCTTTGACTTCAGCTATCAATTACCGTATATGATGCAATTTCAAAAAGCAAAGGTTGGTAAATTAAGAAATTAGAAGAGAGACAAACAGTAAAGCTTAATTGATGTTGACCTGGTGAATACTGACAGATAGCTCATTTAAGCTATAGTCAAGTTCCCTGGCCAGAAGATCAGTACTAAATTTTACTCAATTTCAACATTTATTAAAAAATAAAAATAAACATAATCATCATTTATGGCCAATCTTAAATAGTCCAAATCAAATTGACAAAGTAACTATGTCATGGGTACTTATACAGTGAGCAGACAGCCTTAAATCTCATGGGTAGGGTAATTGACTTTATTCACTTAAGACTATAATATACTCTCTAATTTTACAAAGTATTCCACAACTGTTCAAATGTGCCACTTGTGTGGGAAGGGCAGATAAATAATTGAGCACATAATCTGTATATGCCCTAAATTATAGAATTTTTAAATGTATCTTTTTTACACTATGATTAACATGGCTGGTGTAAAACTGTTTCCTCTTTAAATGTATACTGTTACAGAGGTGAGGTAAGAAATCTGCCAAAGTGCTATTCTACCCAGAACCAATCGCTATCTTCCCTTAAACTGTCAGCAAATACTGGAAAGCACAGTGTTGACCAGAAACCAGTGGATGTGGTTGAGAAGAGAATGAAACACTGGTCATGCTGCGGATGATGGAACTTCGTAGGGAACCCAGGAGTCTCAGAGTTGAATCCGTCAAAGGTATATTCAGCACCACTATACAAGAAGGTGACTATACGGTGAGCGTGACAATGAAACATCAGCAACTTAATGTATAAGTGTCTGAGTAATTCTGAGTAGATAAACCATCTGCCTACTTGAAGTTAAACTCCATAATGATCCCAAGGAAGACCAGAAACCAACCTTGTTGCTGGAGAAGTAGGAGGTGAGTCTGAAACAAAGCACAGTTAGGGCAGGAAATGGACATGCATATAATAAATCTAAGAGGTTACCCGGGGGGAACTGGGAAGGAAGAAAATACCAAAGTAATTGAAGCAGAATAGCGTGGTGTGAACTTAAGTGACACAAGAAAAAACAATGTAAACACATGAACTTGCAAGGCACAGATCCAAAATAATTGTTCAGTCTTATACTGTTGCTCCCCGTGATGACCCAGAAGTGATTCTGTGCTCAGAACTCATCTGAAGGTGGGGAAGGTGGGCAAAGAGTTGGTAGGGTCCCTGTGCAACACTCCTTTGTAGAAGATCTAGTTTGGGTCATTACAGTGCTTCAAGGACTGCTCTTGTTTGGCTATGTTCAAATGTTCTGCTTACTAAAGCAAAGTTTGCAAAATTCCTTATTTTGGATTGAGTATAGACCCATGACAAATAGATATTTGTCAGTAGTTTGTGGTCTCTGCTGTAGCTAATCAGATTCACAGATCTAAGGAAATTCCAAAAAAGCATGCCACTAATATAATGTAAAATGGCAATCCTGTGCTCTTGGTGGTCACATTCCCTCCTGAGCTGTAAGGTTTGTACAACATTGGTATAGTCCTGAACCCCATGCACTAGGGAGATGATGAAAGGAGTAATCACAGACTAAATATAGGGGCTTGCAGACACAGATCAAACGACAAACCCAGAGAGGACAGGCGAGGATTAGGCATCATCTTTCTTCTTTATTATCAACAGCAGCCACGTAAACTCGATAAACAACCACAAAGGATTTCGTTTCCCATGATGCCAGGGAAACCATGAAGTACTAACAAAGAATAAATCTGTCCAATCAGGAGCCTCCAGTCCCTGTAACCATCGCTGTCCTTCCTTTCAGCTTAAAGATAAGTACGGGATGCCTTCTATCATAAGTTTACTTCGAGTGTGGGTTTGTTATTGGCAGTGTGCAAGGCCTCGGCTTCGTTTTTTTCCCACAGCCGCTGGAACGCGTTGTTGCTCCTTTTGCGACCGCATCCTGGCATTTGCTTTTCCCAGTCAGTCTGCACCGCCGGGGGCCGGAGTGCGCAGTGGTCTGACGACTGCTAGAGGGCGTGCCTCCCATGTCTTTCACCAGAAGCGAAGGCTCTCGATGCGGTGCGGAAGGCTCGTCAGTTTTTGCTTTAGCTGAGCGCCTCCGCCAGTGTCGCTGCCTCTGTGTTAGTTGTGCCCCGGCCAGCCTGGTGTGAACACCCTTCGGGGTAGATTTTGTGGGGATTGTAACCCTGCATTTTGGCAGACGTGCCCAGGCTGTAATTGCTGCCGTAGGAATTGGTGGTTTTGCCTGTGTAAAACTGAGGGCATCTGCCTTGGTCTCTAGCCCAAATTGGAGGCTTGTTACACCTGTACAGGCTGTTGAAAGGGGAGCATTCTACCCTAGGTATATTCTCTAACAAATACCCCTTCCAGGGCAGGGACAACACTTAACTGAATATACATACCTTAGGGTCTCCTGTTGACTTATGGGTGCTCCCAGTGTTGCTGATCCCTCTTACCTGGTGGGTGGCCACCCTTCCCCATTCCTACCTGCTACAGCTGACTAGCACACTGAGATACTTACCCTATGAAGGAATTTGGGGATTATTATGAGGACGAAGAGAACGTGCAGTTCTTACCGGTCACAGATGATTTCTGTGATTTTTGCATTGTTGTGCCAGATCCATTAATCTCTTCTCCAGAAGAACCATGGCCTCAGAGACTGCTCCCCATCAATTGCCTGGAACTGATGGCGGGCTCTTTTGCGGTCTGTTGTTGGACCAAAGTCCAGGCGCACTCTTGTGTCCTGCTAAGGATGGACAATGTGGCGGTGGTCCGCTACATCAACCATCTGGGGGGCACGCGTTCCAAAGCCCTGGCGGATCTCGCCAAGACTTTTTGGGAGTACTGCCATGAACATTAGGGGAGAGGATGTAGCCTAATGGCTAGGGCAGTTGTTCTCAAATCTAGGGAACCAGGTTCGAGTCTCGGCAACAACGCTCAACATCCTGTGATTCTGGAAAATCACTTATTCTCCCCATGCCTAACAAAAATGAATGTGTCCTTATGTAACGCAACTGGTGCTCATGTAAAGCGCTCTGATACCTTTGGGTCAAGTTTGCGCTATATAAAAAACATCTGGTCTCAGTGACGGCAGAGCACTTCCTGGGCTCGTCCAACCAGGTGGCGGATTGGGTGTCCCAGCATCTTCAGGATTCGAGTCTGTGGTATTTGTTTCTCCCGATGTTTCAAGCCCTCCAGTCAAGTTGGGGACCCTTCTTAATCGACCTGTTCACATCATGCCTGGATCAGCAGCTTCCTCTGTACTTCAGTTAGAGACTGGATCCGTGGGCATTAGCGACTGCTGCCTTCCTCGAGAAGTGGGCGACGGAGCGGGGTTACGCCTTTCCACCATTTGCAATGATCATGAGGTTGACGACTCAGGTGCGCCGGCAGAGGGTGAATCTGGTGGTGATCACCCCAGTATGGAAGTCGCAAGTGTGGTTTCCAGTTCTGATGGAACTTTCTTGGGCTTCTCCAATCCGTCTACACCCATTGCCTCACTCCTGAGTGATCCGTCTGGCAATCCTCATCTTCTGGTGATGAACAACAGCCTTCCGCTTATGGTGTGGAGGATTACTGGTCTCGATGACAAGTCCCGGGCCTTTCGAGAAGCGCAGCGGGCCTTCTCTCCCACGCCTGGGCAGATGGTACGGTTAAGAGATACCGATCGGCCTGGTCTCGCTTGATGGGTTGGTGCCTGCGATGGAGTCTGGATCCCGTGGGGGCAGACGTTGTTCACATACTCAACTTCCTAGCCTCCCTTGCCTCTGGGGGGATGGCTCAGTCAACACCTTTCGGTTGGCTATCTCGGCGGGCCATGCAATAGGGGCAGGCCTTCCTGTCGGAGAGCAGCCGCTGGTCCGGAAATTGCTCTGTGGGGTCCGACTTTCTCCTCCACCAGAACCTAGGTACTCCGTCCTTTAGGAAGTGAATAAGGTTCCGAAGTTACTGGCCGGTTGGCCAAGTAACAAGTATCTCTCTTGGATGCAACTATCGGCCAAGTTGGGCATGCTGTTGTGTCTCATCTTGTGTAGGAGAGTGTCGGACATCAGAGCCCTGGACGTGACGGGCGGTCCTTCACTCCGGATGGGCTTACCTTCCACGTCACTCAGCGTATGAAGAGTCAATCTCAAGTGATTTCCTACCCGGCGTTTCCAGATTTTCCCAAGCTCTGCGTCGTACAGTGCATTAAGGCTTATGCAACCATGACAGCGGAACTGCAGCCTCACGGGGAGAAACAGCTGCTGATCGCTTTGAGGGAGCCGTTTAAAGCGATCTCTTGCCCGACCATAGCAAGATGGGCTTGGTGGATTATGTTGGATGCCGGCGTTGATACCAAAGTTTTTGGTGCGCATTCAGCAAGAGGTGCAATGGCCTTGAAAGCGTTTGCGCTTGGAGGATATCTTGAACGCAGCAGACTGGTCATCAGACTCAACCTTCAAGAGGTTCTATTTTAAACCAGTCTCCTCCATTGTGGCTCTGGTGGTGGATAAGCTTTAAACTAGCCTAATCCTCGCCTCCGTGTCATAGAATGAAAAATGTCCTAGCTTTCATAACGGAAGGTTTCAATTCTATTAAGGACACTGAGGCGAGGATTAGCCCACCCGCTGATGAATCAGGACCCGCCCGGGTTCTTGGATCGACGTCTGGGAGTAAGTAAGGAATTTTCCAGTTCTCTGTAATGTCTGTTGCATAGTTTATGTGCTTGGTGATCAGATATATGTGTCGAGCACGCTCTGTGTAATGGGTGGGCACGGCAGGGGAGGAACTAGAGCACTTTGCATTCTACTGTTCGGGGTGTTTTCTGCTTCTGGGTTACCTGCAACGGCTCTTCCGGAGCTGCTCCGTTCCTTTACAGGCTCGGCATCCTACTTCTCCCGTCGCGAGCCGGCGGTGTCTTCGGTGCGGCTCCTGCCTCTTGGTGCGGTTCCTGCTTTCCGGACTTCTCATTCTCCTGTCATGATCCGGCGGTATCTTCGGTGCGGCTCCTGCCTCCTGGTGCGGTTCCTGTTTCCCGAATTCCTAATTCTCCTGTCTCGAGCAGGCGGTATCTTCGGTGCGGCTCTTGTGTCCTGGTGCGGTTCCTGCCTCTCAGCGCCCTCATTCTTCTGTTGCAAGCCCTGTGGTATTTTCAGTGTGGCTCTTGCCTCCTGTTGTGGCTCACCTGTTCCAAAAAGAAAAACCAAAGAAAGATAGCCATTTGTACGGTAACGGTTTACACTTAAGAATATAATTTGCAAAATGAAAAGAAGAACTTATCTTTGTAGTGTTCTGTCGTCCTTGAGGATCTGCCTTTTCTAGTGTTTTGACACCTGAATGGAATGCTCCTGGAAAGATAAAATAAGAAGATTTTAGTTAGAATGCCTGACATTAAGGAAATCCTGATTTTTCTTTTAGTTAGTGGCTGAAGATGTTGCCTACCTGTTTTCAGAGAGTGCCTCCCAGTTACTTTAGGTGGGTACCATATCACAGCCTGAAAACATTTCATTGTCCTCTTTCTTTTGGGGCTCAGATTTCATTGCTCTTTTGTTCTTTCTCCTTAGCTAATATAAAGTGAATATTTTACAAGACAACTTAAGTCACTACAGAATAAAAGAGGGGATTCACTCAGAAAGGGAGAAAGCCAAAAATCATTAAAATACTATTGTTTCCTTTCCTTTATTGTATTTTATACTTAATGCACCTTTATTTTTTGCATTTAGGAACCCCCTGATTGACTGACCTTAAGTTTATGAAGAGACATCGAGGGACGATTGTTTTGTTTACCCATATTGTTTCCCCTCTTCCCCCACTTACCATTGTCGCTTTGACAACCGTTGGGCGCAACTGGTGAAAAGGGGAAGTGGGGTGCCTTCATCTTGCATGTCGTTCCTGCGGAAACATAGGTAAGAGCTTTGACAATATGGACCATTACGTTGCGTTCATTGATGTTCTCTAACTTACAGGATCAGAATCTGCGAAACAAGATTGACGTTCGCCGGGGTTAACGACTCAACAGGAGTGAAATCTTCCACAGCCAGGGTTGGCGAAGGACTCAATCTTCCATGAGAGGCTTGATCGCAGGAAGAAAGAGGTAGTTTGAAGAAGGACAACAACGGTTAGGGGGGCTGGAGGCTCCTGATTGGACAGATTTGTTCTTTGTTAGTACTTTATGGTTTCTCTGGCATCATGGGAAACGAAGTCCTTTGTGGTTGTTTATCGAGTTTAACATGGCTGCTGTTTGATAATCAAGAAGAAAGATGATGCCTAATCCTTGCCTCCGTGTCCTTAATAGAATTGAAAAATTCCATTACGAAAGCTAGGAAATTTTTCATTTGCCAACAGTGTTACTTGGAAGAAGAAGAGACCAAGAGACAATTCCTACTTTATTGGACCATTTGCAAAAAACTCTTAGGACACCTATTTCCCTACATTCTGCATGGAAAAGGAAATTTTTGCTGGAAAAACATGAGGAAAGAAACTGTTCATAATCCCAGCAGACGTGTGTGAAATAGTGGAGAGAATATCAAAATACATCTAAGCAGTCTCCCCCATGAGGTAGGGCCTCGCAAACCAACAGTGGAATCTCAGGTGCATAAGGGGTTCCCCGCTGGGCTCTCCTGCCAACCCGGCTCCAACACTGACGCATCGCCCATAAGTCCCCCGGAGTCTCTCTTTCACTCAAAGGGAGCCGCAATAACACCCGAGAAAGCTGCCGCAGATCCGGATCCGTGCCCTCCCGGACCTCCTCAGCGCGAAGCCTCCCAGCCATCCATTTCGTGAACCATTGCAGTTGCGCTGCATGGTAGTAGGCCTCAAAATCAGGCACTGCAAAGCCCCCCTCTCGCCTGGGTCGCATCATGGTGGCAAGCGCCACCCTGCGTCTTCCAGAGCCCCATAAAAACCCCGTAATCATGGTATTAAGTTGGGTAAAAATTTCCACGGAATCCAGAGCTTTAAGGAGCCAAAATAATAGAGCAAGCGCGGCAGTGTGACCATCTTTAGAAGCGCCACCCGCCCTGCCACCGAAAGCGGCAGAGATCCCCAAAACTCGAAGTTACTCTTGGTGGATCGTATTGCCCGTGCAACATTGCCTTCTAGTAGATCGGCAGCCGCATGATAGACCCGGACCCCCAGATAAGGCAGGCACCTACTCTCCCACGCGACATCTAAGCCATCCGGCGGGTGGTCTCTGCCACCCAAGACAGGAAATAGTCGCGTCTTGTTCCAGTTAACCCGGAGCCCCGCCTCCCTTCCCAGTCGGGAGAGCAGGTTTCTGGCACCCTGCAAATCAGCCTCCGAATCGGCAAGAAACATCAGGAGATCATCGGCATATAATGCAATAAATTGGGGTTGGCCCCCCCGATCCAGACCTCGATAATACTGTCCCGAGCGCGCATGCACCACCAGGGGCTCCATCGCCAGCGCGAACAGGAGGGGAGACAGCGGACAACCCTGCCTCGTTCCCCTGTCCACAGCGCAGGCCGCCGAAATCACACCACCCGTGCGCACTCTGGCAGTAGAGTTCTTGTACAAGATCGCCGTCCAGGCCACAAACCCCTCCCCCAGTCCAAAGGCCCTTAAGACTCTAAAAAGGTATGGCCATTCCAGACTGTCGAAGGCCTTCTCAATGTCAATCGACAGAATGCACGCCTCGCCATCAGCGAGAGTGGAAGCGTCCAGCAGTCGGATCAGTCGCCGTATATTCATGGCCGTATTCCGGGTCGGAATAAACCCCGCTTGATCAATGTGCACAAGCGCCGTCATGTGGGTCAGCAGGCGACTAGCTAAATGCGACTCAGTATTTTGTAGTCTAGGTTTAGCATGGCAAGTGGGCGATATGCCGTACGGTCCCAGGCAGGTTTGTCTGGCTTTAGGAGCGGCACTATCACTGCTTCCCTTGTGGACGCAGGCAAGCACCCAACCCGTCTCGAGGCATTATACAGGGCCATCAGCCGGGGAGCCAAAACATCCAGATATGCGGCATAAAATTCAACCGGGAGCCCGTCGGTGCCCGGGGTTTTATTTCTGGCCATGTGTTTGATGGCGACCCTGATCTCACCGAGGTCAACATCTCGACCCAGAGCCCCCGCTGTCTCCGCATCAAGCTGTGGGAGTTCAATGTCCTCCAAGAATCCCTCATCCGCCAGGGCCATCGGGTCTAAGTGGCTCTGGTAGAGAGTAGTATAGTAGCTCAAGAACTGCGTATTAATATCTTGCTGCCCGTAGTAAGTCGCCCCATCCCCCTCGCAGTTCTAGGATCGGCGTCCCCCTTCACGCTGGGTTGGCTAGCCAGGCTAATAGTGCCCCCGATTTATCCCTCTCCGCATGTGCCCGGGTCTCATAGGCCCTACGATCGAAGCATCGCAGCCGTTCCACCTGTATCGCCAGTGCCTCCCTAGCCTCCAACAACTCTTCTTGTTTGTCTACCCTTCCCGGTCTATCCTTTTCCACATCCCGGAGCCGGTTTTCCGCTTTCTGCACATCAGCCAGGAGGACCTTCCGAACGCCCACTGCCTCACCAATGCAACGACCCCTGATGACAACTTTAAAGGCATCCCATTCAACGTGGGGGCTGGTGGCCGTGTCGGTGTTGGCCTGGAAATATTCTTCGATGGCAGTACCTATTGAAGTCCTAAAGACCGGGTCCTCTAAAACCTCCGGCCTGAGGCGCCAACTGGGAATCGTGGGTCTGACCCTCATCCAATTCAATCCCACCAGTAATGGGTTATGATCAGATATCGTCCTGGATAGGTATTCACTAGACGTAATCCCCACATGGACGTCCGGGGAGCAGAGGATAGCGTCCAACCTAACGTGGAGCTCGTGAAGAGCCGAGAAATACGTGTAATCTCTCTGCGTCGGATGGTGGGCCCTCCAAGTGTCTGTCAGCTCCCAATGTCGTTGCCAATCCCTACGGGCTTCTGCAACTCTATCTGTTGGGGCATCAGGAAGCGGTGGGTGTGATCTGTCCAGAGAGACGTCCGCTATGCTATTGAAATCTCCCCCCAGGAGCACCGGTCCAGTCAGGGCCTGCGCCAGCGTCCACGAGAGCCGGACCAGAAATGCAGGCAGGTCCACGTTGGGGGCATAAATACTCCCTATAGTGATGTCCCGGCCATCCAAGCGCCCCATCACCACCACGAACCTGCCCTCTGGGTCTATGATTTGCCTAACACATTGAAAAGGGACTCCCGCCCGCACCCAAACCAGGGTCCCCCGAGCAAAGGCAGAGTATGTGGTGTGGAAAACCTGGCCTCTCCAGCGGCGCTGCAGCGCTACCCCTTCCTGACGTGTGAGGTGGGTCTCTTGTAGTAATGCAATTTGTACCCCCCTTCTGGTTAAATAGGCGTGGATTTTGTGTCGGAGGTTCATGGTGTGCATCCCCCTAACATTCCAGGTCATACACTTAAAACCTACGGCGGTACCCATAAGAGAATCTCCAATCCTTCCCGGTGCAGCGTTCTCGCAGCGACATGCCTGCCCCAGAACCCATTCCCCCTAACATAACAACACCCCAACTCCCACTCCCCAGGACAGGTCTACACAAACAGGTCCCCATCCAAACTAAGGCACTCAAACAGTAAGACATGAAAGTGGCAGAGCGTGTCCTCCCAATGGCGTCCCCAGAACCCCCCGCCCACCCCCCACAATCATGACACATTCAGTAAGTCCCAATGGTGCAATGGCACCCCCAACAGTTTGCAGCTCGGATCTCCGGAAACAGAGGGAGCAGTCCTCAACAAGCAAGCTGCAACACATACGACCTGTCAGCCGGTCAGTCAAATAACGCCATCTGCGGTCTGCGGTGTAACCTCTGGAAGTTCATTGTCCGAAGGTCCATGGCCAGTGCCAGAGCTTGAGCTCCCAGAGCTGAGTCGTGTATGTTCTGTGGTGCTGCTGGTCGGACTCACAGTCCCCCGACTGATTTCCACCACCGCTCGCACCGCCTCATCCCGCTCCTGACATCGTCCAGCAGGCGAGGGGACCCTCCGGGGCGGCGAAGTCGAAGGAGAAGGAGACTGTCGGCGAGGCGAGCCTCGTCGCGGAGAGTGCGTCACCCCGCTGCCCCGTAGCTCAAGCCAATCCCAGGCCTCCCGTGGGGAAAGGAAGAAGTGTGTCTCCGCATCCGCAGACACCCGGAGTCGGGCCGGGAACAGCATGGCGTACGGTAGTTGAAGTTGGCGTAACTTTCACTTGACAGCCAGGAATGAGGATCGTTGCCGCTGTACCTCTCGGGTATAATCCGGAAAAATCATCACCCTACTGTTTCCGATCTGCAGACCCCGGTGCTCACGAGCGCGTTGTAAGAGGTAGTCTCGGTCCCTATAATGTAGCAGCCGGACCACCAGCGGCCGAGGCGGAGCGCCTGGTTTGGGGGGCCTGGCCGGGACCCTATGGGCATGCTCCAGGGCAAAGAAAGGAGAGAGGCCCTCCGGGGCCACCTCTGTCTTCAACCATGCTTCCAGGAACTGGACAGCATCCGCCCCCTCCTCTCGCTCCGGCACTCCTACTATGCGCAGGTTATTTCTTCTCGAGCGCCCTTCACTGTCCTCCGCCCTCACCTCTAGCCGCTGGACCCTGGATTCCACCGCCCCCAAGGCCTGCTGCAACGTGACGACCGTGTCCGGGACATCCTTCAGGGCAGTTTCATGGGCAATGACTCGCTCCTTGAGCTTACGGTGATCATCCTTCAAGAGGGTGAGATCCATCCCGATGGCGTCGATCTTCGTCTCCAGTGCCTCCCTTGAGGAAGTGATGGCCTGTAGGATATCAGCCAGGGTGGGGTCCCCCAACAAACCCTCTGGTCGTTTTCGTGACGCACCCTCCTCGTCGTCCGTGTGGGGCTCAAGCTCGTCCACTCGCAGGACCTCGAACCCCTTCTTTTTAGACACTCTCCCCATCCTACAACCGGTCAGGAGGGAGGGGCAGCAGGGCCCAGCAGCAGCTCCAGCAGGGTCAAACCCCTAGACAGGTGTCCCCCGGGTCACCCAACACCCAGTTCAGCACCTGCGGCCCTCCAATGTCCGTGTTCGCCCTCTCAAGCGCCCAGGCGCACCTCCGCAGGAAGTCGATGGTGGAATCCCCTGCTCCCAGGAGAAGAGTCGGTAGAGATCTGAGGAGTCCCCAGGCGGGCCGCTCCAGGGCACAGTAGGACAACCAATTGCCCCCTCCGGGGTCCGCCACAGCGTCCGCCGTAGACACCCAAGACCAGGGACATGTACGAATTCGCCAATCAGTCAGCCCTGCAGGGACGTCCCCACCCGTCCCCCCGCTCCAGAGTGCAAAGTAGCGGCCTCCCGGTTGCTCAGGGGGCGCGGGCCAGACCAAGAAGCCCCAAGTACCTGTCCCCGCCTTCAGGGACGGTCCGTCTCTGGTGCCTCAAGCAGGGCAATGCCTCCTGCGGTCCGCAGTAAAGGCAGGGTGTCTCTTTGCCCCTTCACATCTCCCCGCCGCAGCAGGACGCCCTACCACACCTCTGGGGGGGCCCCCCAGCCATCCCAGGTAACAATCGGGCTCCGCCTGTTACACTCCACCAGGCCCCCGCCAGGCCGCGGCTCTCCAGGGCACAGGTCCACCGCCGAGGGTTAAGGGAAACTGAACCCTCCACCAGCCTCACAGCCTAGTCAAGTCCAGGCTCTATGGGGCACCCACCAGGTTGTGTGCTCAGTGTAGCACGCTGTACCGGTGGTCAGCATGGGCGCCGCAGCTCTCCCGATGTCCCGCAAGCCGCCATCTTAGGGTCAGGCGGCCGGCGCTGTGTGCTCCGCAATTGCTGCCCTCGCACCGCTCACGCCTCCCCGGTATCTCCACGGCAGCCCCCTCTTACGGGTAGGTCCCGCACGCCTCCGGTCCGGCCAGGGTGGATCCCCAGTGCTTCTGGCGCCCTTAGCAGCAAGAACCGCCGCCACGCCATGCGGCCGCCATTTTAGCCGCGGCCAAGCCGGAGCGCGAGCAGAGGCGAAGACCGGCTATTCCTCGGCCCCACAGTGTCCCCACACCTGGAAAATGCAGCCGAGGGGGCACCAGACGTTCCGCCCCCGGATCCAGTGCCAGGGACCACCGTATCTTGTCAGGATCAATGCCTGTGGAGGAAGGCCACGGAGGAGCTCCGATGCCTGCCTCTTCCTACATCGGCGTCAGGCCATGCCCCCTTCAATGTGCTTTAATGTGTTGTACATTTTTACTTTGGCAAAACCTGCTTGACCTGTATTGTGTTGCATGGTGGTGTATTGTACTGTGTTTTCCAGAAAGAGAGTCTGCTACTTGTATTCAGACAACCAAGCAATTTGAAACAAATGAATGTCAGCAGCAGACAAGCAACCACAATAACAAAGATGGATACACATCCCTGTCAACAAAATGTCAAGGCCACTCACCTGGAGACTTGTCCACGGGAGCGATGCTGGACCTCTATTCACCTCTAACACAATTCCTGGCCAGGAAAGCTACCCTGAGTCAGGAGGTGTCCCAGACAGGAAGAGAAGAATGGCACAAGAGAGAAATGATCCTCAACTTCAAGATTTGATATGAGCAGTCTCCAGGAGATCTTCTCCAGTCTGATTGCTGAGGGTCTTCTGCAGACTGTAGTGTGTCTAAGATCAGGGCTGTATCAAGCACTAGTTGTGAAAAAGGGGGGAGAGAGAGTGGGACCTCAATGTATCCCCAAAGCAACACTCAGTGCATTAATCATCAAAGTAGTTCACAGTCGTCAGTGCTCTCAATGTGGTGCATATACTTGGTGATTCCTATGCAGATTTCTATCAACTAGACCCTTGCCTCAAGATCTTCTTTGTGGTCAAAAGATGGAGCACCCACGCTCAAATTCGTGTATTGCTGCTGGTATAAACTTTACTGTCTTGGTAAACACGAATAAACTATTTAACAAACAATGTCTCTTATTGTGCCAGAGTCTGTAAATAGTTTAGCGTTTGAGGGTTATTGTTTGTTCGTTAGTTCAGTAACCTTGTATGTCTTTTCTCTTTTTTCGGTTTACAGGGAATCTGGAAAACTGGAGTTAATGCATATTCTTTCTTTGTTTCAGGGCGTCAGGTTCCTTAGAGGAACTCGCTGCAGGAGAAGATACGGCATCCAGTGAGCAGTAGAGGGATTTCAGGAGTGAAGAAGGTCTTGGAGTGGGAGCTGCATGGGTGGTGTATGGGAGGTTAGGTTAGGGAGGACAGAGAGAGGAAAGAGCTCTCTATTCGGAGTGAAGGCAAGCAGGGCCTCGTGGTTTGGGCACCATAAGCAAAATAGCCGCCAATTTCCTGTGACATCCGAACTCCTGCGAGACTTTGGGTGTCATGATACCTTCTCCAGAGAAATGGCTAGATGCTCATGAATTCAAGGATCCCGGGGGATACGGCCTGAAGACCTAGCCGAAGTAGATGTTAGGGGTGAGGTTCCACACTAAAATGTACTTTGGAACACTCTCTGGCGGATGGATCGTTGGTTCCTGATTGGCAGTGTAGAGGGAAGAGATATATCACAATAACGGTTTATGCAACAATTTGCGTGCCCAATAACTCATGACTCCGAAGAATCACAGACTCTGAGTTCCACGTTTAGTCTATTTATTACAAAGCCAAAAATAGTTGGACATACAGACACCTCAGGACGAAGTTGTAAAGATACATGGGAACTAATACAAAGGCAAACCTACGAGCAAAGTCAACTCGATGCAGCATGAACAGAATGACAATCTCAAGAACCAGAACGCAGGCAATGAGAGCCCCCATGTCTAAATCAGTCTTCATCGGAAGTTCGTAAGTGAAAAGCATAAGTCTATCCCTACACTATCTCTAAGATGAACTCCCTACTTAGCATTTCCCCAGGCAAGTCAGAAAAAGGTGTCAGCGTGTGAAGACTTCCTAAGAAGTACACTCACGTTGTATGGGTCAATTAGCCCCAAAGGCTACGGAGCTCGTTCTAAAGCGCTCCTTCTCCTCTCATGTCGCCCCTCCTCTCTCTTCGTGTCCCGATATACTCTCCTCTTCCACACCCGTGGCACTGTCCCTAATTCCAACATCAGAATCACAAACCATGCCCATTCGGGTCTCCTGATCGACTCATTCCACTGGACATTGTCTTATAGGTGAATTTCCACTCCACCTCTGTTCTCCCAGCTCCTGGCTCAATGACCTTGATTCCCAGGCCTTCTCCAGTGAGAAAGAACACTGTCTTCTGTTATTAGCTTCTCATACGCTTACTGTATCCACTCCTCCCTGAGCCTAACTCCTAAAACAAAAGCGTTATTCTAACTAACAATGATGAATTCACCACCTGCAACAGATTGTGAGAAAGAACAAATTCAACCTGAACATGAAATTCAAACTAACACATCTAACCCCCGTCTATGAGAGCTTTCCAGGGCAAAAGCATTTCCAGGCCCACAGAAATCGGCTAACATAAGAAAAATGGCATACAAGCCTTATGAAACCACATATAAAAGAATGCTTTGCTGAGCATTTCTAAATCATCACGTTACATGAGTACATTAAATGCATTAATACTTGTTAGTGGCGTACATAGTTCTACACGTTAATGTTTTCAAACAAGCATGAATTATTCTGCAACATCGATTTGTTCATGTCTTTATGAATGCAACTTTAACACATCTGCTCCATGTTATTACAACACATTTCTAATACTCTCATGTTAATACGACAAAGAAATAAATGTAGGTGCAAACTACTCGTGATTATGATGCACCCCTACAATTGGAAAGAGCACCATCGTGCTCTATCAGTTCCCCCCTCTGATGACAAGTGTCATCACAAGAAAACACCATCCCTGGAGAAAGAACCGGCCTAAACAGGAGTTGTAGCCGTTCTTCCCTGTCGAAAGCTTTCAAAGCTTTTGAGATTCTCAAAGTGACTGTCCTGCAGTCTCTCCATCCTCCTTTCCCGTTCCCTAAGAGATCTCTCAGCTTGTCCTGCCTTTTGCCACTTATAGGAATTTATCATTCCAAGCAAAAGAATCACATAAGCTACCACTATTTTTATTTATTTTTATTTTTAGAGTTTTCTATAGCGCGAACAAGACCCGGGGTAGGGTATCAGAGCGCTTTACAAGGAAAGCAGAGTAAGTAAAGAACATTTTGCAAAACAAAAGAAAAACAAAGTATCAAACTATTTCTTAACAAAGTTAGGTAGGTAGGAGCAATGAGCATGTAGCATTAGGAGCAAGTTCGAGTTCGTGACAGTCCTAGAGGCAAGGTGTAATTAAGGGATTTGAGGCAACAAGTTCGAAGTCGTAGGTTGGTTCAGTGCCTTGTGGAATTAAGGGAGGAATTTGCTCATCAGGAATGATTTTGCTTCCCTTTTGAATATTGGTGTTGAGGAGATTTTTCTGATATGCGGAGGTAGCGAGTTCCATATTCTTGGTGCCGCTCCGGTGAATGCTCTGTCAGAAGTTTTTTTTTTTTTGCTGAAACGAGAGGATTTTAGGAGTAGATTGTCAGCACTCCTAGAGTGTCTGTTTCCTCCCAATAAGGTAATTTTTTGGGAAAGTTACTGGGGGGTATTGTGGTGTAGAGCTTTATGAGTGATGCAGGCCATCTTTAGTTGGATTCTAGCTTTATAAGGTAGCCAGTTGAGCGCCTTCAGGTGTGATGAAATGTGGTCGAATTTCCTAGATCCTGTAAGGAGTCTTGCTGCTGCATTGAGACAGGCTTTCAAAGGGGCTGTAGAGATTTTGGGAAGCCCCGAGAGGGTAGTACATCCGTATTCCAACCTTGAGATAAATAAAGCCTGAACTGCCGTTTTTAGGTCAAGGATCTCGATGAATGGTTTCATTTTTCTGAGATAGTTGAGATGAAAGTGGGCATTTTTAGCTAACAGGTTGATATGCGCTTGCATGTTAAGGTTCTTGTCCAGTGTAATTCCAAGCGATTTTGTGGAATCCACCAGAGTCGGCGTGCAATTCAGAGCAGTGATCATCTTGGTCCACTCCTTTATCTCCAGAGAGTTTTTAGGGGGGATATTAACAGAAATTCCGTTTTTTACGAGTTTAGCTTGAGGAAGTTGGTTGTTAGCCAGTGGACGGTTTTTTTGAGAGCTTGATTCATCAACTTTATCTCTTCGATGGAGGAGATCTTGATGTAAAGTTGAGTGTCGTCCGCGTACATGTGGTAGGAGATATTTGCTTGCTGTAATAGCTCAGTTAGTGGTTCGACATATAGGTTGAATAGCGTAGGGGATAGGGTTGAGCCTTGTGGTACTCCAAGTTGGTTGGGTGAAGAGGGAGAGAGATTTTTGTTTACCACGAACGTTTGCGTTCTGTTTTCCAGAAAGGATTTGAACCATTGAAGGACTGTGCCAGATAAACCCATCCTGTTTTCCAGTCTTCTTAGAATTTTGTCGTGATTGACCGTGTCGAAGGCTGAAGAGAGGTCGAGCAGCACTAGTAGGCAGGTTTCGTTCCAGTCAAGAGCAAGGAGGGCGTTGTCTACTATATGTAGAATGGCTGTTTCTGAGCTATGGCCGGGTCTGAAGCCCGATTGGCAGTCGTTCAGTAGTTTGAAATCCGTGATGTGTTGGTTCAGTTGTTGTTGAACGCATTTTTCCAGGACCTTGGCAAGCATGGGAATGTTGGTTATAGGTCGGAAGTTATTAGGGTCGGAGGTGTTTGCTGTTGTTTTTTTTAGGATTGGGGTGACTTGACCAGTTTTTAGGCAATCCGGGATGTGATCTTGCGTTAGCGAGGCATTGATGATTTTGGTCCAGAGAGGGGAGATGTTATGGTGGATGTGGGGTAGGCAGTTAGAGGGGACAGGGTCATTGAAGTGGTTGTTAGGTTTGATAGTGCTAATGTTTTGGAGATGTCACTGAGATCGTAAAGTTTGAAGGTAGGCCAATGAGAATTATTTTTGGGCAAAAGTGGATCCAGTTGTTTAGGATTTCCGTCTTGTGTGTTCTTTGGGGTGGCTGAGTTGCTAGCTGACGCCCTTAGCTCGAGTTGGAGGGAGTTGGTTTTTGCAGTGAAGAATGATGAAAATTCTTCACTACTAAGCTGCGATTTTGAAGTTAAGAGTGTGGTTTTGGCCAATTTGTTAGATTGTTGTTTTAGTATTTCAAAGAGTTTCTTCGGTCTATTTTTGGCATTGTCTAGTTCTGATCTAAAATAGTCTTTTTTTGATTGGAGAATATTTTTATTGTAGGAGTTTCTAGATTTCCTGAATAGTTTGAGTTGGAGGGGGGAGGGATGTTGTCTCCATTTTCGTTCAGCTAATCTTAGTTTACGTCTCTCTTCATTCAGGGCTCCGTTGAACCATGGGTTTTTGTCTTTGTCCGGAATTCTTTTGAGTTTTGGTGGGGCTACTTGGTCAAAGACTTTGGTCATCGTGGAGTTGTAGTGAGCAGTGAGGTCATTGACGTCTGACATGTTATTGGGAGGAGTGAGAACTTTCTCACAGTGGGAAGCTAGGTTGTTCCAAATGAGGTTTTTCGTGTCTCTTATCCAGTGTTTAGGCTTGACTTGCTGCGAGAAAGTTTTCTTTCTAGCGGAGGGAATTTGAAAGGTAATAGTGTGATGGTCTGACCAATCACACGGGGTGATCAAGATAGATTCAATCATTTTTTCTTTGGACATGATCCAGTCAAGTGTAGCACCTTTGGAGTGAGTGGGCTTTGAGATGGCTTGGGTCAGGGAATGGTCTGCAAGGAAGGTTTTGAGGGCGTTGACCTGCTTGTCTAGGGGTTTTCCCAGTGTAGATTGAAATCGTCAACGAATATGTCATTGGAATGAGGAGACGAGTTCGTAGTGATGATTTCCATCAGTTGGTCTGTGAATACTGCGTTCTTACCAGGGGGTTGGTAGAGAATGTGTAGTTTGTGGGAGTGGTTATTATGAGATTTTATGGAGATCCCTAGGTATTCACAAGAGTCCAGGGGATCGGAGTGGAACTTCGAGATGGTGATGTCGGATCGGTGTATGCAGGCGATGCCTCCGCCCTTTTTGTGAGATCTTATAATGTTGTAATTAGGGGGGACTAGAAGGTCTAGGCATGGCGAGGATGATTCAGTGAGCCAAGTTTCCGTGAGGATGGTTATGTCCATTTTCAGGTTTAGGATGAGGTCGGCGATATCAGAGGTGTGTTTTAGGGCTGAGCGGCAGTTTAGTAGGAGGCAGGAGATCTGGTTTGGGGCATTCTCTAAAGACGGTTCGTGATTTTCGTAGGAGGGTGAAATTGTTTGAAGGTTATTCGGGTTTACTGTTCTGTGCTTCGGTTGGGAAGTTCTGTTTGGGTTGATGGGGATTGGGAGAATAGCGAATTCTTCTTTGTTTGTGATGGGGCAAGTAGGAGTTTCGTAGAGAAGTAGTAGATTTCGGATTTCCAAGTCCGTTAATTCTACCTTGTTTGTGATGGGGCAAGTAGGGGTTTCATAGAGAAGTAGTAGATTTTGGGTTTCCAAGTCCGTTAAGTAGTTGGGGAGTTTGTAATATGATAATGGGCTTCAAAATGTAACCAAGAATTCCATTACCAATATTCGCAAACCAACTTCCAATCTTTACAAAACCCTTCCCAACTTTCGTCCTTATTCCTTCAGCTGCTAACTCATGCACCTCATGGTGAATCTCAGTAATGTTACTTATGTACTTCTTCAAATCCTTGCTGTTATCCGGAATGAAGGTGCAACACTGTTGGACCTTCAGCATTTTACAGACTCCGCACTCTTTTGCCAATAGGACATCTAATGCAAGGTGGTTCTACATCACCATTGCTCTTATCGACACCATCTCTCCATCTGCAAGCAACAAAGACTGAGCTGTATTAGCTGACAACTTATCCAAAATGGTTGACAACCGTCTAATCTTCACATCAAGATCCAGACCACCCCCAAAGCCACACTCCGAGGAACCCTCGTCTACAGACCCCCGGCCCCCGAACACCCTTCGCCGCCACCATCACTGACTTCATCGCACCCCACGAGATCGCCTCAACAAACTACATACTCATTGGAAACCTGAACTTCCACCTCGACAACCCCAGCGACCCCAACTCCACTATCCTTCGTGACAACCTCGCCAGCATCGGACTTAAACAACTCGTCAACACACCGACCCACAGAGCAGGACACACCCTCGACCCCATCTTCGCGGCAGGAAACAGCGTCCATTTCAGCCACACAACGCAGCCGCCATGGACCGACCACCACTGCGTACACTTCGCCATCAACAAACCCAAGGCACCCAAACCAGCCCCACGCCCACCACGAAGGAACTGGAGCAAGGTTACCGACGAGCAACTTAACTCTACCCTCAACCGAGACAACCACACCTGGGCACCCGAAGCAAACAGCGCAAACGACGCAGCCAGAGAACTCCACACCTGGATCTCCAACTGCGCAGATGAGCTCGCCCCGCTACGCAACCCCGACAGACAACGCCCCAGGAAAGCCGCCTGGTTCACAACCGCTCTCCAAGAAGCCAGACGCACCTGCAGACGCCTGGAGAAACACCAAGACAACCGAAAACCACACCACCTACAAGGACGCCATGACGGACTACCACAACCAGATCAGAGCCACCAAAAGGAACTTCATCCACAACAAAATCCTGTCCAACTCCACCAACTCCAAGGAACTTTTCAGTGTCCTTCAAGAATTCACCAACCCACGCAGCGAAGCCACAGACATGACCCCATCCCAAGACCTCTGCGACAAGCTTGGAACCTATTTCCACCTCAAGATCAAAAACCTCTACGACAACTTCATCGACCATCCACCAGGCGCCACAGACGGCCCCCCGCCCCCAGAAACACCAGCCAGCCCACCATCTCCAACTGGACACCGATCACGGCCGAAGACACTGCCTCGGCCATGAAAAGCATCCACTCGGGGGCCCCCACCGACCCCTGCCCCCCTCACATCTACCACAGAGCCGTGGCCGCCATCGCACTCGAACTACAACGCACCATCAACACCACCTTCAAAACAGGCACCTTCCCAGACGACTGGAAGCGCGCAGAAGTCAGACCCCTGCTCAAGAAGCCCACAGCTGACCCCACCGACCTCAAGAACTATCGGCCCATCTCGCTCCTCCCCTTCACAGCCAAAGTTGCAGTCAACAGGAAACTAAGCGATACCAAAGGGGATGATGGACAGAGCGTTAGAGCAAATCAAACACTCACCCCCAGTCAACTGATCTGGGTTTAATCCATCATCATTCTTTAGCTCACTCCACCACCCCAGTTCAGACATGGCCATATGCAAATCAGTCTGACCCTGTGCTTCATGGGAACAGTCCAGCCCGAACTGCCAAGCCATGTCTTCCCTGGACCGGAAACAAGCATCCTGGGACCGGTTTCGGGTTCAAAACCCTCATCAGCCAGGCTATCTTGAATCCAGTGGCAAAGTGAGCAAGGGACCCACGTCTGGGCATACCCTGCCAACTCAGGGCGAACAAAGCGATACCAAAGGGGATGATGGACGGAGCGTTAGAGCAAATCAAACACTCACCCCCAGTCAACTGATCTGGGTTTAATCCATCATCATTCTTTAGCTCACTCCACCACCCCAGTTCAGACATGGCCATATGCAAATCAGTCTGACCCTGTGCCTCATGGGAACAATCCAGCCCGAACTGCCAAGCCATGTCTTCCCTGGACCGGAAACAAGCATCCTGGGACCGGTTTCGGGTTCAAAACCCTCATCAGCCAGGCTATCTTGAATCCAGTGGCAAAGTGAGCAAGGGACCCACGTCTGGGCATACCCTGCCAACTTAGGGCGAACAAAGCGATACCAAAGGGGATGATGGACGGAGCGTTAGAGCAAATCAAACACTCACCCCCAGTCAACTGATCTGGGTTTAATCCATCATCATTCTTTAGCTCACTCCACCACCCCAGTTCAGACATGGCCATATGCAAATCAGTCTGACCCTTTGCCTCATGGGAACAGTCCAGCCCGAACTGCCAAGCCATGTCTTCCCTGGACCGGAGCCAGTGCAGGTCTCTCAGGTGGGGTGTGATGTGGCTGCGTCGGGGGATGTCGAGGATAAGACGTGCAGAGGCGTTCTGGATGCGTTGCAGCCGTCTCAGGAGCTTAGCCGTCGTTCCTGCGTAGAGGGCGTTTCCGTAGTCCAGCCTGCTGGTGACGAGGGCCTGGGTGACTGTTTTTCTTGTTTCGTGGGGATCCACTTGAAGATCCTGCGGAGCATTCGGAGGATGTTGAAGCAGGATGAGGAAACGGCGTTGACCTGCTTAGTCATGGAGAGGGTGGGGTCGAGGATGACCCCTAGGTTGCGTACTTGGTCGGTGGGTGGCGGGGCTGTTCCCAGTGATGTTGGCCACCAGGAGTCGTCCCAGGCTGAAGGGTTGGAACCAAGGATGAGGACCTCCGTCTTGTCCGAGTTCAGCTTCAGGCGGCTGGTCCTCATCCATTCGGCGACGGCCTTCATTCCTTCGTGGAGGTGGGCTTTGGCGGTGTGAGGGTCTTTGGTGAGGGAGAGGATCAGCTGGGTGTCGTCGGCGTAGGAGATGATGTTGAGGTTGTGCTGTCAGGCGGCGAGGGGTGCCATGTAGATGTTGAACAGCGTTGGGCTGAGGGAGGAGCCTTGGGGTACGCCGCAGATGATCTTGGTGGCCTTGGATCGGAAGGGGGCGAGGCGGACGCTTTGTGTTCTGCCGGAAAGGAAGGATGTGGTCCAGTCCAGGGCCTTCTCTTGGATCCCGGCGTCGTGAAGGCGTGTTCACTTTGTCCCACAAAAAGTTTGTCATAGTAAGTCTGAACCTGTCTAATACATAATTTTCCTCGCTGTTCGAAATCCAAAGCTATTGGGCCGTAGCTCCCCTTCGCTTTGTGTGCTAACTCCTCCATAGTCCACTCAATTTTTCCTCCCCTACTGTTACAATTTACTGTTAATTGTCTATGTCTATCTTCTACTTGATCTACAAATTTCTTCTGTACATCAGTTAATAAAAATGTCAAATTATGGCGTTGTCTAGTGTAACGGTAGGTATGATATACTTCCCTAGTCTATCTTCCTGCTTGTAATAATCATACTTATTAAGGTGCTTGTAAGCTGGAACTTCTGAAAGCACTGCATCGTAGTTCGAGAAATAATATTCGCAGTGTCCCTTGCCATAAAACATACTAAGCAATAAACTACACGTAATACCATATGTCAGTGGGAGGTGATGATATTGTATTCCCTCCTCAAGCGACGCTGGCAACTGCATGCACACATAACAATCTCTCACATCCATCGTATTCACATACTCATACAGCAGTTTCACATACGCATTCAACGTATAATCACCCTTAGACAAATCTACATGTAACATGCGACTAGTTTGATCTAGCATAGCTTTTTCTGCTCCTAATGTACCCTCTTTTATGCTAGAAGTGGTAGGTGTGGATGTTCCTTGTATTCCCACCCCCTCAGCTTCTGCATCGTATGAAACTTTTACAGACACTATAATTACTACAGCTATTACCAATACCACTCTTACTATGAGTGTACCTATCACACATTTTGCTTCACGGTTCAGATTTCCAGACTCCATCCTTAACTGAATTTGGTTTAGCACAGCAAGAGGATTTCCCAAGAGTCCCTTTTCTCTGTTTCCGACTACTGCTCAACAAAGTTCATATATAGTTCCTTGGAGTTCCGGAACCCAAACGCAAAGTCTGTTGCACAATATTTACACAGTTCAGAAAGACTTCCTTAGCCCTGTTTCTTCTCCTACGGAAAAATCCCTAAATTCATTCTTCTTCCACTCGGACCTAGGTTCTCTTCTTTAAAGCAAATTTTTATTTACAGTTCACAGTTCCTTTAACAGTCTCTCACAAGCTCAGAGCCAATTTCAGCAATGATCTAAAGACGAACTGCTGCAATCTCCTGAGATGGTGGCTGGTATCCAAAGATTGGAAGAGACAGATCTCTCAGAACCAAACTCCTCACACCACTCAATATTGAAGAATTTGGTACAGTCACTGTTAGCACTCCTTCTATTTCCAACCTAGGAACAAGTAGTTCTATTTCAATCTTCAATTCTCTGACTCTGTTGACAACTCGCGAAGACCTCAGTCTCCCTGTCCCCACTGCTCCCGGCATCTGTAACTACGTAAGTCCACTCTGGAGCAGCGTATCTCTGACAAGGCACTCGTGCTCTTCTCGATCTTCTCACGCCCTCTTGGGATTGCTCTGTGTCACTTAGCTCTGATTCAGATGTTTCAGACACAGGGGCAAGATCTCTTTCTGATGCAAGTCTCAAGTTTTGCCTCTTCTGTCTCACAGGCCACGATTCTCCAGCAAACTCTGCTCTTCTTCTCTGCACCTAATCACTTTGCATACCAATCCTTTCTGCTGAGTCGGACTCTGTATCACTCACAACGTTACCATCTCCCTCAGAGTCACTGTCGGGGCCTTGTGTAGCGTGACCCCCCTCAGCTTGCTCTAGTGTGCAGCCAGCCTCGTCAGCAACCCTCACAGCTTGGCTTGTCCTCTCCAGTGGCCTCGCAACCACAGCTGGACTTCCTTCAGGGAGAGGAGCTGTTTATTCCAAGGGTGCTGAAACTCTGCGGGTGTGGGAGGCGTGTATCCAGTTCGGCAACCCTCCACACTTCACAGCTGTATTTGTCACCAAAATCACCTGATACTGACCTCTCCACCGAGCATCAAGACAGCTCTCCTCACGTGCTTCTTGACGAGTATCCAGTCCCCTGGACACAGGTCGTGGCAGAGATCCTTTGATGTCGGGGCACTTGCAGCTTCGACCTGGTGAGACACAGAACGGACTACGTCAGCCAGTCCTTTGCAATAATCAAGGATCAAATCATCTGTGATGTTTATCAACGCTGTAGAGGGCACCGCTAGTAACCTTATCGCCCTCCCCATAAGGATCTTGTGGGGGGAAAGACCTATCCTCCTATCCGGAATGCTGCCTACACATCAAAACCAAGGGCAATGCATCAGGCCATTTCAAAGACATGGACAAACAAACCTTTGCCATTTGCATCTTGAGAGTTCCATTGATTTGCTCCACAAGGCCTGACGCCTCAGGTCTATAACTACAATGCAATCTCTGATCAATTTGTAATGCAGTGCAAAGCAGCCTCATAATCTCCCTATGAAAGTGAGTTCCTCTATCCGATTCCAATGAGGTCGGAAATTCGAAGCATGGTATCAACTCTCTAAGAAGTAACTTCACTACTGTGAGACTGTCACACCTTCTAGTTGGATATGCTTCCACCCATCGTGAGAAAACACACAACCACCAGAATGTACCTCAACCCATTGCACCTAGGCATCTCGATGAAATCAAGCTGAATCCTATTGAAGGGTCCCCCGATCTCCCGATGTGACTCAGTGCAACCCCAGTTTTCTTCCCAGCATTCATTTGCTGACACGTCACACATCTGTGGCACACTGCTTCAGCAAACGCACGAAACCGTGGATTGAACCATGTCTGTCTGAATACTCGCACCATGTCATCTCTTCCAATGTGAACTGCTCCATGAATATGCCTTGCCATAGGACTCAACCAATCATCCGTTTACACTGCTCGAACATCAGTTGAAACCCAAATGCCATCATCTCTTTTCTCACAACCTGCTTTAATCCAACCAGCTTCTTCCTGATCTAACACTTCTTCCTGCAGACGCTTGACCTCATCCCAAGTGTCCGCTATGGCTAGCATCATGCTGAGCTCGGTCCTTTCTGTGCTCTCTCCCGTGTAGTCCCCATTAAAGATGCACCTCTGTTCAGCACAGAAACATGCAACCTCATCGGCATATCTAATCCCAAGGGTCACAAAATCCTCCCCCTTCCCATGGGCAGTACATTTGACCACCGCAATTTCCTTTGGACGTTGTAAAGCTTCCAATAATTTCCTCACATATTCACCATTTCTGATAGGAGATCCCGATGATGTTAGGAATCCCCTCTGCCACCATAGCTGTCCGAAGTCATGAACCACACCGAACCCATACTGGCTATCGGTATAGATGGTGACTCGGGTCTGTTCAGAGACCAGGCATGCGCGTGGAACATCTTTTCAGAGTCACATTCTCTGAAGCAAGTATGATTTGCTCATAGCGTGTGAGTCTGTTATTCATCAAGTGCTGAGTCTTTGTTCTCGTCATCAGAAGCTCAACCGAATGTGGAACGTACACTGTAAGTGGATGACCCATTACAATACTTTCACACCTCTCAATGCTGACAACTGTTGCGGCAACGGATTTAAGACATCCGGGCAACGCTGATGCTACCGGATCAAGTGTAGCCGAAAAATAGGCAACTGGTCTACGGACACCTCCATGTGTTTGTGTGAGTACTGACAGTGCACAACCTTCCCTTTTGCTGCAAAATAATGAAAAAGCCTTGTTGTAATCAGGCATTCCTAGAGCCATTGATGACAATAGCCAACCATTCCCAAAAAGATCCTGACTTCCTTTTGCGTGGTAGGCGCATTCATGTTCATATTCGCCTCAATTCAGTCTGGTGACACCTTCCTCTTGCCTTTCTCAATGCAATGACCCAAATACTGAACTTCAGGTAAGCAGTACTGAAGTTTGCTCGGAGACACCTTGTGTCCATTCTCTGCTAGGTGGTTCAATAAGGCAACCGTGTCAATGCTGCAAGCATCTTCTGTCTCTGTCGCAATCAGTAAGTCGTCTATGTACTGCACGAGAACTGAATTCTGCGGCAGCACTAGACTCTTAAAGTTCTTTTTCAGGATCTGATTAAAGCTCGAAGGACTCTCAGGATACCCTTGTGGGATACACCACGTCAACACACAATTTTCCAGACGGAAAGCTAATAAAATTGGCTTTCCTCATGTAAGGGTATCGAGAAGAACGCCTGGCACAAATCAATCACTGTGAACCACTCAGCTTCACAGGGGATCTGAAACAATATCACAGATGGATTCGGTACCACAGGACAACATGAGTGTATGATGGTGTTGACCTTTCGCAGGTCCTGCACAATCCGGTACTTCCCACTCGGCTTCTGCAATCCCATAATGGGTGAATTGCATGGGCTCCCCAATATCTCCTTCAGAATACCCTGCTCGATCATGGACTCAATCACTGGTTTAATTCCTGCCACCGTTTCCGGCGTCAGATTGTATTGAGGTGTTCTTGGAAACTCTGCATTCAGTTTGACCTGTATCTTAACTGGATCAACTCCTCGAATCAATCCTATCTCTTCTCCTGTGAAATCCCACACCACCGGATAGACTGAATCTCTCAGGTCGTATGGCAGTTCTTCGATTGTCAACAAGGGATACGCTTCCATACAGAGATACTGATTCGCCAACTTAAATGCAATGTCATCATCATTAGTCTGTAACTCTATTCCCTTGGGTGTGCAATAGATGGTACAATTCAGCTTACACAAAAGATCACGACCCAACAGACAGACTGGACTGGAATCGCACACCAGAAACTGGTGACGATCTTGAAATGTTCCTATTTTCACAGGTATCTCATCTGTCAAAGGATTAGTCATTCTCTTGTTAGCAACATCTACAACTTGGATCGATTGCCCCGAGAGGGGTAGGTTTGGGACTATTGCAGATCTCACAGTAGAACGGGTAGCACCAGTATAAACTAGAAATGTAATGGGGTGACCGTCAACATCTACCTCCACATACGGTCTCTGGTCTACCTCTAAGACTGCTCCAAGGGTACAGTCTTCCTCCCCCCTCAGGCACCGTCATTGCAAAAGGTATGGATCGAACTCATCTGGGGCTTCGATATAGGGTATCTGCTGGTACACCCTATTCCCTTGCGGGATTCTCTGTAGTTGGGGAACTTGTGCTTGTGGACCCAAACTTCCCCCATGTATGGATCTAGGTCTTGTCACAGTATTCACCACCTCAGGTACCTGCACTATCTCCTCATCTTGGACCTGATTAGCTGGATTTGATCTACACTCGGGTTTCCAATGCCCGATTTTGTGACAATAATGGCCTGCAGTAGTTTCCTTTAAAGTACCCACATCAATCCCGGTCTTGGGATCTATAGGCTTCCCCCTTCCTTGACCTGCGTTCTTTGACGCATTCTGGGTCCCTCCATGATTGTTTCCTTGTCTCCGTCCCAATGTTCCTCCGCTCGACTGCACTTGGTCTACCCTATCTGCATTTTTCATCTGGACTAGCATTAGCTTATCCTTTAGTTTTCTGTGTTTCGAATCTACTTCATCACTACAGTACTTGGCATATCGCAGAATTTCATCCACAGACTTGTTCTGCCAGCAGATCAGATGCTGCTGAATCATGAAGCTAGTTTCCGGTCTCAATCCTAAAACAAATTTGGAAACAAACTGTCCCATGTCTTTAGAATCTAGAGTGTCCAACCCACTGTATTGCTTAAAGGCTTGCAAGAGCCTCTCATAGTATGCATGTACTGACTCCTTGGGCTCCTGGGTCATCCGAACAATTTTGACCCAGTCAATATCTTGTGGAGAAATCTTAGACTGCAACCAGGTGATTACCTGCTCATATTTTTTTATAACCATCGGTGAAGGACCATGAGTTATGGGATCTCGATCTGGTTCTTGGTACAACAATGTCAAATAAGGTGTTCAAATCAACCCATAATACTTTTGAAATCTTGACAAAGCGATCAACTTGTTTGTACCACTCAATAGGCTCTTCCCTCAGCTGAGGAAAATCATTTGTAAATGCTGCCAAATCACCCCTGCTCCAAGGCACATGCACATATCCTCCACTTGGTACCTCTCGCAATGGGTAAGCCTTTACTCCTGCTGTTCCCCCTCTTGGAGGCGGCGTATCTCCTATCCCTTTCTTCACACTCTTCTACTTGGACCACCTTTCTTCCCACTTGTCAAGCATGCTCTATGCACGAATCCCTACAATCAACTCTCTAATGAGTGCTTTCAATCCTATGACTCTTTTCTCCTCCAGTTCCTGGTCGCTGTAATTCAACCTATGGCTTCCCTGTAAAATTTTCGTTTTGGACAAATCTACATCATACCTTCGTGCTAATTCTGGCAGTTTCTTGTGTGCTTTTCTTGCCTTACGAGTGATATCTTTCACCACAAACAACAACTCATCTTGTTCATAAAGCTCTATCCTTTCTAAGGGCAAGTTTCCACTTATTATCTCATCCGCTTCCACCTTCAGTCTTACTATGTCTAGTACTTTTGCTCTTATTGCAGCCTTGATTGTCCCCTGACTTGGTGCACTACTCAGTTCTTCACTTTCTCTGCTTTGACTCCTATGAGGGTTTCCCTCAGACATGTTCCTCAGAACATTCTGACTCCCAGAGACTCCTTGATCAACACTTCCGGCTGATACCCTTCCCGTGGGACCCCTAACCGGAGCGTCCCACATCCTCAAGTTGGAACGTGAGTCCGCCAACGACACTGACCTTACTGCACTAGACCCAATCCGACCTCTGGAAGATTCTGCAGTAGCTGGTAATGGAGTACTAGCCTCCACAGGTATCAGAAATGGACCATTCCCAATCGTCGTACCATTCCCTCCAGAACTGACTCCTTCTCCTACTCCCGACTGTGACTGGTCGCTGTTCTCACTTTGATTTGGATCGTACACTGACACTATGGGTCCAATGGTGACCGGTACCGTAAGGGCTTCCGGTACCCACATGGCAGCACTAGCTCCATTCCCCTCTGTATCTCTCGATGGTGGTACCCTCATCCCTTTCATTCTAGTTGAAATTTTCCATACTACTTTTGCACTAGGGCTCACCTGCGCTCCCCCCTTCTCTGTAAGTGCTCGCTTTCCCTCGTCTGAATCTGGGTTGTAAGGTGGAGGACGCTCTGACAGCAACCTCTCTAACACACTGTCATCGGTGTCACTGTCATCTTCATCTTTCCTCTTCTGAGCATCTCCTGTTTTTACTAACAGCGGGAATAGCCTCTTTCCCTCGATGGTATCTATCCTCCATCTCTTCAACTGTGCATCCCATTGTGCTTCCTGAAGTGCTCTCATCGACTTTTTTATTATTTCCTGACTTCGATCCCTTTTCCTGGTGTATGCTGCTCTTATCCATGCATCTAGTGCCTCAAACTGTGTTGGTCTAGGCGGAGGTCGCAATGAAGTCATCACTCCCCTCAACTGGTACAGCACATCTAATCTGAATGGGCCATAACGTGGAGAGCCCTAACTCTGCCTCTTTCTCAGTAATTTTATCCCAATTTTGAAGCCAAACTATTGTATGGAGTCCTACATTTGTGGCCATATAATGTGCTGGTGTGTCCTCGGGTGGTGCCTCCTCACCCACTTGAGTCACTACTCCTCTATCTCCCCTACAAAGGTCATGTAACACCCTAAAGCATCGCATGATGAAACCAATTCCTCTTTCTCCACAGATTTTTCGTTTCAACTTCCTAATGACAATCCACCAATCCCAGCGCGGCTTTACACCAACCGACCTATCGCAGCGTGGCACACTTCGACATCACTCTTCCTCCTCGCGCAACAGTTCACCCTCCTTTGCAATCTCTTTCTGCACATTCACACACTTCACTCATAGAATCTCGCAACTGTCTGTCCACGAAACGACCGGACAGTTACGCATTGACTGTCTGTCAACCAATCGACTGGACAGTATCACAAGTAATTGTCTGTCTCACCTCTGGCAACTGTCTGTCCGCGAAACAACCGGACAGTCACCTCAGACTATCTGCCCACGAACACCCGAACAGTCATATAAATGAGTCGATATGATCCAATCGCTCAAAAATGCTCACACACACAGAGTGACCCACGACCTGCGTTGGTCCGTCGAATTGCTGTGGTCTGCTTCCGTGCACTAGCTTTCCATGCAACTCTATCAAGCTCTCTCACACACGTTTCTCTATCACCTGTGGGTTGTCGATAGCGCTTCATGACTCCCACAATCGCTGATCAGACAATTACAGCACTGGTGTCTTCTACACCACAAATCTATCCCGGGATCTTAGGCTACTCATCAAGCCTGACATCAAAACCATTGAATCATATCACATGGACTGCGTACGCTCAGCCCAAAACCACATTCACTCGACTCTCAACCCAACTCCGCAAGACATCACACAATCAAATCACCGCAATCTTACACAAACATCCCTATTCATACTCACACCACTGTGAACGTTGTTCCCGCCGCACCATCATTCTCCGTCGATCTCCGGCATGTTCCGTCGTTCTCCGCTCTCAACTTTTTGGACCTTCATTCTTTTGGGACTCTTTGGGGTTCTATGACTATTTTCCCTACGTTCTAGATCACTCTCTTCCTCACTCCAATAGGAAACCATCTGATATTTCTGCCAACTGTTACGGGTGAGGTTCCACACTAAAATTTACTTTGGAACACTCTCTGGTGGATGGATCGTTGGTTCCTGATTGGCAGTGTAGAGGGAAGAGCTATATCACAATAACAGTTTATGCAACAATTTACGTGCCCAATAACTCATGACTCCGAAGAATCACAGACTCTGAGTTCCACGTTTAGTCTATGTATTACAAAGCCAAAAATAGTTGGACAAACAGACACCTAAGGATGAGGTTGTAAAGATACATGGGAACTAATACAAAGGCAAACCTACGAGTAAAGTTAACTCGATGGAGCATGAACAGAATGACAATTTCAAGAACTAGAACGCAGGCAATGAGAGCCCCCACGTCTAGATCAGTCTTCATCGGAAGTTCGAAAGTGAAAAGCATAAGTCTATCCCTACACTATCTCTAAGATAAAATCCCTACTTAGCATTTCCCAGGCAAGTCAGGAAAAGGTGTCAGCGCATGAATACTTCCTAAGAAGTACACTCACGTTGTTTGCGTCAATTAGCCCCAAAGGCTACAGAGCTCGTTCTAAAGCGCTCCTTCTCCTCTTGTGTCTCTCCTCTTCCCTCTCCGTGTCCCGATCTACTCTCCTCTTCCACACCCGGGGCACTGTCCCTAATTCCAACATCAGAATCACAAACCACGCTCATTCTGGTCTCCTGATCGACTCATTCCACTGGACATCATCTCATAGGTGAATTTCCACTCCACCTCTGCTCTCCCAGCTCCTGGGTCGATGACCTTGATTCCCAGGCCTTCTCCAGTGAGAAAGAACACTGTCTCCTGTTATCAGCTTCTCATACGCTTACTGTATCCTCTCCTCCCTGAGCCTAACTCCTAAAACAAAAGCGTTATTCTAACTAACAATGATGAATTCACCACCTGTAACAGAATGTGAGAAAGAACAAATTCAACATGCACATGAAATTCAAACTAACACATCTAACCCCCGTCTATGAGAGCTTTCCAACATAAGAAAAATGGCATACAAGCCTTATGAAACTACATATAAAAGAATGCTTTGCTAAGCATTTCTAAATCATCACGTTACATGAGTACATTAAATGCATTAATACTTGTAAGTGGCATACATAGTTCTACACGTTAATGTTTTCAAACAAGCATGAATTATTCTGCAACATCAATTTGTTCACGTCTTTATGAATGCAACTTTGACACATCTGCTCCATGTTATTACAACACATTTCTAACAACCTCATGTTAATACGACAAAGAAATAAATGTAGGTGCAAACTACTCGTGATTATGATGCACCCTACAATTGGAAAGAGCACCATCGTGCTCTATCAGTTCCCCCCTCTGATGACAAGTGTCATCACAAGAAAACACCATCCCTGGAGAAAGAACCGACCTAAACAGAAGTTGTAGCCGTTCTTCCCTGTCGAAATCTTTCAAAGCTTTTGAGATTCTCAAAGTGACTGTCCTGCAGTCTCTCCATCCTCCTTTCCCGTTCCCTAAGAGATCTCTCAGCTTGTCCTGCCTTTTGCCACTTATAGGAATTTATCATTCCAAGCAAAAGAATCACACAAGCTACCACTATGATAATGTAGGTGCAAACTACTCGTGATTATGATGCACCCCTACAATTAGAAAGGGCACCATCGCGCTCTATCAGAGATGAGAAGGGGCTGAGAAAACGGGGCCCCGGGGATACTTCACATGAAGACTGAGAAGGGGCAGAGGAATAGCAAGTAACATAATCCACAAATAATGGTACCTTTTGCCATTAACCTTCTGCTATTGTGCTATGTCTGATTAAACCTACCAAATAGAAAAAAACGGCAGAACAGGACAGAAGAGGAATGGACGACATCCTGCTCTTGATATTTTGTTCTCTCAGAGCCCTGTCATTCCAGCTGCTGATATTCCTCAGCCCATAGTGGATTGTCAATTTTAATGCCGAGGGTTCCAAGTAGGACAAACAGGACAATCTGCTTACCACCAACCCTCTTGCAGGTATTTGCACTGAATTACAGCTAACAGCAACACTCAGAAATTAACGTTTTCTCCGACCCTGCTTGGAGCAAACCTTCACTTCCTTTCACACTTTTAAAGATCCAATTAGCTCCTTTTTCCCATCATGGAAGGATCTGTTTAAGGTATACTATGATTGGCTGAGGAAGAGACTTTGCATCTTGGAAGCTAGCAAACAAAATGTTCCATTATCATGAATAAGGCATCATCTTTTCGGGATCGCTGATTTATTCTTGGTATTTTTCGTCTACATATTAAAATATGGTCCTTGATTTCTGAGTAAATGTGAATTTGTATCAACGTATCAGATGATGCTGGTTTATATGATCTAGAAATCGACATAGGAAGAATATCCGTGGTTCATTGCAAAGCCCCCGGTGTAGTTTGTAATCATCCCAGAATTTCTTTCTGTAAAAGATTTCTGCACAGAATTGCAGTGATATGCCTCTACCGTGGGTTTAATTGCTAATGCGGAGTTGTGAGGAGACAGCAGTAGCTTCGACTCTGTGGTGCATGACAATTTGTTTCTCTCATGGTTCGAAATTATTCAACAGTACTCTCGGTGGAACCCAAAGTTTGAAACAGTTTACTATGTTTTGGCTCAGGGCCCTATGGATCTTTGCACGTCCTAGCCTCAGGGTCCATTTAAATATGGCTTATAGGCACGGCTTAACGCCTCGGTTGGCAGAAGTGAAGTAGTGTGGGAACCAAAGGTAAGAAAGAGGATATAGAAGGCCTTAAAGCTACCTCTGTGATCCCAGAAAGAATGTGTGTGTTGATATTGCTTTCACACTTTCGCTTTTATAGATTAGTATACTTTGCTAAAGGTTCCATGCTTATCTAGCTTTATGTGGATATTTGTAAGTGACGATTTATGTGATCTCAAACACTGGAACAATACTAAGAAGTTAAAAAGGTTATCATATACTTTAAAAACGACAGGATTTTAAAGGAAATAAAGAAGGAATAAAAATAACATTTGGAAGCAAAACAAAACAGAGAAAGAAACAGGCAAAGTGGCATAGTACAGAGATTTTGATTGTGAGTAAATAAACAAAAGGAGTACCCTGAAAGTAGTGCCTGTCTAAAATTACAAATAGTCCCAGAATGAATGTTAGAGAAAAAAACATTTTCATAGCCTTGCAAAATTCCAGCAAAGTGAGACAAAGTCTATTATTACGCAGGAATGAATTCAAAACAGGAGCCAAGAGAAAACATGCTTTAACAAGTCCAATATCTCTAGATTTTTTAAGGGAGTGTTTGGAAATAGCTGGGCAACTTTGTGTGTTGATCCTGGCTGTCCTCGAAAGGAAATCCAATGATGAAGAAACATAATGGACGACGAGAGTATAAAAGAAGGGTCTCTTTCTGAATAGACTGCATCAAATCAGGTAATCTGTATTCTCAAAAAATACGATTATGAAAGGGAGTTAGAAGATGAAGTTTGCATTGTAAGTGCTGAGCCTAAAAGACACATACAGCAAAATATTGTTTTGTAGATACTTTTGCCAAAGGGCCAGTATTTTCTTTGCATCTTTAAAAAACTTGGGCATATGTATATCTTTATTTTGTGAACAAAAATGTGATAAAGTAACAACATGTTTTCATGACAGAAATTAAAATGGCATCATGTCAGCAAAGTATATACACCAATCAACACACTGCCTCTCTATTACAAATATACTACTTAATGTCACATCACCTAATGAGAAACACAAATGGGACTTTGTAACCATCCACTGAATGCAGTAGACTTGATGGACAGTTCATCCAAGAAATGGAAAACCATGATAATTGTATGAAAACAAATGGCTAAGGGCGACCGACACAAATCCCACTCTCTTTCTGTGCTTTTGTACTTTACTGAAGAATTGATGGAACAATGTTTCTTAGACAGCTACAGGTGCTTCTTCCCAAACCAAAAAAGTCTCGACTGATAACTAAGTGTAGCAAAATTGAGCAATGGTTGATTGGAAGTTGTCTCTGCTGAGAAAGACCCTAGCTAATTCGACCGGTTGATCTAGGACAAGTGTCTTGTAGGAAATGCAGAGTGTTTAAGCAGACTGTGGATATTAAATGGTAATTAGTGCAAATGTAACAGTTAAGTGGTAAAGTGAGTGAATGTTTATGCTCCAGGGAGTAGATGAATAGATGAGTATACACACTCAGAGAGTATCACGAGAAGGCAGGCTGAACAGAAAGAGTGCCATTTTCTCGATTGAGTCATGGCTGTACAAGTCTTAGCAGAGATCTGTATTAGGCATAGAAGGTTTGATTTTCTTCAGAAAAAAACTGAAACATTGATTCAGAAACCAATTGTTGGATGAAAGACTGAAAATGAAGAGAGAAGACATTAAAATCTGGCATTTTATGTAAAGAGTCCATTGAGGGAAATTACCTAAAATGTGCAGTATTTGGCCAACTCTTAAAACCCAAAGTACTTTTGTAGGGCGATACAGTGCTAAACGAATTGGAGTCCATACATGAGAGATAGGAGCTACAGCGCATTCTTCTTATGTAATCGCCACAAGTTCATAAGTTGAGTTAGTACAAGAGAATGAGAAGATAATCACCATTGGTTTTCATGCAATAAATACACTTTTTCTTCACAAAAGTTAGTACCAACATTGTAATATTTTAATATGAGACATAAGGAAATAAAACTGGGCTAGCATTTGGGCAAGATGTTTCGCAAGATGTCAACATTAGTGAAAACAATAAGTGTCAAGGCTTTAGCCACTACTCAAATTTTACGCTGGACTTTCAGGGTAGACATGATTGAAGGACCTTCTTAATAGGGGTGGGCATAAATCGCTTAATTTGCTGTATTGTAATAACGTGAAATGACAGCAAAATTATGCAAGATTACACAGGATTTTGCAAGTAGCATTACCCAGCATTTAGCACCATTTTCTTAGCACAAAATGCACTCTTGTGTCTAAAATGAACAAGAGGATGCATTTTGCACTACGAAAATAGCTCTTAATGCAACAGAATACAACAGCAACCAGCAGCCACTCACGCTCACTAAATTTGTGGTTCCTGTGCTTCTATAGTAGGATTATTGTGCCAAATTCCTCATAATTACACGACCAGGCATAATTGTGCAATTTCGAGCAATTTTGTGTCAAAAGAGTAACACAAAATTACTGAAATTACTCTGGTTACTCTGGCGTAATTACAATTTTGCCAGACCTACTTCTTAGCAGGGTGGGAATGGTTGGAGGTTTGTATCAAAATCATCGCGAGAAGGTTCCAACTGATACAGCTCTAGGGGCCAGATGTTCGATGGATTTTTGCATGCGCAAATCGGTTTTAGACACGTTTGCGCATGCAAACAACCAGTGGGCCATGTACTAACCCTATTTTGCAAGTCGCTAATTAAATAGCGACTCGCAAAATAAGGTTAGCGACTCGCTATGAGGAAGGGGCGTTCCGAGGGCGTCCCTTCCTAATAGCAAGTCTGAACCCTATGTAAGAATGTTTTGCGACCCCAATTGCGGTTGTAAAACACCCGCAGTTTACCACCCTCTTCCGTGGTAAACCATTCGCAAACTGGAAGGCGTCCCCAGGGGACCCCTTCCCCTTTGTGAATGGGTGTGCAAACATTTTTTCAGAGCAGGCAGTGGTCCAAGGGACCACTATCTGCCCTTAAAAAATGAAACAAAAACGTTTAATTTTTTTTTAAATGCATCTCGTTTTGCTTTAAGGAAAATGGGCTGCATTTACAAAGAGAAACTGCTTTATTTAAAAACAGTCCCAGACATGGAGGTCTGCTGACCCAAGCAGGCCACCATCCCTGGGAGTGCCAGCCATTCCCAATGGGGTCGCAAATTGCGACAGCCTCATTAATATGCGTGAGGCATGCAATTTGCCACCTCATTGGGAATCGCAAACAGTGTCTCAGACACTGTTGTACATTGGCAATTGCGACTTGCAAATTGCGAGTCGCAATTTGGCGCAATTTGCGAGTCGCAATTGCCAATGGTCGTACATCTGGCCCTAGATTTGGTAATTTTATAATCCAAATGATTGTTATTTTTATGAACTAGATCAATATCTGAAAGAAATACTGAATATTTTTTAAAAGTCTGTTTTCCTAGGTTTTCTTGTAATGCAAACACATACATTAGAAATAAAACTGTATGGCGTTCAGTTTTAGTCACCATCCACGTGAATACAATCAGCAGAGTGTCAAACTAAGTACAAGGGGGATTTTGGCCTGCATCTCTTCCTCCATTTCTATACTTATGCACTGCAGTTCAAGTAGGATCCGACAGACATATGTTATCTAATCCTTATTTTGACGAATCCCCAAGCCTACATTCCCAGGCCCCTATTCCAAATCAGCAATAATGCTTTTACAGGGCCCCCACACTTTAGTACATTTTTGGGGACAGCCTTGTGCCTTATAGATCTCTTCCTCTGCATGCATACACCAGTCCATATTGGATTCCCACATTTCCAACATCGGGCAGATACTCCTCTCCAATATCTAATTATGCTATGCTTAGAGAGATCAATATGACGTTACAGAAAAGTAGCGAATATCTTTCCAAAGTCTGCACTACCCAGATACCCAATGTGACCAACTGAGGGGTGAGCACTATGGGTTTTCGGAGAGCAGAAGACATTCTTCGTTTCACTTTCTTCCAATATCCCTGAGCCCTAGGACAACCCCATTTACTATGTAGTAGCGTACGCCTCTGATTACAACCTCTCAGACACACATCATTGTGTATCCTTCCCATCCCGAATAGTCTAGTCCTGGTACAGTAGGCCCTAAGTAATAATTTTAATTGGTTCAGACGAAACCCAGCTCTTATGAACGTTTCTCCACGGTATCTACAGGCTTCACCTCAGTCATCATCCTCAAGCCTCCCCAAGTCCTGTTCCCATTTTTCTCTCAGTTTGTTTAGTGGGGGTAGACTGTTATTAAGTAAAGTAGTATAGATCTGTGAGATTGCATGTTTATTCAGAGGTGCCCCTAGAATTCTGTGGTCTAGCGGTGTGTCTTCCACCATGTCCTGTAGCTGATTTACGTGGCCTTAAAGGATGGGTATTATTTGGATTATGCTCAAATATTGGTTCCTTGCTAATTCATACTGTTTTCACAGTTCGGAGAAAAGTTTCATCCCATTTTTGTTTCATGCGTCCCCCACTTTGGATATACCCAATAGATTCCATTTCTGGTGGCCTTCAACTCCTCTTAAGTCCTTCATGGCATTTGCGCCCCACAGCGATGTCTCTAGCATCATCATATCTTTCCACCCCAATTTCTGCATCGCCCTTCTCCATGTTTTAACTACTTTGCCATTGATGTTGGGGAGTCCAATAAGTCAACCTGTACCGTACAACTGCTTGAGACACCCTCTGAGGTCTATTGCCTTTTCTATCAGCCAGGAGTGATGGCCCCCCTTGCACAGCAAATGTCCATTCGTTAACAACCAATAATTGGGTTACTCAGTAGTATAATTGTATAGTAGGAAAGGCGATTCACTCATTGCAGGGTTTTCTAGTGAATGTGGGTAGGGCTAACATTGATGCCCAAGCATACCAAGGCATTAGCCTAGTTTCTGTATCTACCAATTTAAAAAAATCGTTCAGGGACCTCAAAAGAAGTATTTTGTAAAATATAAATAAATTTGGCAACAAAATCATTTTATAAAGGGCCGCTGTGCCCAGCAACCATATGGGCTACCGGTGTCAATGCCCCACATTCTTTTTGTACTCTTCCAGTATTCTACCCAGATTTTGGTTATAAAACAAGTTTTGATGATAAACCCCAGATACATAAAACCCATCATTTCCTACAATAGGTGGCAGTCCCATCCTTCCTTGTGTCCCCATTTAGTTAGCAGATATGCAATCGATTTCTGTCAGTTTGTCAGTTATGTGGACCCCCATATATTATCCAAAGACTCTGAGGATGTCTAGGATCCTCAGATGGACCGTTATGGGTCCGCTAAGTACAACAGAATATAATCTGCGTAAAATGAGATAACATCCTTCCACTCTGGATCCCATGCAGTCCACGAATCAGGATGTCTCCTTATATTCAATTTACCAATGGCTCCATAGCCGCTATAAATAGCAGGTAGGACAGTGGGCACCTCTGCTGCATCCCCTTTCCTAACCCACATTTCCCCAAAATGGTGCATTCACCCTGACTCAGGCTGTTAGCTGACTATACAATAGCTTTGCCCATGCCAGGAAGGATGAACCAAAGCCCATCTTCTCAAGTAGTGCCATTATGTATGGCCACTGTAGTGAATCAAAGGCTTCTCAGCATCCAATGCTAGCAGTACTGCCGGTTCCCTCATGGCCTCCCCTACGCACCAAGCAACCAAATAGCCGCCTAAGATTATGCCATGTTGATTTGTAGGGCATAAATCCCGAATGACCTGAGGCAATAATTGTTTTGATCATCTGCATCAAGTTATTCGCCACAACCTTCGCTAGGACCTTTGTCTTTATGTTCAGTAGTGATATTGGCTTATAGGAGGCACACTCCTCTGGTGGCTTCCCATTTTTATGAATGAGAACAATAACTGCCTGCCCCAGGTCACTTGGAGGAACCCCCACCATCCTGGCTTCATAGAACAGATTGTTTAGCGGTCATACAATCTGTCCCTTCACACATTGAAAAATATTCAAGGGGAAGGCCATTGCCAAGAATGTCTTGCTCCTAAGCTGTGTTAAGGCCTCAATGATTTTGCCTTCCACTATATAATCATCCAGTAATTGTATGGCATCCTTTCCAATCATATGGGCTGGGATATCTCTGATGAAGCTGTCAATATCACTTCTACCCTTCTCCCTAGCTTGTGACATGTATAATTTTACCAGAAATCAGCAAACATTTGGGCAATACCGCTTGCTGTTTCTACGAGTTCTCCATCCTCTGTATTTATCTTATGTATCTACATCTGACCTTTTTTCTGCGCTAACGAGGGTAGCAATTTCTCCACCTTATTCCCCATCTCATACAATTTACTCTTTTTCATCCTAAATTGTGCTCTTGCTTCCTGTTGGATGATGTATCTCTACTCCTTGCTGTTCTCTTCTCTACGGTATGCTCATTTCAGAGTTGGAGATTCTACATAGTCTGCCTCTCAGCCCTGTAGGGTAATTTCCAACTCCCAAACTTCCCTCTCTTGTTCTGTCTTTTTCATGGCAACATGGCCAACCAGCTAGCCTCTCATGATCATTTTGTATGTTGGAATGGTTGACAGGGAGATGGATTTGTGAGAACAAATCCATCCCCTAGTAAACCATTCCAACATTTTCTTTAAAGTATAATTCCATCATCTCTAGAATAAATCTCCTTGTGGACCAATCCGTCAGGTGCCACCAGTCCAGCCTCCACTGGGACACCGGTACGTGTGTAGGGAATGATCCAAGATGCCTCTCTGCAAGTATATTGTATTCCTATAGCTGCACCTTTGATGAAGTGGCATTAAGAAATAATCCAGCTGCGACATGGAGTTCATAGAGTTCGAGACATTAGAATATTGCCATAGCTCTGGATATCAGGCCCGCCAAAGGGCCACCAGTCCCAGTTCCTCTAAAAATGCCCGTAGGTGAACATCCTCCCTGGGCTGCCTTTGGTCATAGTGACTCTATGCATATCCCCCTGTAGTGTCAGATTGAGATCGCCTCCCAATATCAAAAGGGCCTCGGGGATCCCTGCAATCCAATATCTCAGTTTTTCCATCCTGTTTGCCTGCAAGCCCGTGGTAAAATATCAGGATTTGACCACCAAATTCTCACCATTCCATCATCCGCTCACTGCTGCCTGACAGCCCATCGGGTCTACCCATGTATTGGTAATCTGGAATGGACGAGAGCTAAAGAGGACTCTCCCTACCCCCAGGAGCCTGCAGAGAATCCACCATGTACCTGCATTTTACACCTACTCCGCCCCCAAAAGCCACAGTTGTTCCCCTTCGGGTGTGTTTCCTGTTACAAAAGCAATGTGGTGTCTTGTCTAGCCAGGTGTTTCATCACCACCCCTCTCTTTAATCTATTCCCCCAAACATTCATATTAAAGCATAATATCCTGGGGGTTGTGTCGTCTGTCTCTCAAAGTGTCTCTTAATGTGTTTACATTTCGTGCTATGTGATGATCCTCACTGGATCCCCATCTCAGCTCCACTCGCTGAACATTTCTAGATACCTATATTGGTAAGACTCAACTACTACCCCCAACTAAAACCCCACAGTATCTCCTCATTCAGCGAGTGTACAACTACCCGCTCCCCCAATGCTCAAAATGTCTGTCGTCCTGCCATGTCCATCATATACATTGCTTAACAGTAACAAAAACTATCACAGTAGTATTACTTCAGGGCGTGGCCCTGCAGATTGAAGTATTGGTTCATCATACTCATTGAATCCTTCACCACTACCCCGCTTCCTAGACCGCCAACTTACACATCTCATCTTGCATATATCAGACAATATTATCTAACATCATTGGAGAGACCATTAGTACAGTAGTCTCTTCAGTCTCGTCCCCAGAAACAGCGATGCCTTCTCCAGACCCTACTGAGTCTTTGGCAAAGACTGCACACCTATTAGCAGTAGCCAGCGAGTGACCCTTGACTAATTCTGCCACTACTTTCGCCATCTCCGATTCTGCCTGGTCTTTTGTGGGGGTAGCCCTCTAACATCTCCATGGTCAACACATTGATTTCTGTTCCTGCCAAACCAAGGATTGGCCTTGTTCCTGTTCTGTTAGTATTGAGTAGCGATACATTTCCAGCTACTTCCACAACACTGTCACTGTGGTGATACAATGTGACACTTCCTTGACTACAATCCTAAGATTAGCTGAAACAAATAAAGCATATTTCAAATTCAGCTTTTGCATGTGCTTTTTCACCACTATAAGTATTTCACATTGCCATTGCGCAGCATTGGTGTAGTCCAGGTAAATATTCACTGAACGTGCATGAGTCAGAATGATCGTGGAGGAGCCCTCGAGACCTGCAGTCTACCAGGAACTCCGTGGCCACATTCCACTGTAAACGGTTTTAAGGCTTTTTCTCTAAGAACTGCTGACAGCAGCCACTCCTCCACAGACAGTTCCACACTTAGACCCTCAGCCTTCTCTGCTACCCCGACCAGGCACACGTTCTTACTCCTAGACCGACCCTCTGCATCATCGTGTTTTTCCGTCAAGAGGTTTACTTCATTTAGCAGGCTCTGCATTCTGGTGTGGACTTGTAATACTGTGGGTCTCACCTGTGCAAGAGTGGATTCCGTTCCTGCCACTCTTTCTTCTAATTTCTTATGTTCTTCCTGATGCACCCCAACGTTCAGGGCTACTGCCTCGATCTTGTGTTCAGTGCTGCTTTGATGGTAAGTATGGCTGCAAGTCTCTAGTCCGTGGGGGCTTCCAGATTCCAGATTTATGTCCACGTCCTTGTGGTCTTGATCTTTATGACCCTCCATATTGTTCTTCATCTTGCGGTGGGTTATTACTCCTGGGGTGCACAATTGCATGCTTTAAGGGTGATAAAGGATTTAACTCCAGGCCTCCATAATGACCACCAGCAGTCACTGCGACCATATCTCAATCACCTGGCAGGCTGTCCTCTCATCATCTGGTGCTCAGACTAATGTGCTTCACTCAAGGAAGTTGTTTCCACCAGCAGGACGGTTTCTCTCTCCAGGTCACCTCATCTATCTTCTGTGCACCGTCCCCACCAAGCAAGGGGGGAGTGTGTGAGGAATAACACCACGGTCACCGTTGATAAGTGTGAGTTCCCAATGAAACTGGTTGGGTCACAGCCCCACTACAGTTTTCCAGGCATGAATGGTGTTTCCTGGTGTCCTTCTCAATTCCTAGACCACCAAACCTGAAACTTCATTCACCTCTAGCCTATATCAGCTCTGCAGAATGCAGGAATGCAAGCCCAGTCCCCCAGCCTTGTCTTCAACCTTTACTCAGGATGTGCCACAACTTCTTGCTTTGTTTTAGGGGTCTTAACTGGGCCCTGTCCTTCCCAGTCTCTCACTATCTGCAGCAAGGGCCCCTGACTAGCTCCCCAGGGTGCCAGGCCGTATCCATCAACTCTTCTTCAACCAAATGTCCAGGCATCACCTGGCCCTCCAGAGTACCCTTAGGGCGCGCTAATCCGCCTGCCAGCACGTGACGTCACTGGGCAAAGCAATGCTGCACTCACAGCACCTGCGCGTCATGGACAAGGCACTTGTCTCCGCAGTGCATCCTTATCTTCACAGTTGCTGAGGACCAGCTGCGTCAGGCAAAATTCACAGGGTATCTCCTCCTCCTCCTCACAAGCATGCTCACCAACACCACGCTGCCAACTCGGGGCCCCTTATGTCTCCATTCTGCTGCCTCCACACCTTAGGCAGCACCCAGCAGCATGGCCACATGCCTGCCATGGCCGCCCAGCTCACACACATTGGCCCGCAGTCACCATCACTTTCTTGAAATCGGCATTAAGAAATGCTTTGTAAATGTGCATAGGAAATCGCAAATTGGAAATCCCTATTTGGGATTTCTTATTTGGGTGTTGCAATTGCGATTTCTACTGGGTAGAAATCGCATTTTGCGATTCCCAAACGGCCTTTGTAAATGCCACAAGGCTATTTAGCATTTGTTAATGGGCCTAATTAGCGATTCGGCCCGTTAAGAAAAGCTAAATAGCTTTGTACATCTGGCCCTAGATGTGGAATATTCAGCCAACGAGAGTCACATTTAACCGTGTGTCTACCACAAACATAACATACCAGATAGTTGCACAGTGTTGTTGTGGTGGGAAATAGTATTCGATACTGCTGAACACAATTCTGGAACAGACATGACATATATGTCAAAGTCATCTTTGTTGTGTTTTTAGGACATCTTTAATTTTTTAACTAAGTTTCGATGTTCTGTAATCTGAGTTTCCTGTTTAGGCAACCACATTTCATCCATGACATAACGCAAACTCATGGTCCCCGTTGCATATAGTCATGAGGCCACCTCACAGATATACAAAAGACCATGGTCCTAGGAGTTGGGACTTATTGGTGGTCTTCCTTTAACGAGAGGACTGCAGGCCCAATTACACCCCTGAGTAACATATGGTTTTGTTTCATGCATTTCCATAAGCATCTGTACTGACAATGGCCAGAATTGTCATCACTTTATCTTGTGTGACCTCCTCCGCGTGAAGGCAGAACATACTGATAGTGCCATTGCCAGCAAGACCTTATCATAAACATTGCAGAAATGTATGTAACCTATACGTCTTATTTTAAACCACTGTTGTCAAATGTAATTTGCAGTGTTATTAGTTTGACCTTTATAATAGGAAGGCAGTTAAATAATTACATTTGTTAGAGTAATCTTATAGCATCATTCAGTCACGTCTAATAACACACATTTGTATCTGGTAGTAGAAGGTATTCAGTAAATATACAGTCATACATAAATGTCAACCATAATACAGAAATTTGTCAACGTTATCTATAAACTCATGATGCGTTTAGAAGTACGGTCCGCATTTCTTATCTGTGTAAAATAGAGGTAAAGCAGAGACGAGAGTCGCAATGTTGAACTGCCAGTGTTTTCTAATGTTTGGAAAATGAAGTTCTATATTTACTCCTAAACCAAAAATTCTAGAATCTCGATAGTCTGATTGAATAAAAGCACTTTTCTTTGTAAAATAATGTCTCTGCACGAGTCCCTGCTATGTCGGGACTCATGAGCCACAATTGTTTTCCTGCTGTTAATACCTGCTCTGGTAATCTCATAGCAATAAAAAAAAAAACAATTTCAAGAGATATAGTCAAAGCCAGCATCTAAATGAGCAATGTTTTTAGTTTTTGCAGGAGACTGATTTAGCTGATTGTTGTAAGGGCTCTGGTAATGAATGCATCCAAAATAAGTATGAACAAGTGTAAAGATAGGGCGGGCTTTGCATCAGTCATCTTCAACCAGTGGCTTTTTATGGTGTGGAATTGCTCGGATGGGCTGTCCATCAAGAACAAGCATTTTGATGATAGTTATAGCGCCCCATTTGTGCTCCCATTAGATTCTGGTGATGGTGTCATGCCTTCTGCCACATGACATGAAACTGAGGGCCAGTTTGGGTTGTTGATGTATTTATTTTGCTGGCAATTGCTGATTTTATCTTTGCTGTTTGCTGTTACCATACCTGCCTACCGTATCTACAAGACCTAAATTACCATATTTAATGAACCATACCTACCTACCTATCATACCAAATAATTTACCATAACTATCTATATACCCTTCTACCATAACTAACCTCCCATACCTAACGTACCTACTATACCTATGATACCTTCCATACCGACCACATCTACCTACCTTACCTACTATATGTAATCTACTTAACCTAAACTACCATACCTCACATACCACGCCTGACATAACATATTTAACCTACCACCACTTCTGCAGTGCATATATCTTACGCCGGTCCTGGGGTGGTGGTTTAGGGAAAAAAGTGCAAGTTATGCCTCTGGGATCTCTAGGAAGGGCTTAAGGTCTTCAGCCTGCTTTAAAAAGCACCTGTAACTAACTACAGGACCGCCCAGTAACACCTCAAGGTACGACACCTAGTACTGGAAATGCCAATTGCAGCTTTTTAAAGAGCAAGGAAATGTGAATGCCATTGCTTGTTTTAGCTTATGAGATCTTGAACGTAAAGTCCCTAAGGTCCGACTCCATTCCGGTCAGGCCCCAATTTCATCTTGGACAATACTTCTCCAGAATTCTGTCAACTCACTGTTGTATCAGTTGTAAGCAATAATAACATCAATGCCGTCCGCCCTTATCATTCACAGAAATGAGAGTGTGTCAAGTCATTCCAATAATGACCCAGATATTACAACTGATTAGACACCCATTCTGGAACAAGTGTTCACTTATCAATATGTCAGGGCCATCAAGAAATATCTCAAGATAATTCATCAAAAAGGTGTAGTTAAAACTGACGTCCCCTCATCTCCCATCTTCCTAAAGTTATGTCTAGAACCCTGTCTCTGGCACCCGTAAACTATGTCAGAGGTTTTCATCCCTGATAGTGCTTAGTATTTATGGACCACCACTAAACTCCTTAGGTAGAAAGATCCTTCACCCCAGATTATCCTGCAAGATACCGTCCGAAGGAGGGGCGTGGCGCGGCAAGATGGCAGCACAGTAGTGCAGCTCTGCCGGCCGCCGCAGTAATCCTGTAATTATCCTGAAGGACTGGGGCCCACCGGGGGTCTAGCGCGACTGCAGAGTGCTCCGGAGCGGAGGGCTACCCTCCGGTGCGGCGCTGGAGGCGGGGGACCACCCAGGGGCAGAGAAACGCATATCACAGCGGCCGCGGACCAGAAATAAGGCGGCAGACGGGTGGCGCTGACCGGGGCCGGGTGCCCAACGCTGCATCTACGGCGCCGCCGCGGGAGCAGCGCGGCAATCGCTGAGAGGAGGCGGCTGCGGCGCCTGGCGGACGGTGAAGCCCTGTCCCTGAGCTGACGCTGACGGGTGCGCGGCTGCTTGGTTCCCTGCACGCCGCGGACCTGCGGGACGGCGGGTGAGTGATACGCAAGCGCCCGGCTCTGCTCAGTGATGGAGGCCCCGGCGCGCAAGATGGCTGCCGGCTCCCAGTGAGGCGCAGACTCAAGGTCGGGCGCGTGGATCGGGGGGTCTGCGCTGACGCCGCCGCACCGGGCATCTACTGCCGTGGGCCGTTGGCGCCTCATCCCGGTCACCTACCCGGTGGAGTACAACTGACAGAGGCTGAGGGGCTGATGCACTGGAGGTGGAGATGTAAATCCTGAATGACGCAGTGAGTGAAGAGTGGTGTGAGCCTTGCGATCTGGTGCGGCCGACGAGCGTGGTGAGGCCTAGATAGCGACAGACTTGCGGCCCTAGAGCGCGCTGGCAGCAGTAGGACTCTTGGAGCTGGGAACTGGGATCACGGCCCTGCTGCTGAAAAATCTGCAGGCGGGGGCTACTGTCCGCCTCGGTGACGGAGCGTGAGTGTGGGCGGTAGGCCTCAATTGCTGAAACTCAAGACAGCGGGATACGGTTGTGTGTTGGGACTGCCCGCGTCGGTGGGAGTCCGGACGGCGACGGCAGCCCCTGTGCGCTGGCTGCTGGGCGCCCTGTGCCCGCGGTGAGGATGGGGAAGCCGGATAAAAACCAGCCAAGGCTAAATTTCGAGCTACGTAAGGGCGGCAGATCCACGCAAAGCGCGGCATCGGACTCAGAGCTAGAATCGACAGCGCAGACATCCACAGCACTCGAAAAGACACTTGCGGCAATACAAGCAAGTCTGCAATCTATAGATGGCAAGATCGAGGCGCTGAACGGCCGAATGGACACTATGTCGGCCAAACTCGATAAGCAGGCAACCCGGCTGGGTGAGGCAGAACAGAGGATATCAGACACCGAAGATGGTCTGCAGCAAGTTACAGCCAAGACCTCGGACATTGAAAAGATCCTAGCGCTCATAAAAAATAAGAACGAGGACATCGAAGCGCGGTCACGACGCAATAACGTGCGCATTTTGGGCCTGCCGGAATCCACGAATACGGGGCGGCTGGAGGAATATGTTGAGGCTCTATTCCGGGAGATATGCGGCCCAGAGACCCTATCCAATATACTAGTGGTGGAGCGGGCGCATAGATCTCTTGCCCCCGGCCTCCACCGGGAGCCCCTCCCAGGCCTATCATTGCACGCCTGCTCAACTTTAGAGACCGTGACACGGTGCTACGTGTGGCCCGCCAGAAGGGCACCATACAACATCAAGGAAACACCCTCTCTTTCTACCCGGATTTCACGGTACTGGTCCAGACTGCGAGGAAGGAATTCCAAGGGGTTAAAAAAATATTGCAACAGGATCAAGTACCCTACGCCATGCTGTATCCCGCTCGCCTTCGGATAGGGACGGACAGGGCGGCAAAAATCTTCAATAATCCAAAGCAGGCCCTGGATTATGCTCAATCGCTGCGGCGCAAAAAGCAGTCAGCTGAACACACATCTGACATTGATGACTGACTACATGAATCTCTGCTCGATCTGGGGTGCTGGGGCGGGTAAGACCTGCCTGAAATGGGTCTGACAGTAAAGTAGGGGGTTTGGCGCGATACTGATGATGTGTGCCGGCTCTCCATGCTCCCTGCCTACAGGATGCTGTTTGCCCTGTTTAAATATCTCTCCTGATGGGTCTGCTCTGGATTAGACATTCATGTTTAGGATGTGGTGACCTAGCACCGGGGTTCATTGGGCCGCGGAGAGCCGATGTGGGGGACCTACACATCAGAATACTGCTCAATACTGGGACAGGGCGGACGACTGGAGGCTGCGGTGGCGATCTACCTTAAATATGATTTTGAGTGGGTGTGCCGAGCTGAATTACAGGTCCGGCAGGCTTTGGGTGGGTGCTGATGAATGTACCGCTCTGGGTGCACTCTCTTTTGTGTAATATCCAAAGGTAATAAATGGACTAGGGGTGGGTCAGGGTCTTTACCCCACACATCTGAGGGCGGCCTCCTCCCTACTACACCGGGGAGAAGTAGGCGCCACTGCGTTCCCCACTATGGGAGTACCCCATCAAGTTTTGAGGGGCAGTCCTCCGTGTTTTTGTTGGAGCCCTTTCAGGGAAATGGGTATGGCTTTGGCATGATTGGGTTGCTGGAGTGGGAGGGGGTGGGGGAGTTAGGTTTGCTAAGTTGAAATCAGTTTTATGTGATTATGTCGATACCGCTTTGATGCAAGAAACTCTTTTATTAATGTGTCTATTAAATGGGCGTTTTCACACTCTGCTAGAATATACACCGCCAGGCACCTATGGGTGAACAATATAGATGTTTGACATGGAATGTCCGTGGGTTAAATAACCCCAAAAAAATCCGGCAAGTGTTTGGATACTTGGATAGACACGGCATACAAGTGGCTCTCCTGCAAGAGACACACCTTACCAGGGAGACAGAAACCAGAATTGCACGAAAATGGGCTGGGTTCAGATTGGCGTCCTCCTACTCCTCTTACGCCAGAGGTGTCCTTATACTGGTCAAGAGGGGCTTCCCGTTTCTTCCAATTACTACTCACATAGACACAGAAGGTCGATGCGCTATGGTACACGGGAAACTTGGAAACACACTGGTTACGTTCGTAAATATTTATGGGCCTGTTGTTGATGAACCAGAGGCATTTCAACGCATGGTAGGAACACTTAGAGACTGGCCAGAGACAGTCACAATGTGGGGTGGAGACCTCAATACACATCTAGACCCTGGGTTGGACCGATCAAGCCCACAGGGTGCCCGTTCACCGAAGATTGCTCGCTGCGTAAACGAAGCCATAATAGAATTTGGGTTGGTAGACATTTGGAGATTGCACAATAGCACAGTAAAGGAGGGCACACATGCCACACCGGCACACAATAGCTGGTCCAGACTGGACTACTGGCTCATTAGCGCTGAGATGACTGGGTGGAACACAGAGGTTGTCACGCTACCCTGCACACTATCTGATCATAATCCAGTACAGCTAACCTACACTCTCCCAGATACAATGCGCCGCCCATTCACATGGCGTTTCAGATCTGAGGCGCTGCTCGACCCCATTTACACTGACACTGTAAGAAAGGCCATAGAACAATATTTTGAACTCAATATCGGCACAGTTGATAGCACAGCAACACTCTGGGAGGCATTTAAGGTCACGATCCGGGGTGTTTGCATGAGTACCACAGCCGGCATATTAAAGGACCTTAGACACCAGCTAGCAAAACTAGAAACTAAGCTTGTTGGTCTGGAAGCGGCATATAATACGCAACCGGACCTAGAGACACTCAACAGTATTCACGAACTAATTCTTGAGTACGATAAGCTGGCGGAGTCTGAAATGCGCTATCTCTCTCGTAGACATGTGGCCAGGGCATATGGTGAGGGCGGGAGACCAGGCAGAAACTTAGCTACAAAACTCAAGACACGTATCGAGCAGACGCGCACTGATAAAATAATCGACGCTAGGAGCGTAGAGCACTATGCAACACTAGAGCAGGTAGAGCAGTTCCGAGCCTTCTATGCCGGGATGTATCAGTCGGGCGGGACCACAGCCGAAGCCAATATGGCGGAATATTTAGAAGGTGTTGCATGTGCATGGCTGACAGACGGCCATAGAGAATATCTATCCGAACCGATTGGAATATCCGATATTAAAACGGCCATACGCGGCCTTCCCAATGGAAAAGCACCAGGGCCGGACGGCCTAACGGCTGAGTTCTATAAGGAATTCGCAGATGTTCTAGCACCACACTTGTTAGCTGTCTACGCGGAGGCTCACGATGTGGGCATCTTACCACCCTCCCTACGGCAGGCACTAATTATAACGCTACTCAAAAAAGACAAACCTACTGACCGATGCGATTCATATCGACCACTGTCACTGATTAATTTAGATGCCAAAGTGCTGGCAAAAATACTGGCGATGAGATTACAACCACTGATGCCTTTACTGGTTCTCCCGGACCAATCCGGTTTTATACCGGAGAGAGCCACATCCAACAATCTCAGAACTATATTTGCAATGATGCACATTCTGGATCCAAGCTTACATGCTGCAGCAGTTATGCTTGATGCGGCGAAAGCCTTCGACTCTATAGAATGGAGCTATATGTTTGTCATCCTACAGAGAATGGGATTCCCTCCGATGTACCTGGGTTGGGTGCGGCTGCTTTACAATGACCCGTCAGCACGGGTGAGGGTGGAGGGACTGACGTCAGAGCCATTCCCGATAAGACGTGGCACCAGACAAGGGTGCCCTTTATCCCCTTACTATTCGCGCTAGCGCTCGAGGCCCCTGGCATGTGCGATACGCCAAAAACATCGAGAGACAGCCCTTAATTTTCTACATCGCCCGGTAAGCATATCCCTATATGCGGACGACATGGTCCTATTTGTGCGTGAGCCGGACCGTAATTTAGCGCCTCTACTGAGAGAATACACTAGATTTGGTCTCTTTTCAGGACTAACTATTAATTGGGACAAATCTGTCATAATACCTCTGACAGCCATTACTTCCCCTCCACCAAGAGACTACCCATTGGTGTGGACTTCAGATCCGGTTAAATATCTGGGAGTCTGGATACATCGAGACCCAGCGGTGGTTAGGCAAGAAAACTATGGGCGTGCTAGCGCCACCCTCGATCAGCAAATCGATCGATGGACTACTTTACCACTCTCCCTGTCTGATCGCATTGCCATTGCAAAGATGGTGATACTCCCGAGATTTGTATATCTCTTTGCCAATATCCCCATCACTATGCCACTGCACTTTTTTAAAACCTTGCGTACGGCGTTGCTCCGATTGATCTGGGGAGGCAAACAGGCACGAGTGAGCTGGGCCACCCTGACACTTGACTACGACAGGGGTGGATTTGGTGCTCCAGATCTATACGCGTACTACTTGAGTGCTCAGGCTCAGTATGCATTTTACTGGTTTAACCCACATGCCCATACGCCACATGTCGCCGTGGAGGACGGAGACGCTAGTCCAACTCCCTGTCGGGTATCATTACTCACACAGCCAGAAACACCCGAAAGATGAAATTAATCCCATAGATACAACAATTGCAGCATGGCAAGATATAGGCAGGCTCACCTCCAAATTACCCATATACGCCCCGGCATTGCCAATTGCACACCATGCGGCCATCTCAGTACTGCAGGAGAAAGGCCCGTTGAAGGCACTCCGAGAAGCCGGACTAACTACAATGCAAGATTTATACCCAAACGGGAAACTCATCAAGAAGGAGAACCTACAATACATTACTAACCCCACACCCTCTTTACATTCACGATACACAGGCTTAGGCATGCCATACAATCACACTATTCGAAATACTCGGGCGAACCATCCACTTTACAATCTCTGCAGGTCTTGTTGACCTCACCTACACGGAATAAGCTGATCACAAAGCTTTACAAAGCAATACGAGCCGACATACCTAGGGCCCCAGACAGGAGCCTAGCCCGGTGGAATGATAGGCTTCCCACTCCTCTAACAATATCAGAATGGGAAAGTGTATGTAATCTAACCAGACAACTCACACCCAATGGCAACCTTCGTATCATACACTTCAAGTACATACACCAACTGTATTATACGCCGTCCAAGTTATACAAATATGGCTCTACGGGACTCTAGTCGCTGCACACGTTGCCGCCACTTGGAGGCGGATTTTTGGCATCTGGCGTGGGAGTGCGCACATGTTGCAGATTTCTGGGTGCGAGTCATACGGTACATACGCCAGATGACTGGGATAGATTTACAGGGAACGCCGGAGGAGTGCTTGCTGGGTTTGCTGCCACAAGTGAAGGGCACCATGGGTAAATTTGTAAGAGTATCACTGCTGATGGCCAAGAGGAGGGTGGCCATGACATGGGGAGGCAAACATGCACCGCGGGACACTCACTGGCTCAAAGACCTAGTATATTGTAAAGAAAAACTGGAAACATACGCAGAGGAACTGCCGACGACATCGAAGCCCAGGGACATTTGGGAGCCACTGCGCCAATTCCTTCACCAACGGGACATAATAGATTCACCTACACAAGAGGCTTAGGGGCACTGAAAGGCAGAGTGGACACAGAAGATAGTAGAGTAATTAGAACCTTGAAATATATAGACTATAAATGCAAAGTATCGATGTATCACGAGTTGGGACATCTGTTTGTAATGTTGCGTAGTAATGCATGACACCTATGTTGGTGAAATTTATGTTTGAAATGCAATAAACAAATTTTAAAAAAGATACCGTCCGAAGAAGATCTTGGTGATTGCTGGCACTCAGAGAAGATGATGCATCTTGCCTGACACCGATAAGAAAGGACTACTGCAGCACTTGTTTGCCTTTCGCATGGAATGTTCCCTCCACTGCTTTCCCAATAACAAAGCCTTAGCTGTCAACAAGGTATGCAGGGCGTGGCTTCTCCCTGAGAAACTTTAGACTGCAAGTTACTCTACTACATTCTCTCCTAGGGTAGCACCTAGAAGTGGGTTTTTATGTATTAGGCTTCTAGATGATATTTTAACTATGTTAGAAATGTTCATTTTATTCTCCTCGTTTACAACATGCCTTCTTGCTTTTTTATGATATCCTTTGTGATTATTTTAGATGTATTAAGAAACAGGTTTGCCCTCTTGTAACAAACACTTTTAGTTAAAAATATTTGTTCTTATTAGTACCTTGTGTGTGATACTGTGAAGAGTGACATAGGTTTACTGTTATCACGGTGCCTCTGATCCCTTTTCGGGGATGGTTAGTAACCCAAAAGCAGTGACTTCACTTTAACTATGTATTGAGCGTAGTTCTGCGAGACTGCAATAACCTGTCTTTCATATTCAGCGCTGGTGCATTGAACTAAGTTTACTTGGGTCACCCATGGGTGGGACAGCAAACCTTGTAGAACTACACCAAAGTCATTGTTTACACAACCCTTGCCACCCAACGTGGGACCCATATCTTTTAGTTACGCTTTGAGTCGTTCTTTTACTATTCACACATACACATGAACCATTACTATGTCCTTAAGGAGACGTCTGTCATAATCATTGTTACCTCCTACTGGGGATAAGGGAGCATCTATTTCTGCAGTTTTGTCAAGCGTGACTTTTAAAATGTTATTCCCCATTCTGTGGGTTTTCTAATTCTTTGATTCCATCTTCAATTGAACCTATAGTGACAGGAGCCAATTACAGGGAAGCAGTCCCTCAGCATCTACAATCTTGAGGTGTCACTAAGGGGGCAGTTACGTTTGTAGTTGATGCAAAGGCAGCATATGCCTTTGAGACATTTTGCTCATGGGTGGAGTTTGAGCCTATCGATGCTGCTACAGGGCAGTTTCAAGAATAGACAGCAGTAGATCCGCCAGTACATGATAGGGCTTACCAAGATTTGGAAATCCCTTTGCCTTACCAGGAACACCAGAAAAGGTGCACTAGTCAATTACCACACACGCACAGGAATGTCTGCCCTGAGCCTCTAAGCAATGAAGGGGGCTACATGGCAAGTCTTGGCTGGCTATACGCCCATTCCGCGTTCTGATACCTTAGCACCTGCTGAGGTGGTTACAGTGCTTAACTACACAGTAGCCTATAAAGGAGACTGGCACAGTTCGTACAGTGCGCTTTGAGTTCTCCCTGCACTCTCGCAGCAGGGCCAGTAACTCCAACACAAGTACAAACTATTAGTCTTCAGATTATTAATGCTATCAAGGGTAAGGCAACCACGAAGGGAGATGAGATGGCCTTCTGGATTGCTCAAAAGACTAACCAGTTGAAAGTGGTATAGCCATACACCACCCCCCAGGATAAACATAGGATACTGACTCTGTGTCTTCCTCTTGGGAGGGTGCCATGCGTAGAGGAGTGTAACTCCTTTGGAAGCTTATTTGCAAGCATCTACTCTAGTACACATAATACACCTTCACTGGTAGTACTCCCTGATGTACTGAAATAGGCACAGAATGAGCATGGTGCAGCACTAGCTCTTGATTTAGGTATGAAACTAATGAGAAACATCTCCACAGTTTCCTCCATCCTCATAAGCAATATTAAGAGAGAAACTTCAGTTCTGGCAATACGTCAGACACTAGAAGCTGTTACAGTTCAAGATCCCGAACAGGAAATAGCTAAAATAATCGTTGATGTCTTCACCTCTGGGGGTCGTGATAAATAGGGACAGGAGCCATTAAACCACATTTAAAACCTAAAAGTGACACTGAAGATTCCGTTAAAGAGAAATCTGCAACAGAAGTCAAGAAGAAACACAGGGAGAAATAGAAAAGATGGACCGGATCACCAACATCTTGGAAACCCGGCAGGGGTGATTACAACTGGAGGGACTATAAAAAAATTAAAAAGTCTGAATGGCATCAGCATTCTGATAGCCGCTCTTCACGTTCTTTTCAGGACATTGATGGTAAACAAACTGAAAGAGGGACCCGATCCGAGTATCCGATTATCAAAGAAGGGAGGAGGAAGGATCGGATTCCAAAACTCCAATGAAAAAGAAGAAAGTAGCAGGACTTTCTAAAAATCATGCCTACACAGCTATGAGTCATCTTGCTGACTAGGACTAGGTCTCCAGGTGGGCAGAGCACAAATGACCTTTTGGTATCCCTAGATATCATCAGACATAACCTTGTCATTCTCAATTCTCATTCCCATCCTGAGATAGGGTAGGGACACTTTATTCAGTTGGTCCTGAAGGAATGCCACGGATCCCTCCTGGACCATGCAGGCATGAAGCATGTCAACCTTACCAAGAGATTGTCGCTTTTTGTAGCAATCCCTTGACAATCTACTCTCACTTGTTTTTAACCCTACTAAGGGGATCACTGATTAAAATGTAACGGTACTCCAAAGGTAGTTTTAATATACCTTTCACCACCCACACTATTGAATCCCCACACAACCGCACTCATCGTCACAGCTAAAAAGAGAAGATCTACGCTAAAGTGCCCTCTAGAGGGGCCCGTAGAGCATTGCAGGAACAGCCCCACGAGGAGCTAGGCCCGATGATGAAGCATGACACCGACATGGGTGTGTGAGGGCTACATCTTCCAATAAGGAAGATTCCCTCACTTTGCATACATGCCATCTGCCCTTCTTCAGAGGAACAGGTACCCTCTTTTTGTTAGATGTGACATCATACTAGTCAAAGAAGACTGACCTCCTATCTTTGTTAGGGAAGCACCCCGGGTAAAGAAAGTCATCAGAGTAGCCTTCTCTCCCATAGTACATCAAGATGTTAGGGAAATTTACACCAGTGAATGGGCTGTAAAACAGGCACCATTCTTATAAAGAAACCAAACAAGGTGGGAAAGAGAATCCATTCCACATGCTATTCCTTTACGCAGTGAGCCACAAGCACAGGCTCAATAACCTTTGAAGCCAGAAGCTAAGCATTGCATTAAAATAATACTGGATCAGTTGCCGTATCAAGGCATAATAACACCTAGACTCTCTTACATGAATGCGCCCCTTTTTACCATCTCCAAACCTGACGGCTCCTTTAGGATATTCTTAGACTATAGGAATTTTAATTTGCATATGTGAACATATGCGGTGAAAAATGCACATAGCACGGGTTTAATGAATTACCTGGTGCGGAAAAAATATAAAACAAACCTGGATATTTCCAATTGGTTCTTTAGTGACAATATAGCGTGTGAAAGTGAATATCTAACCCGCCTTTAGTTTCAACGGGGTACAATTTTCATTATGGTGGTTGCCTATGGGCTATAAGAACAGTCCTGGCGTTTTCTCAGCGCACATTATAGAGATCATACAACCAGATCCTGAGGTATTATCGTATATTGATGATGTCTATCTCACAGATGATTTAGGTTTACTTCTGACCTAAGGGGACAGGGTGGTAACCCTATTAACCTCCCATGGTTATATAATTCCTTTCAATGAATCGAAGTTTGCCTACCTTATGGTCACTTTCCTAGGATACGAATTATCAATTGAGGGCAAGGGTCTACCTCATGATTTGTTGCAGAAGTGTGCTACCTTTCAGCCACCAGACACATTGAAGAAGTTGCAGTCCCTGCTGGGATTTCACAACTTTGGGCATACTTATTTGCCTCACTATGCTTAGCGAGTGAAGCCACTGTTTGACCTGACTTCTCTCACGTTTTCAGTAAAACAATTGTCAAATGTGCATACTACTATCTTGTGTGCTCTGAATACAGACATGCCTGAGACTAAATATTTACAAACTAGGGATAATAAGGCCAACCTAGTTATCTGAGTCAAACCCAGTCACTATGGTTATACCTACATGACCTACAACGAGGTACAAAATGTTCCGATAGCATACAAGTCTCATTTGTATTCACTAGCAGAAGCATATTTTGCTTCTATTGAAAGAATGCTTGTAGTTGAACAGACAGCTACTTTGAAGGAGCTTCCTTTGGTGCAGGGTAAAAACATGATTGTTGCTTCTCTCGTATCGGCACTAGAGGCAGTCATCAAAGCAAGCATTCCTAATGCTCGCGCCCTACACCCGCTGTGGGTACAGTAGTCTCTTCCTTAAGTGCTGTGAATGTAAAGTTTCAGTATGATCCCACCCTTCGTACACAAGCTTTTCTCCAGTATGACCGACATATGGCTCCTACTTTAATTTTACCCACTGAGTCTTACTAGAGTGTATTCTACACAGATGACTCTGCTCAACCTGCGGTAGGAACGAAATGCAAAGACTCTGCAGCCTGCGCAGTGGTGCAAGGTGTCATGAAAGATTGTGAGTTCGAGCCACAACACACCCACGCTAAAATATTAAGGGGCAGCACTGCACAAGAAACAGAACTTCATGTCCTGTTACTTGTATTACAGAAGGCTTACTGTTAGTTCCCACACTAAAAGTGCCTGACTCATCCTTCTGTGTGCAAGGTTACAATGTTGACTTGCAACATTGGCATCTGAATGGATTCAAGAATTCAATGGGGAAACCTATTAAGAAGAAACAAGCTTTTGCAGAAAGGTAGCTGTCTTACAAGATAAGCTGCCATTGGTCCATGTGAGGCACACTTTGTGCATTCGGTATTATGGAGTTCACGTCAAAGTGAACTAGCTGTGAAGGCTGCAATTCTGACTGTCCGAGTAGCAGTAGCAGTTTTAAACAGATCTCAGATGAAGATCAACCCAGAAACAAGGTGGGAAGTCTCCCGCAGGCTTTCCCCCTAAATACTCTTACACCCTTAGTTCAATGTTCCTGTAGTTACTCTTCCTAGAGTAGGAGACAGGATAGTACCAAACAATCTTTCTTGTATTGATTTAATCAGGAAAGCACATGAGGGCCTGGCATCTGTTCATGCAGAGGTCAATGCAACCGTAGCAATGCTACAGCAACGCTGCTGGTGCCTGGTTTTTACAGACTAGGGATTGTGTTAGCCAGTGTGACATTTGCCAACAGATTAACCCTTCCCCTGTCAAACAACCCTCGCCAGCCCCTCTTACAGTTTCTAACATCCCCTTCCGGGTGATTTATGTGGACCATATCGGTCCTGTCCACTCTGTCATTTGATATCGATACATATTTGTTGCAATTGATTCATATACTCGATTCCTATGGGTGTGGCCACAGAAAAATGCATTTGCTTCAGCAGTAGTAAAAGATTTGCAGTGTCTAGTAGCGATTGGGGCAGTTCATTCATTTCATTCAGCTAACAGTCCTGCGTTTTCCTCCAATGCTCCTCTTCACTTGGAGTAAAGATGACTCTTCTCCTGCTCAGGCCAGAGCTTGCCTGTCGGCCGTTTTTAAATGGCTTCATGCTGCGGAGCTTAAGTGCAACGAGGACAAGTCTGAAATCCTTTTGTACGGTACCTTTCCCTCTCAGTTCAAAGAATCCCTTTGGCCGGCCGAATATACTCTACCTAATTCAGATGGCCAACCCATAAAAAATCTGGGGATCTGGTTTAATGAGGATCTTAGGTTTACCACTCAGATTAAAAAATTAGCAGGACAATGTTTTGGTGCCCTAAGATCACTTAGGAAGTTTCTGCCACTTCTTCCTCAGCCTGCTAAAGAGATGGTCACTCGCGCCCTAATACTGTCACGTATTGATTACGCGAACTCACTTTATGTGGGCGTTCCTGGGTACCAGTTGAAAAAACTCCAGTCTATCCAGAATGCCGCAGCCAGGGTTTTGCTGAATATCCCCGAAGATCAAGCATACAACAACATCTGCGTGATCTCCACTGGCTGCCGGTTGCATAAAGAGTGAGATTTAAAGCCCTCACCATGGTGCATGCAGCCTTGTATCAGTCCGGCCCAGGCTATCTCAGGAAGCGTTTTAAATTCTACGTGCCCTCAAGAAACCTGCGTTCTATGGCACAGTTCCTGGCAGTGATTCCACGTTTCCGCCGGGTGAGAATGGGTGGCAGCGCTTTAGCCTATAAGGCTGCTGTGGCTTGGAACGCACTCCCTTTGGAACTTCGCTGTATCCAGGATGCTAAGCTGTTCAGGAAACGGCTGAAAACACTGCTCTTTGCATAAACTCCTCTGTCTGACTCCCACTCTCTAGCAAGGTACCGCGCCGGGACACTCCTGAGTAGCCGCGCGCGATATAAATGCGTATAACATAAAATAACATAACAATGCGTACAGGGATTTAAGGTCTGCGTTGGGAGTTTGCTAGCAATTCCACAACCCCTTTAGTGCCGAGGCTAACAGTGTTGTTAAACGAGCGGTGCCAAGTTCAGGTCTTAGTTGGTACCATAATCTGTATGGGGTCCGGAGTGCATTGAATAACCTGCCTAGATGAGAATTGGGAGGACGGACTCCATACAAGGTTCTCTTCAGAGTTCCTATATACTGCTAAAAAATGGTCATTTCGTCCCCAAAAGAACAATTGCATTCCCTGTGGTTTGTGAACTGCAGCCGCATTCTTCCTCCCAAAGGGCTTGCAGAGCCCTCCACGCTGCTATCCTCATACCTTATCCTGTGCCCGAAGGCATAGCTTGGGAGAAAGTCCCATATCAAATTATGGGTCCCACTGAAACATTGCAATTACCATATGTAATTAAGGTTTCAATGAATGACATTGCGATTCCTGGTTCTGTTTCAGATAACTGAGATACAGAGAATGTTAAATGAATGATGTCTGACTTGCAGGCATATTCTACTTTTAATGATGATGATTCTTATTTGAAAGTAGCTAATTACCCAGAAATGTATTGTTATCACCACTATGCATATTATCACATACATAGGACCAGCTTACCTAGAGAGATTTAAAACTACGCACAATAGGAACATGGTGAGGCACCGCCTCCTGATAGATACCAATCAATCAATCAATCAATCAATCACGGCATTTATAGAGCGCGCTACTCACCCGGGAGGGTCTCAAGGCGCTGGGGGAGGGGGTAAGTTACTGCTCGAACAGCCAGGTCTTGAGCTGCTTCCTGAAGGAGAGATGGTCCTGGGTTCGCCGAAGGTGAGTGGGGAGGGAGTTCCAGGTCTTGGCTGCCAGGTAGGAGAAGGATCTTCCTCCGGCGGTGGCTCTGCGGATGCGTGGTACGGTGGCGAGGGCGTGGCTGGTTGATCGTAGCTGGCGGGTGGGCGTGTAGAAGGTAATGCGGTCGTTGAGGTACTTGGGGCCCAGGTCGTGGAGGGCCTTGTGTGCGTGGGTGAGGAGTCTGAACGTGATTCTCTTGCTGACGGGGAGCCAGTGCAGGTCTTTCAGGTGTCCGGTGATGTGGCTGTGCCGGGGATGTCCAGGATGAGTCGTGCGGAGGCGTTCTGGATGCGCTGGAGTCTTTTTGAAGTTTGGCTGTGGTTCCGGCGTAGAGGGTGTTCCCATAGTCCAGTCGGCTGGTGACGAGTGCCTGGGTGACGGTCTTCCTGGTTTCAGTGGGGATCCATCTGAAGATCTTGCGGAGCATGCGCAGGGTGTTGAAGCACGAAGATGAGACGGCGTTGACTTGTCTGGTCATCGACAGGGAGGAGTCCAGGATGAAGCCCAGGTTGCGTGCGTGGTCCGTTGGCTTGGGCGCGGTGCCCAGGGCCGGGGGCCACCAAGAGTCGTCCCAGGCGGAGGGTGATGAGCCCAGGATGAGGACTTCCGTCTTGTCTGAGTTCAGCTTAAGGCGGCTGTTCCTCATCCAGTCGGCGACGTCTCTCATCCCGTCGTGTAGGTTGGCTCTGGCGGTGGTGGGGTCGTTGGTGAGGGAGAGGATCAGCTGGGTGTCGTCGGCGTAGGAGATGATGTTGAGGTTGTGTTGGCGTGCGATGGCTGCGAGGGGGCTCATGTAGACGTTGAAGAGGGTTGGACTGAGTGAAGATCCTTGTGGAACGCCGCAGATGACTTCGGTGGCCTCGGATCTGAACGGGGGAGGCGGACTCTCTGGGTTCTTCCGGCGAGGAACGAGATGATCCATTCCAGTGCTTTCTCTCGGATTCCGATGTTGCTGAGGCGCTTCACTAGGGTGCGGTGGCAGACGGTGTCGAACGCCGCGGAGAGGTCCAAGAGGATGAGGGCTGCTGTTTCCCGTTGTCGGTTAGGGTTCTGATGTCGTCGGTGGCTGCGATAAGGGCGGTCTCGGTGCTGTGGTTGGCCCGAAACCCGGACTGCGAGGGGTCGAGGATCCATTCGTCTCGAGGAAGGCGGCAAGCTGTCTGTTGACGGTCTTCTCGATGACTTTGGCCGGAAACGGAAGGAGCGAGATGGGACGGTAGTTCTTGAGGTCGGTGGGGTCCGCCGTTGGTTTCTTCAGGAGGGCGGTAAGCTCGGCGTGCTTCCAGCTCTCCGGGAAGGTGGCGGTGTGGAAGGAGGAGTTGATGATGTCCCGGAGATGGGGTGCGATGGTGGCGTCGGCTTTGTTGAAGACGTGGTGTGGGCAGGGGTCGGTTGGTGATCCGGAGTGGATGGAGTTCATCGTGCGGGTGGTGTCTTCGGTGCTGATCGGGGTCCAGTTGCAGAGGGTGGTGGTGGCGGGCGTTGGTTCGGCGGTAGGGTGCGTGGTCTGTGCGTCGAAGCTGTTATGTATGTCGGTGATCTTGCGGTGGAAGAACGCGGCGAGTGAGTTGCAGAGGTCTTGCGAGGGGGTGATGTCGTTGTTTCCGGCGCTGGGGTTGGAGAACTCTTTGACGATGCTGAAAAGTTCCTTGCTGTCGTGGGCGTTGTTGTCCAGTCGTTCTTTGAGTGCCGACTTCTTGGTGGCACGGATCATCTGGTGGTGTTTGCGGGTGGCGTGCTTGAGGGCGGTCCTGTTGTCTGTGGTCTGGTTGAGTCGCCAGGCTTTCTCGAGAGTGCGGCAGTTCTTCTTGGATTCCTTGAGTTCGTTGGTGAACCAAGGGGTTTTCTTGCTTCCGGGTCTGCTGGGAGGGTTTTTAGTGGTGCGAGGTCGTCGGCGCAGGCGGTCAGCCACTTGGCGAGGTTGCTGGCTGCTTCGTTTGGGTCCGTTGTGTTGGTGGGTGTGTTCTGGCTGAGGGAGGCGGTGAGCTGCTCGGCGGTGATCTTGCTCCAGCTCCGGCGGGGAGCCTGTTGCGGGTGGTGGTGGGTCGCAGTCTTTCTGAAGCTGAAGTGGACGCAGCTGTGGTCGGTCCAGTGGAGTCCGGTGGCGTGGCTGAAGGAGATGTGCTTGCTGGAAGAGAAGACGGGGTCAAGCGTGTGGCCGGCGTAGTGGGTGGGCGTGTTCACCAGTTGCTTGAGTCCGAGGTTGGCGAGGTTGTCCAGCAGGGCGGTGGTGTTTCTGTCGTTGTTGTTCTCCAGGTGGAAGTTGAGGTCCCCTAGGAGGATGTAGTCGGCGGAGGGCATGGCGTGCGGGCTGATGAAGTCTGCGATGTCTTCGCTGAATAGTGTGCGTGGTCCCGGGGGTCTGTAGATGAGGGTGCCTCGGAGGGTGGTCTTGGGGTCAGTGTGTATCTGGAAGTGTAGGTGTTCGGCGGCGGTGAAGGTCTCGTCGGAGTTAGTGGAGATGCGGATGGTGTTCTTGTGTACGATGGCGATGCCTCCCTCCCGTCTGGTTGACGCGGTCCTTCCGGGTGATCTTGTATCCGTCCGGGATGGCTATGGCGATGTCGGGCGCTGAGGAGGCGTTCATCCAGGTTTCGGTGAGGAAGGCGACGTCCGGTGCTGTTGCGTCGAGCAGGTCCCAGAGTTCCACGGCGTGCCTGTGGACGGAGCGGGTGTTCAACAGGATGCATTTCAGGTGGTTGCTGCTGGTGCTCGACTTGGCGGAGGTGGTGCACGTCCGGGGGCAGGTGAATCGGCAGGCTTGGCAGGTGAAATACCCTATTTTCTTAGAGAAGCTCTCCTACTTCCAAAGTAGGAACAGAACACACCCTTCGGCTTTTTATTTTTCACAAGAGGCCCAACAGTTTAAAAAAAAAAATTAACTACCACTAACAAACTAATTTACTCCACTGAGTTTAGTCAGAATCTGCCTATCTAGGGATATGAGTATTGGAAAATAAATATTGGTGCAAAAAATATTGGGGGAAACAAATTTTGGCAGATCCAAGGTAAAGAAGCCCTGTTTCGTACATGCATAATTCCGACAGAAATAATATTCTTTAACAAAACTGTCCAACAGACTACTTGTCTAAATATTCTGGTGAGGTTTCGGCTTTTTGGCCCCACGATTTATAAACCTGCATGCATTGTTTCCTTTCCGACACTCCTGGATCTAAAGCTAATTGCCCTCATCCCCGCTATAACACACAAGCACCTGCAGTAGTTACCACATACAGTGCAGGCAAATTATACCGAAGATGGCTGGAGCATTCCAGCCTGTCAGCTGTGAAAGAACATTTTTCCCTGATTAAAGAAAACATGGATGTTTCTGACTGCCTCTTGGGGCCACGTCCTACCAGAAATAAATGATTCCTGGTAACAGGAATATATGCTATATATAGTGAGTTAAATAAATACTCAGATAAAGAGGCTGCAGAACATATTAGGCAGATGGACCGAGAAAACCTGCAAGCAGGTTTTAAAGTTATCGGCAATGGAATATATGCGCTTTCCAAAAGAGTGTACTCATTGAATCATATATTGTCCTCCTCCTCAGACCTCATGAGAGTTGCAACATGGATAAGCTCAATTACAAGCCATTATACATTTGAATTGGGCATTACAAACACTCAGATCAGGTTTTGTGCCTTGGAAACTTCTAAACAAAACAGCTATCTTTGAACCTTACAATTTGGCATCAATCCAAAGAACAATGGCAAAAAGGAGTCCACATACACATTGTTAAACATAGAGCAAATAGATGAGTCCCATTTCACTGTTAGTGATATCCCACCTATCACCTGGTTAATACGAGACACTATTTGTATACCTGTTACTACATTTCATTTTCACAACTGGCAGAAATACAAACCCATGGGCTGGTACGAAGCAATGCATAATACACAATTGTTTTATTCATAGAAGTTTCACTTTTCCCACATTTGTTTAAATAAAAATGAAGATGACCATGGGTCAGATGTACGACCCTTACATTTTGTGACTCACAAATTGCATCGCTTTGCGACTCGCAATTTGCGACTCGCAAAATGCAATGTATCAATATTCATGAGGCAAGCGCAATTTGCGACCCCATTGGGAATGCCTAGCACTCCCAGGGATGGTGGCCTGCTGGGGTCATTAGACCACCATGTCTGGGACTGCTTTTTAAAGAAAGCTGTTTTTTTTTTTTTTAATGCAGCACGTTTGCGAGTGGTTTACCGCCTACTTGAAGTAGGTGGTAAACTGCAAGTGTTTTGCGGCCACAAATGCGGTCGGAAAATAATAGTACATGGCAGTGAGTTTCGCTATTGGGAAGGGACACCCCTTCCTAATAGCGAGAGCCGCAAGCGCTATTTTCCGAGTCAGTGACTCGCAAAATAGCGTTTGCACATGCCATTACCCTTTTTTGCAGTCGCAAACGGGCCGATCACCCGTTTGCAAGCGCAAAAAAGGGTCGTACATCTGGCCCCAAGTTTTTATCAGTATAGCTAATTTCAAAGATCCTCTGGGACACTCCCTTCTGTGTGATTCTGTAACTTTGCACAGCATGTGTAGAACTTCAATGCCAGGTTTGAGCTGTATCTTATCTGTAAACTCCACTATGCCCATCCTTACACATCATGAACTACTGAACAATGGTTCCTATTTATTTTTAACCAATGTTACATGCTGTGGTTTGGAACCAGGCGAAGCCTATCTGATAATGGTTTCAAAAACAATACAATGTTGTGGAAGAACTGTGTATCCCCCTCCCAAGCATGTAATCAGTAATGTTCTTTGGCCTCATATTAGTATGAGGGACGTATTTTGAAGACCTAAAAAATATTGTCAGTTTTATTACAAAAAGCAGTCCCCTTGACTTTAGTGGCTGAGGTATAAATCTGCAGACAGCCAGAAGTGGTTGAGAAATACAGAGGCTGTTGTACACACAGTACCCCATGCACTTTGCTGGTATCGCACAAACTATATTCATTTCATCTGTGATCACTGGTGCTGTGCACCTTTTTAAGAATATCAGATCTAGTCTGGTGACTGGGTTCAAGTTAGTATTTGGACTGATTCCATCATTTTTTCACTCTCTCTTCTCCAGTAATGTTGGAGGAGTCCTGACCGTTCAACTGCTAATTGGCTGTGGTATCATCGTCTTCCTCCAATTTCTACACGTAAACCAACATCATGACGCACATGTATCCAGCTGAACAAAACTGTAGAGAAATTCATGTTTATTATTTCAGACATGCTTGGTTATCTGAGCTATGTGAGAAATGGATGCTAACCTTCCAGAAAATGGACGCGTTACAAGTGAGACCTGTGTTCTGGTGCATACATTGTCTGACTGAGATCATCCTGGATTTAACACTGGAACAACTACCTAAACTTCCTGTGGCCTATTTTGCTACATAGGCCATGATTCATTTATTACATGATCACCAGAGACAATGCCAAGCACTGCTTCTCTCTCTCCCCCATTCTTCGACGCCTCTCTTGACCAATGGCTCGAAGCGCTGCTGGCATATGAGCCCCTTGAAGTTGAGTGTGTGGGCTTATGAATATAGACACGCCTTGCCAGCCTCTACAAAGATCATACCTATCCCATGGATGAACTAAGGGATATCAATAGTCCTCTGAGGAGGAGAATGAACTATGACTTTTTGATACAGAGCTTCTATCTCAATCCCACAGTGATCCTAGATCGTGGTATGGAAACACATCACTTCTTCAAGTTTTTATTTTTTTATGCTGAATATGTTTTATCAGGCCTATTCCATTCTATCATTGGTGTATTTGGTCGCTAACATGTATCTCTCTATAGAGATTATACACCAAATGCTTGAAACGATGCAAGGCTCAAATTGTTCATGTTTCGCTTTGCTTAGAATCAGAGGTTATTTTTACTGAACTGCGTTGTTTTTTATTTACATAGAAATAGGTATTACCTATAGAATTATATAGTTTTGAAATGGAGAGCATGACTTTTGGTACATACTAATCATCTCCTCCACTGATTTTTGTGCCCACTGTGAAATCACATTTGAATCTACAGGCCGGGGATGATGTAAAGTCCCTACGGTCTGACTCCATTCCGGTCAAGCCCCAATTCCATCTCGGACAATACTCCTCCTGAATTTGGTCAACTCACTGTTGTATCTGCTAAAAACAATAATAGCATGAATGTCGTCCACCCTTATCATTCGTAAAACTGAGAGAGAGTCAAGTCATTCCGATAATGACCCAGATATAACACCTGGTGAGACACCCAGTCTGGAATAAGTATTCCCTTATCAATGTGTTAGGGCCATCAAGACATATCCCTAGATAATTCATCAAGGAGGTGTAGTCCGAATTAAAGTCTCCTTGTCTCCCATCTTCCTAAAGATATGTCTAGAACCCTTTCTCTGGGGCTCATAATCTCTGAAATTAAGTCAGAGGTTTTCATCCCTGATAATGTTTAGTAATTTAGGACTACCACTCGACCCCTTAGGTAGAAAGGTCCTTCACCACAGATTATCCTGCAAGACACCGCAGTCGATCTTGGTGATTGCCGGTACTCAGAGAAGATGATGCATCTTGCCTTACACTGATAAGAGCCGAGTACCGGAGGGAGGCTACTACCACAGCGAGTGCTTGCCTTTCGCAGGAAACAATCCCTCCACAGCTCTTCCAATAACAACAGCCTGAGCTGCAACAAGATATGTGCAGTGTGCCGCTTCTCCCTGAGAATCTCTAGACTGCAAGTTACTCTACTAGATGCTCTTCTAGGTTAGCGCACAGAAGTAAGTTTTAGGGCGTTGGCTTTTAGATTACATTTTGCAGTGTTAGAAATGTTCATTTTATTCTTGTTGTTTAGGATGTTCCTTCTTGCTGTTTTTATGATATAATTTGTGAATATTAAAGATGTACTAAGAAACAGGTTCGCCCTGTTGTAATAAGAGCTTGTAGTTAAAAGTGTCAGTACTTCTTAGTAATGTGTGTGTGATACTGTGAAGAGCTAAATAGGTTTACTGTTACCACAGTGCCCCTGATCCCTTTTCTTTGGTTGTTAGTACCCCAAAAGCAATGACTTCACTTCAACTATATATTGAGTGGGGTTCTGTAAGACTTTAATAACCTGTCTTTCGCATTCAGCTCTGGTGCATTGAACTAAGTTCACTTGGGTTACCCGTGGGTAGGAAAGCAAACCTTGTAGAACTAGGACGGAGTCGTAGTTTATGCTACAATCTTAAATAAAATATTTATCTTTGTGATCTAGGATTACAGTGGAGTTTCCCCTAGCATCAATTTAAAGTAAAAATATAAAGTTACTGTCAGGGCTGCATTAACCTGGTTATCTGGTTCCAAGAGGAGCAAGGCTAGAATCCACACTTCCCTGTAATCACTGACAACTATGCAAAGGATATTTATGCCAGTCAGCAGTTGACCCAGGGAAGGGGAAATGGGACAAAAGATAGAGAAACAGAGACACTGAAGATCTTTACTCTGCCTGTTCTGTTGGGCTCAACTTGTACTGCAGAAGTGTTGATGTCTACAACAAGAAATAATTATTTTAGTATTTTAACATTTGAATTACAGTTCACTATTTCTAACATGACATATGATATACATTGTTACAATCTCTGCATAACTCACTCTCTATGGTTGGTGAAAACTTGATGACTTGCCACAGCTGAAAGATAAATGAAACATTTATAGTAGATTGATGGAATAACCTGAGCTATAATAGGTGCTCTTTTATAGATAACTACCTTCAATGAACTGCAAATCAAGTCTGGGGCCTGAGTGATTCTCAATGTACATAGCTCATCAGCTGTAACACAATGAATACACAATATTGTGCATTCACCTCTGACACTATACATGCACCACTGGCGATATCTTAATTCGTGACTTAAAGTAATATAACCAAAGTCTGTACAAGTTGGGGATTCCTCTCCCTTCTCTTGATAACAATTGCAATAGAGTCCATAATACTTGGAAGGATGGCTCCAGTATAATGTGCAAGTCTAATTCTTTGATCTCAAGCGTTATTCATAACACCCCTCTGAATTCAGTAAGGCTTTGAAAACTCCAGATGAGAGCACAATGAGTTTCAAACAAGGTTTTGGATGCAGCAACTTAGTATCTTAATTGCTGAGCAAAGAATGCTCTGAAACATGAGGAAATTATACTCTATGCATTTAAGATGGCCACCAACATTGTAAGTCTTGTTCCAAGGTGCTCTGGGACATGTTGTCAGCCTTCTGTGGTATGGCTGCTTTTGCCAACCCGTGCCCCCCAGCTAATGTGACTACAGGTAGTTAATAAAACTAACAATATCTATAAGAGTCTGGGGAAATAGCGAAGAAGCATAAGGGAAGGGAGAAACACTGGAAAGTGTTAGGACTGATACCCTTACTCTGTAGTTGTCCACCACCTAAGCCGAGAATGAGTATATTATCTGTAGTCATAAATTGAATTCACAATATTATTGATACGTGGCAAGTTAGTTGGTAGTACTCACTACTGTTTGCTAAGGGTAAGGTGTCCTCCACACAGTGAAGAAACACTCCAGCAGTGGACTCAGAAGAGAGGAGGAGGAGGTGGTAGCAATTTTATTCCAGGAGCTTGGTTATGGAGGTAGAGATCTGGAAGAATGAAGCGCAGATGTGAAGCAGAACATCATCAGAGGGAAACTGAAGGGAGTGACCAAAACAATGAAGTTGCATGCAAAGGAAAGGTCAGGTGCAAACAGGTACGAGAGCGGAGAAACCCAACAAAACGCACAGCTGCCAGGCAAGGTGCTCTCAGGTGTTTTGGGTTAAATACAGTCTCTTCCCCATTTGACCTGAAAGTAGTCCCTGCATCATCTTGGACTGGGAAATGACTGTACTCTCCAATAAAAAAAGGTAACCTGATGGAATAGGAAGGACGCAAACATTGCTGGCATATCTAAAGTCGTGTTATGGGTCTCCGCAGTCTCCATGTCCTATTCATAAGCATGTGGAGTCTGATGTCTGATAAGATATGTCTATGGAAACAGTGAGCCCTCCTTACAACCCTGACATGTGTAGTTTGTCTTGACTCCACTTGCATGTTTCACATAGTGAAAGCAGTGTTTCACACCAAGCAACACGCACATTCTGCATGTACTACTGACCTCCACATGAGCGGACGATTCAAGCGCCTCCTAAGATTTAGGAAGCATGTCTCTATATCCACCCAGCATATACAGTGAGTACGGGCCATGGATCATGACAGTTACCTCTTTGATAGCAATGTCTCTCTTCAACCATATGAGAATTCAATCTGTTTACCCACAATTGAACTTCATGGACAATAGGGGCAGCAACTGAAAAACATTTGTCATGTTCTGCACATCCCAATTCACCCAACCAACCTAACATCTGCATCTTGATCAAAATACACTTTTTGCCATACCTTCAGTGCTTTGAAGTAACCACCATGGGACAGTTCTAGGACTTTTCACCACAGGATTTTCACTGACGCATGCTTAGAACTGGTGTTTGTTCTCCAGTGAATTCTCTACCTAGTGGCTTTCCCTGCTGATCTTCCCTCTTTATAACTTTTTTCAGGCTCTGCTATTCCTCAAAATGAACTACTCTTCCTCAAAGTTAATCGCTCTTTCTCTTCCCTCTTTGTATTTGTATTTGTGGAAGAGCGGCACGTAATATGGTCCTTTGGTAGGGGGGCAGACTGCCACACAGATGTTTTTTGTTTGTGATCCCCATCTAATTGTGCAACTTTTTTATCTTTTAAGGTGGGAGGCCTCTCTCTGCCCTCTGCCCCCAATCCCATTTCTAATTTTTTTCATTACCATGGCTGCACCTTCTGCAATGCCTTATCCCACTGTGCAGTGCAGGCAGGATAAGGACTGGCAGTGAAAAGAATGCAGCAGAGAGTCTTCATACCCAAGGGGACATGTAGCGTTGTATATGTCTCCAAAACAATAAAGTCTCTTGTAAATCATAAGGCATGTACTTGCCTTTGCTGTCCTGGTAGGTTTAATGGATTACGGTAGGTTGAAAAAAAATTCAATTCTGAATTACTTTGTTTTTTTCCCAAATATGATAGTTTTATAACTATATTTTTCAATATTGGTTGATTTATTAGAGTGATTCTGACTTTGTTTTGTTTTCAAACTGTCAGTGTTTGCACTGGAGAGTGATAGGCTTACATGTCCCTTCTCCTAGTGCTAATTGCATGGCCAAATGGACCATTTGGGCTTTCTAGCATTCCCTGGTGGACTGTAAGGCAGCGGCTGCTTTTAGAAATGGATGGGCTGCCTCATGAAAAACTTTGTCTATGTATTTAAAAAATTGTGCTGTAATTCTTTATTACGTTTTCCATGAACAGGGGGGCAGGAGAGATTAATGAAGAAAAGAGTGGATTTCCAGGACATTCTTCAATGCTGAAATATTTAGGATTTGCCCCAATGGCAACAGCCCTGAATAATGAAGAACACCAGGAAATCTGTCCACTAATACTATCTCTGACACCAGTAAATTAGTATGCAGCAACTGATCTGAGAAGGTGGATGTCAGATCCTGTTCAGTGGACCAGATGGCAGACAGAGGCCACTATGGTTCTGCAAACTGGGCCAAGTATACCCCTTCTGTTCTTGACACTCAGGGTAACGAAGGAGACAGCCAAAGCCATCTCAGGGATGTAGCGTGGGGGAGCATAGAATCAGAACTCAAAGAGTAATCAACAGATCCAATAAATCACTTTCCAGTCCAGTGCTTGTCTTTTTAGGAAAGAAAGTACTTTTAATATCACAGCATTTCGAAAGACTGCACAAATAGATAGGTGTCTGATATAAGGTTAAATGATGTCATACTGAAATGCTGAATACGCCTCGGTGCCCTCCTCTTAGCCCTGCGGTGTCCCCTGTTGTCTACAGTGGTCCTCTTCTGTATGTCGAGGTTAGGCAATTGAGGCATAGTTGCAAGTTTCAATAAGTGGTTGCCCCAGCGCAACTGGTGAATCAGTTTATATAGTTCTTTAGCACAAACAAATCTTACTGATAAGAATAAACCTTTATCACAGTTTTGCTATGCATGCATTTAGGATCTCAGTCTCTGGATGTTGTGCCTTGCTGTTACCTGCTTGGCGAAGGATTCGACCTAGCGGGCTCTGGCTGGTGTGTGCATTGACATAAACTGGTCAATGTCTTTGGTGGTGTCTTCTTTGTCCATGGCAACGGTGCTGTCTCTCTCTCTCACTCACACACCACCTCAGACATCAGCTTGGCATGCAGTACTGCTGAGGGTTTTCCTTTATGAGATACAGCCCCTGGGCTGGGCTTCTTGGAAGATGTGACCTTCAAGTTGGGTGTCCCTGGCAGGTCTGCCTTCAGGTTGAACAGACTTCCCACTTTGTCAGTAACTGATATTTCGTGGTTGCGCCCCCCTCTGGCAGTGGAAGCACCAGTCCTCTGACTGTAGAAGTGCCAATTAGCACAGAGTTATGCAGTTGCTCTTCTTCAAGCAGATTCCCACTAGAACCACGCTCGGGGCCTGGAAGACCTCTCCCAGCATAGGTTGATCCCTGTGATGTTCCAACTGGTTAATTAGCATTTTCTAGGCATCCCACACACCGGGGGCACAGCTGGGCTTCTCCTTTTAGACAGCCTCTCCTCCTGCAGATCCAGGTTCTCTCCTTCCCTCTCTGAGCAGGGAGGCAAGCAAGCTTCTAGCTGCTAAGCAGACCTAGAATTTCTTCAGTAAGTTGCACACTTCAGGTGATGTCCCGTCATCTCTCACCTCCTGGAGACTGCCTGGCATACAGCTACCATCACTGATCTTACAGCAGCTCTTTAAGTACTTCCTTTCTTGTCAAGAACAACTTGGAACTTGAACAAAAGTGTGTTGAATTGGGACACATGTTTATACTCATTTCCCACACTGGGATGTAGATTCACTGTCTAAAGTCCTGGAACCGCTTTAGGTTGGTTCCCTTTCAAATGTAATTTTCTCACTGCTGTGCAGACACAGCATTTGTGCAAGGTGATGGCTCTCGTTCTGACATTTGCAAGAGTATTCAGAACATGAGCACAAAAAGTGTGAAGACTCTGCACCTGACTGTCATCAGTATTCCTGAAGTAGCAATCAGAGACATAAAATGGCAGACCCTGTCTAGAAACTTTCCCGGAATTAGCAACAGAATCTGCAAACTCACCTCTTCTCTAACACCATCTGCCAAATGGCAAAGCACAACAAAATCTAATTAGCAGACCCTGGCGAAATAGTTCCTCATGGAATTTCTAACGGTAGGCCTGTTTCCATCCTGCCTCACCTCAGTGTCTGGGTCACCCCCTCTGGCTTCAGGTATGCAAGTAATTCATTTCAACTGTCTGGTAGAAGCTAAACCCGTACTCAGTCTTCTGTCATGCTAAATCAAGGGCCATTCAAAATGAATCCCACTGGTCCCAGCAAATATCCACATTGCACACAGTCTCACTAATATGGATGACACACACACACACAGAGGCACGCATGCACGCGCACATACACACACACACTTTTGATGTCGGTATATGGGTCTGGGTACTACACTGAAGCTGCAATATTAATCTTTAGTCTAGTCAGGAACATTAATTCACCAAGATCAGAACTCTGCCACCAAGGCTTCATGTCAACAAACAAGGGCATAGGCAGTAGCCCTATGTCATTAAAAAGAGGGCACGCTTGGTGCATCGTTCAGATCACAAAAACAGTTCAGGACCTTGGCATTACCATTGATAGGATTAGGTCTCAGTGCATTCGCTAGATTAGCGCGATAACTGGGACAGTAAAATCAGAATACCAGATTCACATGCAGGTGGATCACTCAGGGCAGGGGTACATGCCCATATACCGTGTCTGAGTTGGATGCAGCAACTGAAAAGTGATTGGACCTATTGGGCAAACTTTTATGAATGGTCACTCAAACTGACAATGTTTCCCTCCATTGATTTCAAAAGCACCTACTTGATAGGTGAGCCCCAATTACCTTTCACTTAGTAAACTGGAGTAGAATGATGTTCCTTTTAAATCGTTTCTCCTATTCCTGCGACTGTGAAGAAAAGGTAGGGAATTAGAGGATTACACCAGAAGGAAAGATGAAACTGCAAGTGCAAAGACAGATGCTAGGGTTTCCAGTATCTTGCAAGTGTTAATACTGCACAGAACAGAGGTCTACTGTGGCTAAACTGGGTGAGCACATGAGCTCTACATTGCAGGTGTAGTAAATTATCTCATGTGGCTTAGAAGTGATATACCAGTGCAGCATAAATATGTTTCCAAAACCTTATTTGTCCTTTCAGTTTATCAGTTAATCCTTTGGTTTGCAGACAATGACCAGAGGAGTGTTTTTTCCAAGATTTTTTTTTTTTTGGTGCAGCACTTGTGCACCATTATCCAGTTGGGATCTATTCGCTCCTTTGTTTCTCTAGCTAGGAGAGTGTGGAATATCCCATGGTTTCGTTGCAGAAGCTGTACTCAAACAAGCACTGGCAAAGCCAATAGGCCTCACCTTTGCAATAGCTATTGGCTTTGCTAATATGTTTTAGCCATGTTGTACCCCAGCATGGCTGATGTTCAGCATGGCTTAAACTCACTGGGGTAAAGGAGAGTGGAGAGGAGTGTCGTAAACTGGAGTAGAGTGGAATGTTATGGCGTGGCGTGGAGTGGAGTGGCATAGAGTGGTGTAGAGTTGAGTGGTGTAGAGTTAAGAGGCATGGAGTAAAGTGGAGTGGCATTGAGTGGCATAGAGTGGAGTGGTGTAGAGTGTTGTGGAGTATCGTGGAGGGAGTAGAGTGTCATAGAATGGAAGGGTGTAGAGTGGAGTAGAGTTGAATGGTGTAGAGTGTCAGAGTGGAGTAGAGTGCTGTAGAGTGGAGTGGCAAAAAATGTGTTGTGCAGTGGTGTAGAGCAGAGTGGAGTGGCATAGAGTGGAGTAGAGTGTTTTAGAGTACAGTGACATTGAGCGGAGTAGAGAATGTTGTAGAGTGGAGTGGCATAGAGTGGAGTAGTGTAGGAGAGTGGAATGGCATAGAGTGTTGTAGAGTCGAGTGGCGTATAGTGGAGTGGCATAGAGTGTCAGAGTGCAGTGGCATAGAGTGGAGTGGCGTAAAGTGGAGCAGTGGAGTAGAGTGAAGTAGTGTGTTGTAGAATAGAGTGGCGTATAGTGGCATGGAGTGGCGTAGAGGGAATGCGTAGAGTGTGGGAGTTTAATAGAGTAGAGCATCATAGAGTGGAGTTTGGTGGAGTGGAGTGTCGTAGAGTGGAGTATTGTGGAGTGAACTATAGTGAAGTGGCGTAAAGTACAGTGGTGCAGAGTAGATTGCCATAGAGTGCATTAGCTTTGAGTAAAGTGGTGTATAGTCCATTGGCATAGAGTGCAGTGGCGAATAGTGGTGCAGAGTACATTGCAATGGCATAGAGTGCAATGGCGTGAGGTGGAGTATATAATGCAGTGGCGTAGAGTAGATTGCTTCAGAGTTGAGTGAAGTGGCATAGAGAGAAGAGGGCTGCAGGGTGAAGTGGAGTGGTGCAGGGTAGAGTGCAGAGGTGTAGAGTATAGTTGGGTAGAGTGCCATAGCATAGAGTAGAGTGGTGTAGAGTGCAGTGGCGTGGAGTGCAGTGGTGCAGAATAGATTAGAGTGGCGTAGAGTGGAGTGACGCAGAGTAGAGTGGCATAGAGTGTAATGGCATAGAGTGCATTGGCATAAACTGCAGTAGAGTGGCGTAGAGTTGAGTGGTGCAGAGTAGAGTGCAGTGGCACAGAGTAGAATGGCATAGAGTAGAGTGGCATAGAGTTCAGTGGCAGAGAGTGCAGTCTTGCCGAGTAGAGTATCATAGAGTGCAGTGGCAAAAAGTGCAGTGACGTAGAATGCATTACCGTAGAGTGGTGCAGTGGAATAGAGTACAGTGGTGCATAATAGAGTGGGGTAGAGTGCACTGGCATAGAGTAAAGTGGTGCAGAGTAGGGAGGCATGGAATAAAGTGGCATAGAGTGGAGTGATGCAGAGTAAAGTGCAGTGACGCACAGTGGAGTGGAGTGGCATAGTGTGGAGTTGTGTAGAGTAGAGTGCAGTGTCGTGGAGTGGTGCAGAGTAGAAATAAGTGGGGTAAAGTGAAGTATGCATGGTGTGGTATCATACTGCCATTACAGATAGCACATCTTGAATTGAAATGACCATTACATTTGCACAGACATACAGTTTTACTAAAAAAGTATACAGTGCCCAAACGACAATCTGTGGAAATGTCATCACCTAGTGTATTGATCTGTTTTGGTAGTATTACAATATTTGTTTCCACCACACTTCAGAATTACCAAAAAATTTGCTTCATTTGAGCTTTCCATATTCTGAAATATCTGCACAGTTCATTTACAGAGATTTAAATGTTGTTTTGTGCTAGAAAACAAAAACCCGTCGTACAGCACAAGTAGCCAGCTAGAAAAAATAACATCCTACAGCTTTTCTTCAGCAGGATTGTCACATAAATCCTCTCACTTTAAAGTCAGAGAAAGAAAAGTAAACACCAGCTCCCTGGAAGACAGAGACTGACATTTGACGTCTGCCTTTTATGCACAGCAAATGTAACAAGATAAGAATATGATTTAAAGGCCTGTTTACAAAAATTCAGTACAGGTGGAAGAACACAGTAAATAGGGTTTGTGCAAGGGAAAGGACGAACTCAAGATGCACAGCCTAAAACAAATTAACCCAGCAAATTTGAGTTACAAACCACAAAGCCAACGGTAAACAATGGGTAGAATGCATTCCCAGGGAAGCTTTCTGAATGTCCCCAAGATTTTGTTAGTAAACCAGACAGCTGCACTCTCTGGTAGGCTTCGACCTAAAAAGGGATTGATGTTCTCCAGGGATAAAAAAAGAACAAGAGAGTTATCCTGTTGTTTTATCAATGGGGGGTGTGTTTCAGAAACCACAGCTCAAATCTGATATATTAGGACCTGATTTAGATCTTGGCGGTACTATGGCCGTCCCGCAGCGGTCCCAAGTACTCCATCGAGCTGACGGCGGTCCGCCCCCGTATTTAGATGTTGCAGTTATAGGCAGAAGGTCTTGTCTGCTGGCTAACAGTACTCCACCACCGTCAGTCCGGCGGGATTGAGCCGAGCCGATTTAGATGCTCACATTGCTCCTGATCAACTGTATGTCCTCTCTAGGTATTAGGAATAGGGCCACATCTCTGCTGACATCCTTCTTGTCTGAGCACTCTCAATCAGTGAGCTTGGGCAACTTTGACTCTCCCACTTTCTCTTTCCCATGTGTAGTACCACAGGGCTCCTCCATCAGCCCCACGCGATTTAATATCTATGTCACCAATTTGGCACGGGTGATCAAATTTTTTGGCATAGCGCTCACGTCATACACAGATGTTCTCTCCGTCTACAAAAACGGGGCAGACGTCTCGGTCAATTTTCACGATGGCATGCTAGCAATCAGTTCATGGATGTCCAGACACTGCCTCATATTGAATTCCACAAAGACGGAGGTGATTGTTTTTTTAAACGTATCCCCTGTCTGGTCCTCCTGCTGGTGGCCAGAAAAACTGGGACCTCCTCCCGACCTAGTGACCAAGGCAAAAATTCTGGGTGTCATCTTAGATGATAAGTTGACTTATAAATGCCATGTTAACTCTTTGGTCTCTTCCGGCTTTTATATTCTTAGGATGGTAAAGAAACTGTTCCCTTTTATTCCAGTTGAAGCTAGGAGGACAATAATTTCTGCTTTGGTTATGTCCAAAGTGGATTATTGTAACAGTTTATTGATCAATGCCCAGGAATCGGTTTTAAAGAAGCTACAGATGGTACAGAATGCAGCCGCTAGGATGCTTTCTGGCACATCTAAATTTAACTCTGTTTCTAAGGTTATCAGACAACTCCACTGGCTGCCAATTAGAAGCAGAATAAAATTTAAGGCGCTTTGCATTGCCTACAGGGCGATTCACAACACAGGGCCAAAGTTCCTGAAGAACTCCTTGAAGATCTACACACCCAGCAGATCTCTGCGCTCCTTTGGGGCAAACCTGCTAACCATCACTAGAACCTACAGAACCAACTGGGGTGACAGAAGCTTTGTGGTTGCTACGGCAAAGTTATGGAACACCCTTCCTCCTCGGCTCAGAGTCCTTCCCACTCTTATTGCCTTCAGGAAACAATTAAAAACCTGGCTTTTTAACAAGTAGGCTTTTTTCCGTAACAGGAGCAGTCAGCGCCAAGACACATTTTTGGTATACGTGTGCTCTACAAGTTGTTTTAACATAACATTGTGCTGGCGGTGTCCTGGCGGCGGAGTCCCGACGGAGTGAAGTTCATGGTGGTGTGGAGACAGGTAAGTACTACTTATTATCAGCTCAATACACATATATGTTGTGAATCTGTCAATATGTATATGTAGGTAATGTGTACAGCACATATTTTTACATATAACATCAACAACGAACATGCACTATTGAATATACACCCACACCCACCGCAAAAGCCTACCTCAGATCCCGGCAACAACGGGGCGGCTGAGCGTCATGGTCAAGGGGCAGCAGCACAGGATGGACCTGGACAATGGCGTTCAAGGCGTAATCGGTGGTTGGACCCTGAAAAAAGATGGGTTTTCACCTCTTTTTCTTCCAATCCGCAACTCGAGCTTGGAGGTTCCCCGCCACAATTACCCCGACGGAAAGGCACTTCATAATCTGGACAGTGGGAATCTTGGCGGGACTCCCTCCAACAGCAGCTTCTGCCTCTGTCGACACAGGAGAAATATATCTGGGGGAGTCTGTGGGACTGCTGTGGCCTCTCTCCAGTGGGTATACAAAAGAGGAGGGGGGACCAGGAGCCTATTGTGGTCCAGTGTCCGTGCTCCACAAATGACCATTTAAATCAAAAGGGACACTGTTCCAAATAGAGGGTGCGAAATGTCACCCAGTCAGTGAGAGAGAGTAAAAGAATAGAATCGAAGGTCAGGAGAGAGGAGAAGAGAAAGAGGCAGAGGTTCATCCCGGTATTAAGGATCCAGTCCCGAAGGGAGGGCCAAGTCTAGCCTCTTAGTAGCCCTCACACACCCGAAGGATGTCATGCTTCATCATCGGGCTTTTTGCTCCTCGTCGGGCCGGCGCTGCAATGCCCGACGGTCCCCGAAGGGTCACTTCACGGAGATCTTTTAAGAGAAAAGCCGTAAGGTGAATGCGGGTGTGTGGGGTGGATCCAGTGTTAAAAAAGTGTAAAAGTGCGTGCAGAAGTGGTGGCTAAAAATACCTAGGGGTATCCACAAGGAAGTTCTTTAATAGCGTGGTGCCCCTGGTAGATTAAAAAACCCGAAGGTTGGTGAGTTACTATAAGGCCTAATGTGCCCGTGTAACTTGACAAAAGGTCGACATGTTTCACGCCTGGTAGTCTGAATGATCAATGGCGTTTCTTCAGGACCTAACTAGTGTGAAAGATGTGCACTAAAAGAAGGGTTCCAGAAATAGGAATGGTAACCCACGTGAATCAAGGTGGCTTGGGGTTCACCACAGGGAGAGTTTCCTAATTAGTGGTATGGAAATCTCAGACAGTAGATTTACCCAAGCAATGGTAGTACCCTCGCTTCAACCGGGAACAGTCTCCCTAGGCTATTGACCGCCGGGTGCCCGCACCCTATTAGGGTTACGTCGGGTGCCGGCTCTTCAGCACCTACCCTCTCCTAGCGGTCGCCTGCAATGATTGCAGGTGACCGCAGGCGGTCAATAGCCTAGGGAGACTGTTCCCGGTTGAAGCGAGGGTACTACCATTGCTTGGGTAAATCTACTGTCTGAGATTTCCATACCACTAATTAGGGAAACTCTCCCTGTGGTGAACCCCAAGCCACCTTTGATTCACGTGGGTTACCATTCCTATTTCTGGAACCCATCTTTTAGTGCACATCTTTCACACTAGTTAGGTCCTGAAGAAACGCCATTGATCATTCAGACTACCAGGCGTGAAACATGTCGACCTTTGTCAAGTTACACGGGCACATTAGGCCGTATAGTAACTCACCAACCTTCGGGTTTTAATCTACCAGGGGCACCACGCTATTAAAGAACTTCCTTGTGGATACCCCTAGGTATTTTTAGCCACCACCTCTGCACGCACTTTTACACTTTTTCACTGGATCCACCCCACACACCCGCATTCACCTTACGGCTTTCTCTTAAAGATCTCCGTGAAAGTGACCCTTGGGGACCGTCGGGCATTGCAGCCGGCCCGACGAGGAGCAAAAAGCCCGATGATGAAGCATGACATCCTTCGAGTGTGTGAGGGCTACTAAGAGGCTAGACTTGGCCCTCCCTTCGGGACTGGATCCTTGATACCGGGGATGAACCTCTGCCTCTTTCTCTTTCTTCTCCCTCTCTCCTGACCTTCGATTCTATTCTTTTTACTCTCTCTCACTGACTGGGCCTCTCTCCAGTGACCTGCCAACATTTAAATCGAGCGAGCGGACCACCAAGGCGGCAGAAGGGAAGACTGCCAAAAAAGCAGGAGCAGTCCTGCCAAGATCTAAATCAGGCCCTTAGTTTTTTTGAGGTCAACAATTTGATCTGTGTATATCAATGTTGCCCTGGTGAGAGGAGAATCCCCATGGATCACCAGCCTGTACCTTGGATGTCTATGGAGATCACTCAGAACAAGTTCAGCATAATCATGTGTTGTTCAGGGCAGTGCTAACACTGCAACAACCAGTTGTGTGTGCCCAACATGTACCACACTGCAGCTAAGAGAGTAAATGTCATTTAGATAGAGCACGTCTTCATGCAAATGAGGTCACACTGGGTAGAAGGAAATCTGGAGAAGGGCTACAAAGCAGTGTCGCTTTACCACCAGCCCGTTTTTGTTGAGCAGTGGCAAACGGCAGAGTAGTAACTGTGATCACTGCCTAGTAGTGTGCCACTGCTGGTTAAATAATGAGAGGCACATTGTTTTGATACAGGTGAAAGAATCTACGTTCATTCTGCTCTCTCGCCTCCATGCAAGCCCTACTTCCCAGATGTTGGGAAGTTTATAAAGATGAAGGAAAAACAAAAGAGCAGAGTTTCTCTTCCCTGTTTCGCCCTTAGAGTATTTTCTGGGACTGATTGTCGTCAGGACACCTAACTTCTACTCACTCATCAAGAAAGTTCCATAGGATACACCTCGGAATTCCCCTGCTACAACATCTGTTTCGTCGGTGGCAATTTGAAGCAGGTTGTTGCCTTTCTGGTCACAAGCTTGGCAGGCAGGAAACGCGCACCCAGGCATAATGTTCAAGGTTCCTTTTAGTGAACTGACAGTTGTGCTAACTGGGTTTCCTGACAGGACGCGCTCTATTTTTAAACCCTCATTACATTAAGTTAGAAAGCTCATCTTGCCCTTCCTGCTGTCAGTTTAGACAAAGCTTAGAGGATTTGAAAGAATAATGGAGGGCGGCATTGTGCTGATTGTAAAGTTGCATTGTAGGAAGAATGGAAGCTTCTAGAACGATTACTGACATTCTGTCCCGAACTTCTAATGTCTTCTGTGACATGCCAAATTATTATGTCTTACGGGAAAATCGGGGCCAGAAATTTACTTTGAAGAATGCTTTCCGTGCAAGTTACGTTCTAATGCGCATTTCAATATTTCCATGTTCAGCAGGTTACAGGTACGGTGCACGCGGGACAGACAACTCTGCTTTCAACCCTGTCAGCTCTGACATCTGTGTAAACCTCAGAATCACAGACTTCTAGGCTCAGCAGAGGTAGCGCATCGTTCTACCTCAGTAAGACAAAATTTGTATTTTCTGCAATAGAGAAATGTTCACGTATTCTTCTTTAATATAGATACATGTAAATTGTTAAAATTCATTTAACCAGAAGACAATGACCAACGTCGAAAATATTTCAACCCTCGGTTTATATAGTATAGAATGCGAACAATGAAGTATGGCCGACTAAATGTGTATAAAGCCTTTCTCTGAAAATGTTTCCAACATAATATTTTGTCTTAAATGAGTTCATTCATTTCTATGTTGGGTTGCTATGTTTTATAAGTTTTGTAAAATGTAGCATCAAATAAGTAAGAAATGAAATTGAAAGTACGAAGGGGACACGCTTTCCATTTAGCATACATAAAAAAAGAGAATCGTTGGCAAAGCAAATAGGTCTGGCTTTGGAAAGCTGGTCCAATGGCTAATTTTAATTATTTTTATTGCAAGAATATGCCGTAAAAATAAAAACAAAAAAGAAAACATGCCACTACAGGCCACAACTTAATGTGGAGACCATATGCTTACAATAAACATTTAAAATGAAAAAATGAACAATTACATACTATTTTAATAGAATGGTATACTTTCTATAAGGACATTGTACTTAGAACAGGTATAGAAACCAATGTCAGTTTTATTGCACATCACAGGAAAATGTGTTTTTTTCCATAAAGAGAATGTTTTCTTGGCTTTGAATTTCTGTAACCTGAAGCCATAGTTTAAACATACATAGACACTGAGGGCATGATTCACAAAGGGCCTCAGCACTTGTAGCGGAGGCCCCTCAGTCGTGGGGGAGTCTCCGGTCTCGAGGGAGGGGGAGGCGGGGAATCTCCGCAGTGAGATTTCCCACGACTGCAGGGCCCCCGCCCAAGTGCGCAGGCCCTTTGTGGATCAGGGCCTCAAGGTGCTTAACATTCTCAACAGTGGCAGCACCGAGACCTGGGTTAGATTATTTGTGTGCATTTAATATATACAAAAACCTGTGGGTGTGCACAGTATGAAGTGTTGGAATAGAGTGTGTGTTACTTGAAGCTGGTTAGGCTTCCCTCTTTGCTGGTGCATAGGAAGTTGGACTACGAGATGCAAGTGGAGACTCGAGACTGAACAGCAGTGAGTCACAGTGACCTTTACACAAGAATTGGTACAGCAGGGACTCTGACTTCTCCTTTGGTCATGAAACTGGGAACACAGAATCTCCAGCCACCCACTTAACTCATGGCTTTCAAAGTAGCTGAAGCTATTCTCAAGCATTGCTGATAGGATGACCCATAGCAATGAGTAAAGTACAGAAAGCGACCACGTACTCAGCTCTACCATCTGTGGCTCTCTCGCATTATTTGAGCTACCACAGACCTGCCAATCACGACCAACACTTCCCTATCCTGAGGCAAACCTCAGACATTTAAGCGAGCTCCATGCACCCTAAAGGACCCAGAAAACCCCTGTGGCGGAGAGATATTCCTATGGGTGCTGCAATAAAAGTACATCCCCGAGCTCCGTATGCCTGTTTGCCATGTCATTAGCAATGAGTAAACTCACAGTTCATGATGTATGAACAAATGGCAAGCCACCATCACATAGTTTAAAGCCTGCTGTTTCTTACTTCTAAGCTTGACTTGCACAGTGGGTGTCCCTGCCACATCTCAATAAACACGAAAAGCAAACAATAACAAAATTACCCTACCCATTTGGCAACAAAACCTCTGAAGTAACCAAATAGCCAAAAATTCGAAACATGGACAGGCTGTCAATTCCAAATAACAAACGTTAAACGAAATGTTTCTTTTAATTCTCTCATTTTCAGGTTTTCATACATTAACATATTAGGGCTATAGAACATCATATTCTATAGATGAAGCATCAATTAATCAGGATTTATAAAGCACAGCTAATGACCTGATAGGTTATCTAGGCGCTTGTAGGTCCCAGAGGCTTATTCGAACAGCCAGGTCTTGAGGGTCATTCGGAATTCTGGAAGTGAGGTGATGTCAAGAGGTGTGTGGGGAGGCTGTTCCAGGTCTTTTCTGCGATGTGGGAGAAGGAGCGTCCTCCACTTCTGTTTTGGTAGATGCGGGGAGTATGGGCAAGTGAAAGGGAGGTGGAGCGTAGTTTCTCGAAGGTTGGTGGAAGTTCAGGCGGTGGTTAATCTAGGCGGGTCCTTGGTTATGTAGAGCCTTGTGTGAGTGGGTCAGCAGCTTGAATGAATGAATGACCGGTACTTGTAAAGCGCACAGCTAGTCCGACAGGAGTGTCCCGGCGCTAATAGGTTCACACATGACTGCCCCAAGGACGACTTAGCTTTTAAAAAGCCATGTTTTCAGCAGTTTCTTAAAATTAGGCAGATCAGTGGAAGCTCTCAGAGCCGCCGGAAGTTTGTTCCATGTTTGAGCACCCAGGAGGCTGAAAGATTTATCACCCCTGCGTGCCAGGCGTACCTTAGGGACACATGCGAAGTCAGCTGAGGATGATCTAAGTGCTCTCGTAGGTGCGTAGCGGCGAACACGCCTCCTGAGGTAACCGGCACCCTTACCATGGAGGGCTTTAAATAAAATTACCATGGCCTTGAATTTTATCTGCTCCCTCACCGGAAGCCTGTGTAAGGACTTGAGATGAGGTGCCATATGAGACCTAGGTTTCAATCTGAGAATCGCCCTAGCCGCTGAATTTTGCACCACCTGAAGGCGCTGAAGGAGGTAGTCCGGTAGACCCAGGTAAAGGACCCTGGCGTAGTCTAATCTAGACGTAACCAGCGCCTGAACCACTGTCTTCCTGGAGTCCGGTGGGAGAAGCGGGAGGAATGTTTTCAGCATACGGAGTAAGCCAAAACAGGTTCCCACCAGGGCCTGAACTTGGGAGCACATAGAGAGGGCGTTATCGATGTAGATGCCCAAATTCTTAACTGTGGATTGGGCAACACAAGGGGGGGGGGGAATTCCTCCGGCCACCATTGGCTCCAATTTCTCACAGAAGGCAGGCCGAAGAAAACAATCTGATTTATCAGAGTTGCACTTGAGCTGGTTCTCCTTCAGCCATTTAAAAACCTTTGTGAGGCAAGGTTCTAATCGCGTCTCCATCGAAATCTGTGCCTTTATCGCAAGAGAAAATCAGCTGAGTATCGTCAGCGTATGAAATTATCTTGGCGCCATATGCCTCAGCCAGGGGTGCTAGAAGCGACATATATAAATTAAAAAGAGTTGGGCTCAAGGAAGAGCCCTGAGGGACTCCTACCTGCATACTGAGCATGGGGGCTGAAAAAGGGGGAGTTCAAATTACCTGTTCTCTATCCTCCAGATAGGATGTTATCCAAGCTAGTGCCCTACCTTGAATTGGCATTTCTTCTGTACCGGAAGCCAGTAGAGTTTCCTGAGGAGGGGTGTGATGTGAGTTCGTAGGGGAAGGCCGAGGATGAGTCTGGCTGTGGCATTTTGTATGGTCTGAAGTCTCTGTAGGAGGTGTGTGGCGATTCCTACATAGAGAGTAGGGGTAGCCACTTGAAGATCTTACGTAGCATGCGCAGAGTGAGGAAGCAGGTAGAGGAGATGGTGTTGATCTGTGATTTCATGGTGAGCTTGTTGTCAATGATGATTCTGAGCTTTCTGGCATGGTTGGAGGGAGTGGGTGTGGGTCCTAGGTCTGATGGCCACCAGGAGTCGTTCCATGTGTTGCTGCTGTTGCCAAAGATCAGTACTTTCATCTTGTCTGTGTTCAGCTGCAGGCAGTTGTTTTTAATCCAGTTCGCGATGTTTGTCATGCATCTGTGGAAGTTGGTTCTGGTGGTGGTGGGGTCATCGGTGAGTGAGAGGATGAGTTGGAAGTCGTCTGCGTAGAAAATTATGTTGAGACAGTGAGATTTGACGATGTTTGTCAGCGGGATTATACATGCGTTGAAGAGTATGGGGATGAGGGCTCAGTCCTGGGCGACACCGCAGGTAATCTGCTTGGGTTCAGAGGTGAAAGGTGGGAGGTGGATTCTTTGGGTTCTTCCGGTGAGGAAGGAGGTCATCCATCTGAGCACGTCCCTTTGGAAGCCGATGTGGTGGAGTCTTTGGATCGGTGTGTGGTGGGACAATGTGTTGAAGGCTGCCGAGAGGTCAAGGAGGATCAAGGCTGCTGTTTCTCCTTGGTCGAGGAGGGTTCAGATGTTGTTGGTGGCTGCGATAAGGGCAGTTTCCGTGCTGTGGTTGATGCAGAAGCTGGATTGGGAGGCGTCGAGTAGCTGGTTCTTCTCCAGGTGTGTCATGAGTTAATTGTTGATGATCTTTTCCAGTACCTTCACTGGGAATGGGAGTAGGGAGATTGGCTGGTAGTTTTTGAGTTCGCTGGGGTCAGGCATTGGGAAATGTTGTGGTGGTGATAGAGTTGTTGAGTAGGTGAGTTACTGGCCGATCCTTTGGTTTCTGAGGTTGAAGATGTGGTGTGGGCATGGGTCTGTGGGAGCTCCCAAGTGGATAGGTTTCATGGTGGAGGTGGTGTCCTGGGTGGAGAGGATGTTCCAGGTGGTCAGTGTGTGGTTCATGTCGGTTCGGTGGTGGCGTATCTGTTGAGGAAGTCTGTAGGTGTGGGTTGGCGTTCGAAGTTTCTGTATATGGTTGTGATCTTGTCATGGAAGAAGTGGGCGAGGTTGTCACATAGCTCCTGTGAGGGTGTGATGTTGTTTTCCCTGGCAGCCGAGATGGAGAATTCCTTAATAATGTTGAAAAGTTCCTTGGTGTTGTTGGCACTGGTTTCAATGTTTGCGGCAAGGGTTGTCCTTTTTGTTGCCCTCAGCAGGCGGTGGTAGATGTTGAGGGAGGTCTTGAAGGCATGGTATCAAGCTGTGTTTCCATTAGTATACTTCACATATTTCCACCCTCAAGTTGAACTCACTGTCATGTACGTTCTCTTTATGTAATGTTCTGATTTCACTTCTCTCACTAAAACAAATTCTAAGTTAGCGGCTCAAAAGCCAGGTTTTAAGATAGTGAATCACTGTCCACTTCTTTGTCTCTGTGTTCATAAGTCTACTAATAGTGAAATGTGGGTCTCTTTCTCCCTTTAGCTACCTTCTGTGCCAAGACTATAACTGTAGTTGCCCACTAGAATGAGATGCTTAAGAATTTAAATCATATTTAATTGTATCTCTTGTTTTTAAAGATCTTGCCGATATTCTCTTTCAGGGTTTTCACACAGAAAACTACTCAACATCAATGTCATTCTTTTTATCAATTTAAAAAAAAAAGACTGAGTAGGCACAAATAAGATTTGAATTTGTGAGAAGCCACAGATGGGAGTACTATCTCAGCAGTAGGTGGATTAGCCAACTTTATTATTTTATCAAGTTACTACCTGAGGGGGTGCTACAGCTACAATACCAGCCCACTCATAGGGCACGCAGAGAGAAAATACTGACATTCCTTTCACGAAGGAGGGAATTTGTTCTCTCTCTTCTTTCCTTTGATGGACAGTATGGCACATTTTATATAAAACAGGAGCTTAGTGGCACCAGAACACCCACCTGTCCCCCCTTGCTATCACTTTATCCACTTCTCAGGTTCATCACATACTTTCAAGGGGAAATCAAAAGTTTTAAGTGACAGAGGAGTCACACAGGTTAGTGTCAGTGCCATAATTCTTTCTTAGATGCATCAGCCCTACTTTGAGGACATGGTGTGTTCTGGAGCAGACAGGACAGTGGCACTACTGCCACAAGATAGCCACAGTGCACAAGGATGAATAAAGAAATAAGAAAGGAAAGTAAAAATATTGGCAAAATATTGGCCCACTATTTCTGGCTCTGATCTGTACGTCATTTTATGCGGAGCTGCACAAGTGATCATGAAAAATCCCATCACTCGCAGTGCCCCATGTTGTATTCTGTGGTGAGTTGAAATTCTGAACAATAGTTGAACTGACCAACGGATAGACCACTGACTGAAAAAAAAAAGAAATATATATATATATATTTTCAATCCAAACGCCCTTGCGATTCCTTTCTGTGGCACGATGTTCCCTTGCTCAAAATAGCGTGCAGCCCCGAAGTGCCAACCTACTATAGGACATTACGAAGGTTTTCAATGTACACAGGGGCACGGAGCCTACTATAGGACTAACACTCACCTGAACTGCAAGTACCAGCATGCATTACGGCGATTACTGCAAGCCAGGCCCATTGTGGGCGGATTCATTCAATAAAATAGAGTGATTCACCAGGTGAGCTTTCCGTGCCTCTGTGCAAACTCATGATGAAGAGGCGTCCGCCTCGAAACGCGTCGAGTATCATTGTCAATGTGGGACAGAGTGGAAGCATGCTGCAACGAGGCTAGCAAGGACCATGAACGTGGTGGGAGCATCGTCGAGTGCATATCCTGAGCGCAAGGGCGTTTGTATTGAAAATTGGAACGCGGCTGCCCGAGCCGCGGTAACAGGAAGTGCACCACTTCAAATGGAAGGGCTGGGGAAGGCAAGATTCCTTTCTGTGGCACGATGTTCCCTTGCTCAAAATAGCGTGCAGCCCCGAAGTGCCAACCTACTATAGGACATTACGAAGGTTTTCAATGTACACAGGGGCACGGAGCCTACTATAGGACTAACCCTCACCTGAACTGCAAGTACCAGCATGCATTACGGCGATTACTGCAAGCCAGGCCCATTGTGGGCGGATTCATTCAATAAAATAGAGTGATTCACCAGGTGAGCTTTCCGTGCCTCGGTGCAAACTCATGATGAAGAGGCGTCCGCCTCGAAACGCGTCGAGTATCATTGTCAATGTGGGACAGAGTGGAAGCATGCTGCAACGAGGCTAGCAAGGGCCATGAACGTGGTGGGAGCATTGTCGAGTGCATATCCTGAGCGCAAGGGCGTTTGGATTGAAAATTGGAACGCGGCTGCCCGAGCCGCGGTAACAGGAAGTGCACCACTTCAAATGGAAGGGCTGGGGAAGGCAAGATTCCTTTCTGTGGCACGATGTTCCCTTGCTCAAAATAGCGTGCAGCCCCGAAGTGCCAACCTACTATAGGACATTACGAAGGTTTTCAATGTACACAGGGGCACGGAGCCTACTATAGGACTAACACTCACCTGAACTGCAAGTACCAGCATGCATTACGGCGATTACTGCAAGCCAGGCCCATTGTGGGCGGATTCATTCAATAAAATAGAGTGATTCACCAGGTGAGCTTTCCGTGCCTCTGTGCAAACTCATGATGAAGAGGCGTCCGCCTCGAAACGCGTCGAGTATCATTGTCAATGTGGGACAGAGTGGAAGCATGCTGCAACGAGGCTAGCAAGGACCATGAACGTGGTGGGAGCATCGTCGAGTGCATATCCTGAGCGCAAGGGCGTTTGGATTGAAAAATATATATATATATATATATACATATACATATTCTTCACCAAACGCCCGAAAGCATTGAGGACACACTCAATAGTAAACCCCCATCCGGTTTATTCTTGCAACAACCCACTGCAGCACTCCAGAAGTTACTTTCTTTATTTGCCTGACGCGTTTCGAGGCCAACGCCTCTTACTCATAGGCTGCTTCAGTCACAGATGAATCATGGGGGCTCTTTTTTATCCATTTCCGGCATGCCGACCCCCAGTGGGTCTCGCTTTGTGCTTTTTAGTCCTTCACTGCATGCTGGGACTTGTAGTCCTGAAAGAGCAAAAAATCAAACCTTTAGGAGGTTCCATGGAAACATCCGCTTATATTAAGACATTTTTTACTCCCTTAGTAGGGTCCAGAGTGCTGAGGCAGGCAGACTAATGCCGCTTACTGTGCTGCACCACCGGCCTGGACACAGTTCCAAGCCGCAGCCTTTCCTCACTGCAGAGATGGTGCCGTCCTCCACGGCAGGGCAACCGTGTCCATCAATTCTTCACCAAACGCCCGAAAGCATTGAGGACACACTCGACAGTAAACCACCATCCGGTTTATTCTTGCAACAACCCACTGCAGCACTCCAGAAGTTACTTTCTTTATTTGCCTGACGCTTTTCGAGGCCAACGCCTCTTACTCATAGGCTGCTTCAGTCACAGATGAATCATGGAGGGCTCTTTTTATCCATTTCCGGCATGCCGACCCCCAGTGGGTCTCGCTTTGTGCTTTTTAGTCCTTCACTGCATGCTGGGACTTGTAGTCCTGAAAGAGCAAAAAATCAAACCTTTAGTAGGTTCCATGGAAACATCCGCTTATATTAAGAAATTTTTTACTCCCTTAGTAGGGTCCAGAGTGCTGAGGCAGGCAGACTAATGCCGCTTACTGTGCTGCACCACCGGCCTGGACACAGTTCCAAGCCGCAGCCTCTCCTCACTGCGGAGATGGTGCCGTCCTCCACGGCAGGGCAACCGTGTCCATCAATTCTTCACCAAATGCCCGAAAGCATTGAGGACGCACTCGACAGTAAACCACCATCCGGTTTATTCTTGCAACAACACACTGCAGCACTCCAGAAGTTACTTTCTTTATTCGCCTGACACGTTTCGAGGCCAACGCCTCTTACTCATAGGCTGCTTCAGTCACAGATGAATCATGGAGGGCTCTTTTTTATCCATTTCCGGCATGCCGACCCCCAGTGGGTCTCGCTTCGTGCTTTTTAGTCCTTCACTGCATGCTGGGACTTGTATATATATATATATTACCACATGGCGGTTGCCACTGGGTAGTTATAGTTAGGATCATGTTTCATTAGGAATAGCATTTTTTATTTTCCTAATAACTTTGGTGCCATTTGACAAATCTTCATGAAACTTTTGTAAACAAAAAAGTCTCATTCACCTAAGCTCTTGCATGAAGGGGGCTGAGAAAAAGTGGGGGGGGGGGGAAAGGGGCAAAATACATTTTTCCCATTCATTTTTCCATAGGAAAATTGAACAGTAATAAGGGAAAAACTGCTGAACGGAAATACACCAAATTTAGGAGAAAGCTAGATCTTGGTCCAGAAAGTGTGCTTTTTGTGATTTGGTGTAAATCCGTTGAATAGTTTTAGGGAAATAAAAGCGCACAAAATATATATATGTCACGCTGCGGAAGATCAGTGGATACAACAGATCTCAACATGAGATCTGATTGGCTGCCTCCACATCAACAACAATGTGGTGGCAGCCATCATAGGACTCGAGACCCAGTTAAGAGCCTTTTTAGAAGTCTAAAAAAAAAGATATAAAAGGACAAAGTAGGGATAGCCTGCCCCCTTGGCCTGGTGAGGGGTCCAAAGGCAAAAACGTTTTTTTTTTTTTTTTAAATGTTGCCACAAGTTCATGGTGATTCTGTAAATCTGCTGCAAAATTTAAGGAAAAAGCTTGGGCCAGGGTTCGGGCAGTCCATTTGCTTATTTAGGGGAAAGGGCGCATGCCCACCCTCCCCTAGCCTCTAAGAAGCCCCAGGTACCCCGTCCCTCAAGGCCAAGCTTCAACGAGACCCCGGGAACCCCATTCCCCGGGGCTACTACTCAATTAAAGAGGAGGGTATCCAGACCCCTCCCCCAGCCTGTTCAAGGTCCAGGGACCCCATCTCCTGGGGACCAATATATTTTAAAAGGTGAGAGGGGACACTCACCCGATCCTCTGTGGCGAGATTCTGTACAGTTCCCTGGGAAAGTCCACCCGTGGGACACTGTGGTTCCCTGCCCATGAGAATACAGGCATACCTTACCCGCACTCTCCTGGCCAGGAAACTCAACTTTGCTACTTCCCGGTGAGAGGAGTACAAAAATGCTGCTCCCACCATGGCGGGAGCATAGAGAAAATTCTGACTCCCGCCAGCACCACAAAGTGTGCTGGCTAGGGAGCCGACTGGGGCTGCGGGGGGCTTTGGGGCTCCCCCACGGCTCGCAATGACCCCTACATTATGGGTACCCCAGGTGGGCACCGGGGCACCCACTAGCAAATTGAGCCCGCAAGGTGAGCCGACTGGGCCAACTGGTCTTGGGGCTCTCCCTACAGCCCCCAACAACCTTTGCAGAGTGGGTGCCCCAGATGGGTCTTGTTTCCCAGCCTCAGGTTTTCCAAAGAATATCATACAAAAATACATACACATACATAGACCTTCCAGTAACACTCTGTTACCATTTATCTGTTAAATGTTACTAAAATTATGTGCATTCCTACCACAGCACAAAGCATAAGTCAATGAACCAGCACACTTCAGCCGGTGAATGACCAAAAATCTGATAAAAAATATAGGGTAATATAAATATTGTGTCAAATATATCATAACTGCCAAAATATCGTAGAACAAAATATCTAAGATAAGACTATCATGTTTTTAAATATAATATTGTTTTTAAGAATATTGTTTAATTGTTTTATTATTATTCTATGTTTAAAATTAATTTGTTAATTTTAATTTTAATTTTTAGGTTAGCAATTTATATTTAAAGAGCTGTTTGTTGGGTTTGTAGGTTAGATTATAAATACATTAATTCATATGTTAATTATGTTTTATTGTAAATCAAATATTTAATTGATTACTTTTTAAAACATTTTAATGATTTGATAATTATTTATTTAAATTTAATTTGCAAATCATAATCTTTATTTTATTTCTATACTTTTGTTAGTAATTTATATTTTAGTAGCAGGTGGTTGGATTTCTAGGGGAATAAGGTGGGAAGTAATTGAAATTTAATTCAGTTTCTGTTGATAAATAATTATGTATATGTTAATTGTTTATTATTTTAATTATTTGATTTATTTATTGATTTATTGTTACATGTTTTTAATATTAATATTTGTAAAATGCTTTATTTTAAAAATGTGTTTTTATATTTATTATATTACTTTATTAATTTTGATATATAAATGTTTTGTTTATTTATTGTGTCTGCTAATATTATTTGCTAGTGTGACATCTGGTCAAATGATTGTGAAGGAGGTGGTGCTTGAAGAGCAGAGAGAGTGTAGAGGCTGCAGAGAGGCAGTTGGCCGCTTGAACCGAGCAACAGAGGACGGAGACCAGTAGCCAGTACGGAGAATATAGGCATTAAGCTCGGGTGGTATTTGAGCTGGACTTGGAAAAAGCAAGGTGAGGTGTTTTAGTCACTCTAGATAAGGGTTGAGACCCAGGGGGCTCGGAAGCGGACTGTTTAGGCATCAGTTTGGCCTGCGGCACAAAGCTCCCACACTATTTTCTTGTTTATCTTCCAGCATGTTGGAATTTAGCAGCCAATACTGAGCTAGGTCCAACTTAGGGAGTTGGAGAAAAATTAGCGAAAAGATAAAATCCAATAGAGAGAGGACGGATTGGGACAGACCGAAACTCCTCCCTCAGTGTTGAGCTCGTAAGAAACCCTTTTTGCCACGTTCTGTGCCTGGCTTCTCTTGGAGAGTTTGGGGAGTCCTTTTGTCGTCACTTTTGCACAGAGGTTCACCTATCCATTCTGCTGTCTTGACACCCCACCCTGCATCGCAGCAAGATTCAGGATGGGTTAGGGGATAACAGCAGAGAGCAGGAAAGTGGGAGGGCGCTGCATGTGCAGGGGAGCTCCAGTGATTTTGCTTCAGTGTGAAGGTGGCCACACTGCACAACTTGCAGTCCCCTGGGGTGAGTGGAGTGAAGACGGAGCGGTTACTGAGAGAAAAACTGCAAGGATTATTCACAATGTGGCAGGAGACTAGAGGATACACTCCTCTTCCCAGTAACACAATCTTTGAAGACCGACTCCCCATGGAATCACAGCTATTGGTGTCAAGTTGTACCCAGTTAAGTACCTGAGGCCTGTTGTGCGGAGCTAGCATTGTAAGGAGCTATGAATATCCAAGGCAAAATCCAGGCCTACAAACTGATAACTTCAAAAAACCTCAGAAAACAAAGTTAGTAAGGCAATGGCCTCGGCTCTGTGTGGAAAATGTAAATTTTCCACAGTCTGGTGGGCAGAAAATCTGGATTTTTATTAAAGACACGGAAGCTTACATTATGCAATCTCCTTTATTGCCACTACTCACAGCAGCCCCTTTAAAAAAACTTAGAACACAATAATTCCAACATTATAAAAGCACAGAACCCCCAACCATCATCTTTCTTTTTTAGCTAACTGCAACATGACAAACAAAATATCTTAAAATTTAGAACAGTCTCTGATAAAGAAAACTCCTCCAAAACCCAATCAATATTCTTGTCAATCGTTCTTGACGGCTGAACATCTCCATCTTCCGAACATAAAGCTTCTCCATCCATTAGACTTGCTCTCGAGCTACAAGTTAAATAAATAACAATGAATTCAGGGTTGTGTTAATAGAAAGAATAATATTAGCCTCTGTGTGTTTATGAAAACCCAGATTTTCGGCCCACCAGGCTTTGTAAAATCTACATTTTATAGCAAGACCCGGAGGCAATCAGTATGAAAGTTTAAAGCCTTTCTAACAAAAAACATGCCGCATTCTTGAAAGGTTTGAAGTAAAATCTTCTAAAACTCACATTATTTGACGAATCTGCACATCTCAAAATGTCTTGCAATGCACCTCCCATCATAAAGGCCTTAGACACTGCCGCTCGTCTCTCTGAATGAGCCCCAAACATACTCACATAAACTCCCACTCTACTCATCACCTCTTTCACCCATCTAGCAAGTATTGGAGAAGACACCACCTTAAACGGTTTCTTACAAGAAATAAGCAACTGAATCACTCCCAGGGATATGACAACAGATGTTCTCTTCTCATACTCTTTTACACATTGCACTACACACAAATTCTCATTTTCATTGAAAAAGGGATGAAATATTGAAAAAGTGTTTGTTTGTGTCCTTTTTGTCAAATAAAAACATACCTCCTCAGGGGAAAAAATCCTACTTGCCACATCAAGGGCCTGTACATACGACAACCTCCTAAATGAGATTAAACACAATAAAATTGCTAATTTCAGCGATAAATCCCTTATAGACAATACCTCATTTGATCCTTAACTTTCCAAGAACTTCAAAACCCTGGAAGCATCCCAAATGGAATTTTCCATGCCACCAGCCTTAGCTGACCTGTGATCGCCAAATCGTGGATTTCTCTTGCTGGGCCCACTAACACTTTCTGAAACATTGGTAAAAGAATTGGAAAATTCATTGATAACTCCAGAAGAATAGGGAACCACACCTGAGCTCTCCAAAGTGGGGTTATCACCACCATCATTTCCTTCAACCTATGCACCGTCATGGTTACCTGAGCAATCATAGAGAAGGGAGGAAACGCATAAGGACGGAGACCTCTCCAATCCTGTTGCAAAGCATCTATCCCTGCTGGTTATTACGGATCTGGACACCAACTGAAAAACCTGTTCCCCTGTGCATTTAGCCTGTTCACAAACAGATCCACACCAAATGGTCCCCAAATGTCCTCTATTCATAAGAAAACTGCCCTTTTCAACCTCCAATCACTGGCATCCTTGAAATTCCATGAAAAACAATCCGCTACCACATTGTTCAATCCTGGAATGTGTTCCGCCTGAACCCAGACTTCCCTCTTCAGACAATATTCCCCAAATGCCTTCACTAGATATGCCAAATCCTTGTTCACATGCTTAACTGCTAACACATTGTCCATTCGTAAGAGCACCGAACGTTTCACCTTCTCTTGCGTAAAACATCTTATCGCAAAAGAACCTGCTAATAACTCCAGACAATTTATGTGCATCTTTTTCTCCTCTTCTGTCTAATGACCGCCTGTTTAAACTGCACTGCACAGTGCACCCCAACCATCTAAGCTCGCATCCACCTCTAATTCCAACTCTGGATTCTCTCTGAAAATCGCTCTCCCATTCCAAGCTTCCATATTAAAAAAACACCACCTTATCTCCTATCTTGCTTCCTCTGAAAGAACAATTTCCCCTGAATATCTCAAGCCACCTCCTAAATTCATCGCCTTCAGCCTATGTAATGCCCGATAATTTAAAGGTCCTGGAAAAATAGCCTGGATTGTTGAAGACAAAAGACCCACCACACACACCAACATCTTCAGAGAAATCCAATCTAGATGCCAAGTCCTCCATATCTCCTTCTGTCATATGGTTCATACTTTATCAGTAAGACTGCGTTTGGACAACATAAATGTCAAAACTGTGTGACACTAACTCCACGCACACCATCAGGATATGTTGGCCTTACCCTCTGGACCTCTAAACCTTACAAGGTACTGGAGGCCATGTGCAACCTCAGAACATGGCAACCCTGACTCCTCAAGGAAATCGTGGAAACAGATTTGTCCCTTTTGTTCGTAATTCGTGCAATACCCAAAGGGAGACACAAGAAATACTCAAATTGGTATTTTAATCATTTATTGAAGCATTATGATTCCAGTATAAAATACATGCGCTGCAATAATCAATAGAAGGAAACAAAACAGAGTAGTCAGCATCACAAGAGTGGTAAAGAATATGAACAGTTTAACCATTGTGCTGTTACGTAGATTATATGCTTACATATAGTTATAGTTATGCTCCTACCTAGTTCTCCCTATCCTAGGGTGCCTAGGGCATTTAAAAGCAGTTTAGCAAGTATAAACATGGCTGAATTAAAAAAAATCTTCACTGCTCGAAGCTACAAGATTATTTAAATGTTCCGAGAAGCAGACGAGACATTGCTGTTCCCAGCTACCACTGACGTTGTTTCCTGTGGCACCCCTCTCAACAGTTCCAATGAACAAACATGCTCAAATCCACCCCCCTCAACAGCCACTGAAGGTGTGACAGCAAGTAGTACATCCACACAGGACGAGCCAGGATCCAGAACTTCAGGAGCTGAAGCATCCCAGGAAGGCTCCTAATATGCGTTTTGTGGCAACGGCAATCGCGCCTGCCATCTGTGCAAGTGAGCCATTAAGGGACCCACCAGCAGTTCTATGTCCGTAGATTGGATCGGTTGCATTCCTAAGCATATATCCAGGGCACACGCGAAAGAGTACAGTTGACAGGAGAATACGGGCTACACGCAATGTAGCCAGACAGGCTGAAAGGACAACAGCCAGTTATCATTTAGTTCCTGAAGCAAGGGTGCGTCAAAAGACTGTATCATTCTTCCACGACACAGCAGCACATGTGGTAGTGCCATCCCCATTTGGCCGCGTGATGGAACATCCATTGCGGAACAAATAAAATGAAATCAATATCCCGACAATGAGGAACTAAAATGCTTCTCACATGGAGTGTATGAAAGATGGAATAACTCTGAAGATAGTCAGAAAGGTGCTAACCAACCCAGAGCCAATTGTTTTAAAAAAGTGTGCTACACCCACAGTATTTGAAACTTTAAAAATTCAGAACACTAGCTCCCCAAAATGGTGTGGGAGATTGGTGCGAAGTAACAACTGTATCTCAGAAGAGGACCTTGCAACTTGAAGATCAAACATCTCCCATGCAGATGTTAAGGCTACTTTCTTCTGAAACAATAAGGCTTTCAGTCTTCTCAAAGCATCAGAGTTCACATTCAAAATTGTAATCGAATGCCAAATTGTTGCATCCCTAACTTTACGGGCAGGTGGAAGAAGCACTTTTGTACAACAGGTCACGACTGCAGAAACCGTCACCAGATATGGTATTCCCGGTTTCATCCCACAGCAACCTTGATCATTCAACATCAAATAGCTTCCATTCAAAAGTAATCTGAATGCCGGACGAATTACAGCAGCTTGGGAACCTTTCAGTTAACAGGACAAGTTTGCCTTGGATGCATTTCATGCGCCGTGGAGTGTGACCTCCCTGCAAATTAGAGAATGGCCTAAAGTGTTCTCATAGTCTGTACTGCTAAGAAAAACCTCAGTTACACTATTCCTACAACAATAAGTGAAAGGTAGGATCCATGTTTCATGTGTCAAATCCCTCCCCTAGTGCTTCATATCTGCCTACCTGATAGTTTTGTAAGCAGTATTTGAAGTTAAAAGTTGAAACTGGCAGAGAAATAAACCAGTGTATTATCTCATCTGCTGACGGAACCTCTGCAACAGTAAATGGTAACTTTTCTATGTGTAACAAGGTGTATGTCGCATCTTTTCTGGCCATGGTGGTCTGTTCTTTTGTGAAGTTGTACGGTATAAACAAGATAGTAGCATTTAAGTGTTTCCATGGAACGCAACCATTGTGTAAAGTCTTCAGCTTAGTAGCATGACAGACCTAAGCTGTGATTGCCCATGTTGCAAAAGGGACATATCTCTCTGTATGATGTCAGTAGTAGACAACACAATGTTACCCAGAGAATATATCCTAGTGGATAATGTAGTCGTACCATTGTCAACCACTGCTAGAGACTTTTCTAAATTTGCACTGTCAGTTTCATGAATTCTTTTAGCAACTTCCTGCTGTGAAAAACTTTCCATTCTTTGTTATATACTGCATACAAAAAGCGCTTTTGATGTATTTTTTGAGGGCCTAACAAGAAACCCGGTAGTACCATGTCATCAGAAAGGAGAGACAAGTGTGGTTTCACCTCATCTAACATTGAGTGTCGTAGCCAATCTAGGCATAACTTTCCAACTCCATATGTTGGTATCACTCCTGAGTGTTGTGTCTGCGCATATTGTGAGTCTGGCCTATTGATCCTAACCCCTTCAGTGTTAAGAAAATGTGTATGACATCCATTAGTATCTAATGGCCACACTAGCCCCCCCTTGACTGGAACTGGAAGAATTGTATGTGCCATTCCTAAGTATATTGTTGAATGTTTCCTCCGTGTAGTTTGTGAATTGTTCCCAGTTCTCAAAATGTGCAAATGTGGGAATATTTGGTGTATTCATATCCTTTATCTTGGCAGGCCAAGAAAGGCCATTTGCTGCACAGTTTTATTCAGGAAAATTAGTTGTTTTAGTATAAGGCATGCTCTAAATAAAGCCTTGTTCCCCTGAACTTGCCAAGCTTTAGTTACCCATATAGATTTTAAATCAATATTGTCTTTACAAAAGTCAAACCCTTGTGTCGACAACTGGGAAATGAAAGTGGCAGAATAAATAAACTTTGTGCTAGCCAGCATACTTTTCTTTGCCGGTGAAGGTGTAAGTTTATAATAACAGGACTCGGGGTCTGCTGGATTGTGAGCAGAAAAATATGCAAACTTCTGTGCAAATGTCTTCGAGCTACCCGGGGGTGGTGTAGGGCAGTGTTCCCATTGTGTGTAATTTAATACTGCACGTGGCATACTTGTTTTATGTAAATAATGGTGACCATAGTGGTGAAAACAAAATATTTCATCATAATTAGATGTACCATCATACATTTCTTCACTTTCAAATACAGTATAATGCTCTAAATCATCAAGCATATGTTTTACTGTGTGAATGTCCCAATCATCAGAGATACTGCCAGGAGTGATTACATAATTTAAAGAAATCCTAAAAACATATGGCACTTTTAAAGTTTCTGTTGGTCCAAATATATCATAGGATACCTTATACCAAACAATTCTATCAGGAACTGGAACAGCTGAAATGTTCACAAGGGACAGGTCTCCTTGCACTTTGTGTGATGAAGAATGGGGTTTTAAAACCTCGTTTACCAGTTCAACAGCAGAGCATTCTGGGAGATAGTGACCATTCAGAAGCAAGATAACGACAGTCACAAAACCAATCCAAAGGAAAAGGAAAAGTAACAAAATTTTTATCCAAATGTATACCCAAGGTGGGATGAAATATGTCTTTTTGAGCCAAACCAAAAATTCCCGTAGTCCACGCTTTAGAGGTAGGTCTGACGAATCTGAAGAAAAGTCATCAAAGTGAACAAAGTGAAATGAGGCAGTTTGCGCAATTGTGGGAGGCTCGTGGAGCTGTGTAGAACTGGCAGGTAACTCCTCTGGTAGGATGTTATAAACAATGTTATTGTTCACTTCTTATGTTGAAATCTGTGTAGTCACACCTGATGCTTGTATGGTGTTTATAGACATAACTGGAAGTAATGCAACTTCAGTATTAACTGTTCCTAGCCGTGGAGAAGAAACTTCTTTGTTAGTTACAGCTTGAAAAGAGATTTCCTGCTTGGAAGTCAGAGGAGGCAGGTAACTACCCAGGATACCTGGCGGTCTACTATGTAGAACCGGCCACATAGTGTGGTTTGATGAGATCAATCAAAACAAATCTCTTGTGTTTGGTGCCGGCAAGAGACGGTAAGAGTACAGTTCTGGTACCTTTAACAGCCAAGACAGGCACAGATGGCCCAAACTCCTTTTTGTCTGGTATTTTCTCCAGCACTAAATCATGATCTATGGAATCCAACCATGGGGTTGATGGAGCTTCCTTCGCTTCACCAGTGGCAGAACATTTCTGTTGGATGTTGCTTTGAGCGTCTCGAAAGTTGTTCAGTTCCTGTAAAACATCCAAATGTTCACTGATTTCAAAAGGCATTTCCGCCACCATGGTACTGGAACTGTCAAGGTCTGGAACCCACATTTTAATCCCATACAGAACCGCATAGGGAGTCTGACCATCCAATGTTCTTCTTGGCAGATTGTTTAAGGCTCTCTGTACCCCATAAAGGTGGTTGACCCAACTGCAACCTGAACCTAATACCCCAGCTGTTAAAGACTTCTTTAAGTCACCTTTCCTTCGCTCCACAACTGCATTTCCCTCAGGATGGTATGGGGAGGAACAATGCACAGTCACACCCAATGTTCCATGGTGTCTCTTTAAGCCCTAGAGGCAAAAGCCGGACCCTGGTCCGAATGGAATACAACTACTGCATATGTGCCGATAAAGACTTGCAAGTCCTTTATAACAGTTCAAGCGTCAGCCGATCGCTGTGGCCATACCCATTGGAATCAAGAGCAGGAATCCACTGCTAACATGTTGTATTTATAAGACCCATCTGAGTGTAAGGGTCCGCAATGGTCCAAGAAAATGCAAGCCAGAAGCTTGTTTGAGATTAATAGAGGTGTCTGTGGTGGGAAAGCTCTGGTGGTAATCTTTATTTGCTGGCCAATGTCACATTTAACGACTTAGGGCCTGATTACAATTTTGGCGGATGGGTACTCTGTTACAAACGTGACAGATATCCCGTCCACTGTATCACAAGTTCAATCGGATATAATGGACTTGTAATAAGACAGACAGGATATCCGTCACGTTTGTGATGGAGTAACCCTGTCCGCCAAGATCGTAATCAGGCCCATAGTCTTTAGCCTGTTTGAATAGACCCGTCCACTGATAGTGTTGCTGCAATAGTGAAATTGCAGCCCCTACTGCTGCCTGAGCAGATGCTAGACCCACATGTGCTGCTAGGATCAGTCCTAACCTGAGATCTGAATTAGGCATTACTCTATCCCCTTCTCTGAGAAGATGAGCAAATGGAATATTTTGCGCACTTATCTGGTAGGAGTATTTATACTATTTTGTTGCAAAACCTTTTGGTAAGGGGTGCCACTGCATGAAGCTTTGACAGCCATCATAATGTGTCCATTTATTCTCATGCTAGAACGAGTAACTTGAGCGACTGCAGCAGTTTGCACTGTTGCTTTTGCAGCTTCATCAGCCAATGAATGCCCTGCAGCATGTATTTCTTCACGTTGGTGGGTCAGTGTGTGAATAACATGAGCCCGTGGCAAGCCTGCTTTAAGTATAGCCACTTGCCCCAAAGCATCTTATACTTGATCGTGTACCCTTTGGAGTCTATGAACCCCTTCTGGCTCCAGTAGTGTAAATATTCATTGTAAGACTGGACACAATAGAACGAATTGCACACTATAAGTGTGGGCATTTCAAGATCGGTATTCTCAAGTGCCAGAATTAGAGCTTTCAGTTCAGCCAACTGTGCAGTGCAATCACCTAATAAGAACGTGCATGTTCTATGAGGTTGGAATTCTCCACCCCTCATTTTATCCCTAACTGCTGCAAAAGCAGCGGAGTATTGGTGTTTTGTCTCTACTGCAGGCTGGGCAGAACCATCAGTATAGATTATGAAATCATAGAGTTCTAGAGGCATTGTTTCACTGGGCAGAGGATATTTGTGTTCATATTGGAGGTATGCCTGTGCTTGGAAGTGTAGAGTCAAAGATATAATCTACATCTGTTGCTGTGAGTGAGTTGGCCCACTGTATCCATCTTGAATGTAAAGCTTTCATGTTCGGAATGCTGGCCTTTGTAACAGCCTCTAAGGCTGGAATCGGGGTCATTATAATTATTCATTTTCCTGAGCCAATGATCTTTCTTTTCACTACTGTACTGCCATCAGTATTTTTTCTTTCAGTGCGAAACGTATCTCTGCATTTGTGTATAAGTGCGATTTATATAGAAATTGGTACAGTGTCTCCTTCATTGAATGTGACATTTGTATAACCTAAGGTTCCTGCATATATGCGGATCACTAAATTTGTGGTGTTAACACGTGTGTGTAGGTGTTTTGAAGCTAACATGTCAGCTTGTACTGAACGTAAAATCTGTGTGTGTTCAGATGTCCAGTGTGAATTGAAAAGTCTGGAAGTATCACGTCATAAAACGGCCTTACCCATTATGTATTATCTGGTATGTAAGTTCTGCCAAAGTTTAGAAAACCCAATATTGACTGGAGTTTTTTCAATGTGTTTGGAGATTGTAGAAGTACACACTTCTCCAAGAAATGTGTCGCAAGACCTTTGCCTTCATTCAACAACTCGTATTTCAAGAACAAGACACTGGGATAGGCAATTTACATTTTTTTAAATTGAATTTGTAGTCCATGTGAGGAAACCCTAAAATTATCTGGTCTACTCTGGCCAAATGTGTTGTTAAGTCATTATCCGTCAAGTATATGTCGTCGACATAGGACAATGCTTTGTTGTCAAAGTCTTGTAACAGTTCTGTAACACGGGCTGAGACCAGCCAGGGGCTATTCTTATACCCTTGTGGCAATCTACAAAATTGCTTTTGAGAGCCTACAGTGCCAAATGTGGTCAAATACCTGCTCTCTGGTACTATGTTTTGGCAGAAATACCAGTGGCGTAATAAGGGCCCCAGTGGTGTGGGGGCCCCGAGCTCCAGGGGGCCCCCTCAGCAAAGTATCCTGGCCGGAGCGCTCCTGAGTGAGTGCGGAGGGCCCATGTTCTTTGCAGGGGGCCCCCTCAAGTTTTGTTACGCCACTGAGAAAAAATAATTTGAGATGTCTAATGTGGTTTTATATTGTTTGTGCACTATATTGTTCATTAGTGCTGCGCCATGCCCATTTTGTGCGTGTAGCACTATTCAATTGTCCGCAGTCTAAGACTAAGTGATATGAATGATCTTGTTTCATCACGGGAAACAAAGGATTATTCATTGGTGAGGTGCAACTTTCTATTACACCATGATATTCAAGTTGTATAAGTATCTCTCTAAGGGGATCCTTCATTCCAACCCATGTGGTTGTGGTATAACGCCGGGACTTGATCTAGGGCCCACTCCTTGGCGTATGTGTGTTTTACTGATTCTGAAATGAGGTTGGGCAAAGCTGGTAATATTAATGTTTCTCCTAGTGGGCAATCCCTAACAAACTCAGGTGACCAATCTTTTTCAACCAAGAGAATGTCGTAGCTGGATGACAAGTTCTCCCAAAAGAGAACATGGATAGTATGTGGTATATCTCCCTCCAGCTGGAGTTGTAATTCATATAATTGACTTGGGACACTCAGTCTCTGGTCCGGTATTTCCACCTAGACATAGTCACTTGTTGCTACTGCCGCCAGACACTCCATGAGGTCCTGGTGAACTATTGTGACTTCTGCCCCGCTGACCAGCATGGTCAGAGCCCACTCCCCATTCAGAAGCAGAGTCTTCAATTTTCGTGGCATGTTTTACTTTAATTCCAGCCACTTCTTCTTTTTAAATTGAGGCTTTGACTGAGGAAGTTTTTCTTACTTTTTCAATATAGAGTCAGAAAAGCGTTGTGAGTCCTTCCGTTTCACGTACTCCTCTGACCTACGCTCTGATCATCCTCCGCTCTCTGAGCATTTTTCAGGTGATTCCTGTAAGGAACGAGAAGGACGTGTATCAGTATCCTGATGCCTAGCAGTTTGTTTGATTGTATCAGGGTTGCGCAAGTTATAACGCTTATCAGAGTCCTCCCTGTGAGGAAATCCACCCTATGGTTTAGTCTTTTCTTTGTTTTTCTTATTATCCCACTGTTTTTTTTAGAAGACCCTGGTGCCTGCTTCAAGTTATCCTTTTCAGAATTACCCTTAAGTTGTGTTTTATTCGGTCTGGCTCCCAAACTATCTCTTATTATGGATGTATACGTTTCAGCAATAATTTTTGGTAGTTTGCATTCTTGGTTTACTGGAGCAACCTGCGCAAGCCCCTGTCATACTGCCAACGCTGCTGCTTCCCCTTTTATGTTGCTTAGCATGATTGAGGCTACTGTAGCAAAATTGACCGTTAGTTTCATCCCCAAATCCTGGGCAGGGGCTGCCCCATACGCACTTTGAATAAGTTTAAGCACGTCTGGAATAACAACTAATTATGGTGTGCCATATGTTATGGTATAGACTCCGGCAAAGACTGTGCCCCAAGTAGTGAAGCCTTCCACTGGGGGAACCATCCCTAATGGTAGGCATATTGTGAAAATTCTATGTTTTTCTTGGGTTCCCGTATGCGGTACCACTGCTTCAAGCTGATTCGTTTTGTGTGCAATCCAGAAATGAATCCAGAACCTGATAGGAGCCTTACCCATTACTGCATTAATGGTCACTGGACTAATTCCAGGCATCTCCAATTGTGGCTCTGCAGCTTGAACAGCCCTATTTGGGATCGTTTTTTTTTTTTTTTTTAATTAAAAAACATTTATTATCATTTTTTAATGCATATACAACTGAGTACAATTAATCAACAAAATGCCATCTTCCCACACACACCCCCACCCCACCCCCAGCCCCACACAGATCAGCAACTGTAAACAACAATCCGGACAAAGTCCTATTTTGTAGATGACTCCATCTTATATATCCAAACATGAAGGAGCCACATGGCTCCCTTCCAAGCTGCACTGCCTAACGAATCCAATGAATCAAATGTATATTTCACTCCTTAGTTAATCCACGTTTCACTTCCTTTTTATTCTTCTTTTTCACCCTTAATTTATTCAATCCATTTTACTCATTTTCTTCACCATTCACGATTTTTTACAAAATACACAGGAGCTTCGGATGTTCCACACACCACGATTTATTAAAAAAATACCCAATGCATTTCGGGACAACCCTTCATCAGGGGTATCTAGAAAAAATAATTTAAAACAGCCGTCAGTCCAGTAACGCTCGTAATACAATACATGAACTCAAAATAACTCATTATAAATTCAAATTACTTAAACAGTAATTAATTACACATTTCAACAAATTTACCTGACACACGCAGAACGCAGGGAGCAATGGGGTGACCAGATCATGATTTAGGTTCCAATTAAGTATGCAATTTCATTGAAATGTGTAATTAATTACTGTTTAAGTAATTTGAATTTATAATGGTGGTGTGTGGAACATCCGAAGCTCCTGTGTATTTTGTAAAAAATCGTGAATGGTGAAGAAAATGAGTAAAATGGATTGAATAAATTAAGGGTGAAAAAGAAGAATAAAAAGGAAGTGAAACGTGGATTAACTAAGGAGTGAAATATACATTTGATTCATTGGATTCGTTAGGCAGTGCAGCTTGGAAGGGAGCCATGTGGCTCCTTCATGTTTGGCTTTATAATCGTAGCGCAATTGGGCGGAGCGCTAACAAGCATGCACGCCTTCACAAGGCGAAATGAAGGAAAAACGAAAAATAAAATCGGATTACATGGGAGTGCATCTCACCACCTTTGCCTGTATCCATCTTATATATACCACTAAATTCAATATAAAAACTAGAAAAAATGATTGCCGAGAAAAGTGCATGAAAGACCTAAAGTGCTAAATGCCAAAAACCAGCTGCGTGTACAACACAATTTGAACCAATAATAGTCTTCCGGGTGTACGTATTCTCGCTCGTATTCTCCCTCGGGGCGTTTTACATAGATAACAAAATACACAGAAGATATCCCTGGATAATCTAAAACAAACCAGCGATATATAAAGTGCCCAGTGCAAAGTGCAAAGTGCAGCAGCATAGAGGCAAGAGACGCACAGGTGGAAAAATTAATATACAAATATAAATATTCATTTTATAAAGTATACAGTACTTATAGCTTTGTTTGCCCGAACTCCTGGTTTAACTACAAGGATTCAACTCCCCCTTTATTGCAAAGACGGATGGCGAAACCACTTAGTCAGCGGTTCCCAGATAACCAGCCCCTTTTTTGGGGCGCGAATACCCTTTTTGGCGTATATTGCTTTTTCCAAATTGTAAATTGAGAGTAATCGGGCCAACCACTGCTGAAAAGAAGGGGGGGTTGTGATCCAGCCATGCCGAGGCAATGCATAGCCTGTGTATAGCCATAGCAATAAAAATCAGGGCCCCTCCCTTGTTTCTTTCTATAGTATCCTGTACTCCCAATAAAATAGTAGGAAGTGTTAGCGGAACATCTCGGGATAAAACTATCTTCAAAAAGCCCGAAATATCTTCCATCAAAGGACCAAGCTTCCCACAAGTTGCAAACATATGTACAGAATCTGCACCATGCGCAAAACAGCGGGGGCACTTGATGCCTTTACCAACCCCCATTTCGCAATTTTACTTGGGGTATAATATTAAAAAAAACAAGTTTTATAAAACTGGGCTTGCAAGTAAGCCGAAAGTAAATCGCTTTGTGCGAAACGGAGAGCTTGCAGGAAAGCATTATCCGTGATGCCTAATTTCAACTGCCATTTCTCAGAGATCTTGCTCAGGTCATCGGGCATCAGGCTATTAAGAATACCATAAATAGTCCCAATTCGTGGTACATTAGGCTCAGCTAATTTCTCCATAAGTTTGCATTTGACAAACCCCTCAGACCCACCTGCCTTACGTTGTAAAAAGTTCCTAATTGATACATATTTAAAAAACTCATCATGACTAAGGCCAAATTTTATTTTAAGGTCTTCAAAAGCCATAACCCCATCAGAGGAGTAGAAAGCTCCCAATTTATTGATCTGTGCTTTAAACCAGGTTGAAAGGTAATGTCCCCCAAATATATCTGGCAGCTTCTCATTGTTTCTTATGGGAGTATAGTAATTCAGTCTTCCAATCCCTAATAATTTGCGGACAGCAGTAAAAACCTTATAGGTCCCCATAAGAGTCTTGAACCTTACTCTCTTAAAGTATCCGTATTCTGATTGCAGCCACAAACAACCCCAAGCTTCTGGGCCGATTAAAAGCTCGAACGGGGAAGGAAGTTCCGTCGTTCGAGCTTGGGAATGATCCCGCAGCAATAAGGGGCATATCTGCATGATAGTGGCCCAATAGTATAGTTTTAGATTTGGAAGAGCCCATCCGCCTCTCTCCCTAGGGAGTGATAAATACTTTAAAGATCTTCTAGGCTGAGAGTAGGCCCATAAAAACTGTGAAAAAAGATTATCAATTTTTTTTAACATTGGGTTTGTAAATTCAAGAGGGATAGCTCTAAAGAAATATAACATTTTTGAGAAAAAGATCATTTTTAAAACGTTACACCGGCCCACTAAAGAGAGATGTAGATTGTTTAGCCGATGCAATGACTTCTTCATCTCTGAGGCTAAGGGGACTAGATTTTCTTCAATGATCATATTGATATTGGAAAGAATATTCACCCCAAGATATCTAGCCTTACTAACCACCCTATGATCGGCCCATTTGATTTTCTCATTCACAATAATGTGAGTTTTTTACTTGTTTAAAGCATAGCCCGAGACCTCTCCAAAGCTTCCAGCCTTGCATTCAATTGCCTCAATTGCCTTTGCGGGATCAGGGGTCACAAGCGCTAAATCATCGGCATAAGCCATAATTTTAGTGTCGAATCCATGCCTATGTATTGGAAGGATCCCGGGTTCATTTCTAATTTCTTGATAAACGGGTCAATATACATTGCAAAGAGCAGAGGGGAACAGGGGCAGCCTTGACGAGTCCCCTGTGTGATTGCAAATTGCTCTGTCTGCACCCCGTTTATCACGACACTAGCCATGGGATTTATGTATAGTGCTTTAACTTTAACAGCCTGAATAAAACCGGGTCCTATCCCCATTCTCTGCATGATGGTCCACAGGAAAAGCCAGGAGACCCGATCAAAGGCCTTTTCGGCATCAAGCAAGATTAACGCCATTGGGTCTCCTTTAACCTGTGTAGCATCAAACAATGTAATAGATCTCTTTATAAGATTAGTAGTACTTTTTTTAGGAATAAATCCATGTTGCCATCTAGAAACTAGTCTTTCAATTACTACCGATAGTCGGGAGGCTAAGATTTTAGAGTAGATTTTAGAGTCTCCATTAATTAAGGTTATTGGGCGATAGGAGCCCATTTCCTGGAGAGGTTTGTCTTTTTTGGGGAAAGTAATGATTTTTGCAAGTGACCAAGAAGAAGGAGGGGCCGAGCCTTTGAACATTTTTCATGCAGGGTTTTAAAAGTCTCTTTGATTTGATCAAAAAATACTTTATAAAATTCGAACGGAATAAGGTCAGAGCCCACGGCCTTACCATCAGGTAAACTAGTTAATGCGGTAGCAATCTCCTCCCAAGAGGGGGAGCCTTCTAAAAATTCATGATCCTCCGGGTTCAATCTTGATATCAAAATTGGATCTAAGAAATTATCGATGGCATTTTGTCTAGTCGCTACTGTGCCGACCCCTTTCTCGGTGTACAGGGCTTGGTAGAACTGGCGGAGAGCTGTTCTGATTTGGTCTGGCTTGGAGATTACCCTGGCCGCCGGGTCTCTGATTGAGTGTATCGCGTTATTAGTAATGTGCTGTCTAGTTCTCAAGGCTAACTGGTGGCCGATTTGCTTGCTAAATTTATACAGCTTTTCACTAGCAGCGGCCCACTTGGAAGCGGCTTTCTCAGCTAATATTTCACCAATTGCTGCTCTAGCTGCCGCAACCTCTAAAATGTGCAGAATCAATTTCCTTCCTTTGTTGAACTGCCCCAATAAGTTTTTTCTTCTGCGCTTGCTAATTTCTTTTGGAGCTCTTGAATCATCTGTTTTTCACTTTTATTCTTCCTTAGTGAAAACTCGAGCGTTTCCCCCTGTATGCATGCCTTTAGGGCATCCCAGACCACCCCTATTTGAGCGGAACCGTTATTTCTTTCCAGAAACTCCCGAATCCACCCTCCCATTTTCCCAAGATGGCCGACGGGTAAGGAGCTCCGGCCGGGAGCTCCCGGGCTAGGGATCGCCTTTTGGCGTTAATCCTGGAAATTAGCCTCCCACTGAACCATCACCTCCACGGTGATTTGAAGGCGCCTCTATTCGGCGATCCCCCTGGGCTTTTCCAATGCGTTCGCTGAAAGAGAGGAAGCCGCCCACAGCTACAAGAAAAACCACCACCAGCGGAATCCTAGGGTAATGGCCGAGTGCACAGTTGAGCTGCTTAATGCAGCTGAGAGGAGATGGGTTCGGGATCACCCTTTGGGTGTTGATCCAGGGCCATCACCTACCTTACGGTCACTGACATCGTTGCTCTGCCTCCCGCTGTAACTGCTTCTCTCTGGCAATGGTGGATGGTTGTTTTTGGGTTGCCTTCGAGGCGGCGGCCCTGTGCGTTTCCCGCGGCGTCTGCCCTGGTCCCCGATTTGTTTTCCCCGGTCGGAGCGGGAAGAGTGCACGGAGTTCCTGTCTGTGGCCCTCTCATTTCCCCTTGGCGGCCCCTCTTGGGGTCCGGGAGCCGGAGCGGCCTTCCTCCACCGGTGAGTCAGTTGGGTGCCTGGGGGGCCTCCATTCTGCATCGGAATGATTGAGGTCTTTGAGACTGGGGAACATGGTTGAGTCCTCCTTCCTATGTGGGGGGAGGTCTGCGACGAAAACACCGTTTGCAGCTTGTCTCGTCCGTTTGAATTTGGGCGTCGGCGACCTGGTCTGTTCCTAGTGAAGGACTGCAGTGATTTCCATCTTGCTCCCCCATCGCTTCTCAGCTGCGTCTTTTCTGTGGAATTTGGTGGGTGCGATGCGGCCATGTTTCCCCCATCTGCTGGCCTTCTCAGCGATCTGCTAGTCTCGGCTCTGGGATCGAAGCCGTCCCGCTGCACTGCGGTGCCGTCACCTCTATCCCATCTGCAGGTTTTACACTGGACTCGAGTAAGGTCTGCCTTTGTTACCGGCCCGGTGGGATGGACTAGCCCCGGATGCCTCCTCTAGTTGGTGCAGGTCTGCTGAACTTGAAATTAATTAGATCTAACGACCGTTTCTGCCCTATTCCCTACCCTTACTTGTACAAGTGTTTATCCCTTGCTCCACCGCATTTCTTATGTTTTTGTTGTTCATTGCAATTTGCATCTACGTAGATGTAACCTGTGCAACTATCTATGTAAAGCGCTCTGATACCTCCGGGTCTAGCCAGCGCTATATAAAACTCCAAATAAATAAATAAATAGTCACAATATTCCTCGTTGAATAATAAGGCCCTCTCAAAGCTCCAGGCAGAGATTTCTTTGCTGAGAAGTATCCCCTTAACTCCTAAAATTAAAGGATAATGATCTGGCATAAATCGAGGGATAAGCTCAATATTAACAGCCTGGATCAGTGAGGCAGATACTAAAAAGTAATCTAGGCGGGCATGTGATTGATGAGGGGGGGAATAATTGGTATAACCCAAATGGAGCGGTCTCAGATGAGACCATACATCAATTAGCCCGTGAACGTAAAATAGATTCCTAAGAGCCTGTAGAACTTTGGGTTTTCGACCTGTATAGGGCCGTTGATTATCCATGGCCCAATCGCAAGGTAGATTAATGTTCAAATCCCCGCAAATTATAATGGGGAGAGGCCAGTGTGCCAGCTCCCCAGTAAGCCAATTAATTACCTCAGGGTTGTCTGCAGTACTGCCGTATATCGAGCATAAGGTAAAAGAAGGCTTAGATGAAGGCCTACACTCTGTTAAAACCCATCTCCCATGCGGGTATGCCTTAGTTTGAATAATTTGGAAAAGGCTACTGCGTTGGGCTAAAATAGCTACCCCTCTAACACGAGCACTCTGTGAGGTCCCTCCTATCAAAGTATATCCTAGCGTGTTTAAAAGACCAGTCTGTGTCCCTTCAATGTGTGTTTGTTGAAGGCAGACAAGATCTGCCCCCAACAATCGTAATCCCTACGAAACCTTCTGCCTCTTTCGCAAATCGTTTAGCCCACAGACATTAAGAGTGACAATTCTAAAATACGCTAAGTTTGACATATTCATTTACCTGGGTTTCCATTGCGCTATGACAGATAAAAATACCAGAGGCAGAAAAAAAAAACAGAGAAAAAGAAGAAAAAAAAAGCCAAAAGCCAAAAAACAGAAACCAAAAACCAAGAGATCAAAATAGGCCAATCCCAAAACAATCTACAACAACAAAGCCTCATTTTGGCACAGGGAGGTATGATCGGCCCCCCTCCCCTCCCATACCTCCCTGTCCCCCTGAGCCCCCCTACACCCTCTCCTGCTGCCACCCCACCACCCCCCAAATTCACTCACCTGAATGATGGGCGCCAAAAATAGAACCCCGCCACCCAACCCCACCGTGTTAGCCAAGCAGCGTAGTTTAAACAATAGGCCAAACACGGCCAGACTCAAATTTATTTGAGTGATTCTTGCTTTTGCCGCCACCCCCCTCGCTCTTCTCCCTAGAAATGGAGCCACATCAAACCATAGTTTCTAAATCGAAAAATTTCTCCTAAGAGTGCTGACTATGCCCAGATTTTGACTTAATTTCATTAAGATATTCCTGAGCCTTAATTTCCGACGTAAAGCTGCGAGAAGAGCAATTTAAATTGATTTTAAGCTTAGCCGGATTCATTAAATAAACTTGGGCTCCCATCTGTTGGAAAAGGACAAACAACTGGCAGAGATGCCATCTGCATTCAACTGTAGCATGACTAAAATCTGGTTTGGCAAAAAAAAGACACCCCTTCAAACATTTTTTTTGAGTTCGGGCGAGCGTGTTCATATACCAATTGTCTTAGCAAAAAGTTGCCAAAATACACCAAGATGACTCTGGGTTTCTCTCCTTCATTAGAATGCTGCTTCTTAATCGTAAAAGGAAATCGGTGGGCCCTTTGTATCTCTGAGACCCATTTCCAGTTGGGATAATCGGGAAATACACCTTTCAGAAGCTTCATGATAAACAGTCGGGGTCGTCTCCTTCAACCCCTTCAGGGATCACCAGGAGTCAGAGGTTGTTCCTGCGCTGCATGTTTTCCTGGTCCTCCAGCTTCGACATGACATCCGTCATGCAAGCGCCTTGGGAGATACTTTGGGGCCGATTCCGATCTCGGTCGGAGGCGCACCCAATACCATTCGGTCGGGAAAAAAGCCATGCGAAAGCCTGTTTTCCGACCGATCCGTACAGCACACCGAACAAGCAAGTACGATGCGCACAACAGCAAAAAATCCGGCCGAGCCGTACTCACCCAAACCAGGTCCTGTTCTCCGACCGAGGCGAATCCGGAAACGCCGAATCGAGTCGCACGGAAGGAAAAATGCAGCCCCGTCCGGCCGGACAAGTACGATGCGCTTCCCGTACGCGCCGAACCCGTCGCTACGCACGGCACGTTAAAGCATCCGGGAGAGGCGCACATAAGCTCCGATTCGCGCCACAACACGATCCACGGCTACGAGACGAACACGGCACCGACGAGGACGACGCGAAGCGACGAGGACGAGGCGAAGCGACGAGGACGACGCGAAGCAACGAGAAGGACGAACGACACGAACCAACCATGAATCCCTTCGTCCCGATCATACCAATATTCTACATCTACTACCGGAACAGGCACGGACGCGTACGGCGCAGAAGGTAAGCCAGACACCAACCACAAAACACATACAACACGTACACGACACATCACACACATACACGGGGATGCTGAATATACTTACACCAGCAACAGCAGCACCATAGGGGCGGGATGCCCATCACCAATGCCACATATGCACACAGGGGCCTGAATGCGCACCACCACCCCTACCCAGGGGGGCAGGATGCCTACCACTACTACCACCCTTAGCCAGGGGGGCTGGATGCCTACCACTACTACCACCCTCACCCAGGGGGTGCTGGATGCCTACCACTACTACCACCCTCACCCAGGGTGGCTGGATGCCTACCACCACTACCACCCTCACCCAGGGGGGCTGGATGCCTACCACTACTACCACCCTCACCCAGGGGGGCTGGATGCCTACCACTACTACCACCCTCACCCAGGGGGGCTGGATGCCTACCACCACCCTTAGCCCGGGGGGCTGGATGCCTACCACTACTACCACCCTCACCCAGGGGGGCTGGATGCCTACCACTACTACCACCCACACCCAGGGGGGCTGGATGCCTACCACTACTACCACCCACACCCAGGGGGGCTGGATGCCTACCACTACTACCACCCTCACCCAGGGGGGCTGGATGCCTACCACTACTACCACCCTTAGCCAGGGGGGCTGGATGCCTACCACTACTACCACCCACACCCAGGGGGGCTGGATGCCTACCACCACCCTTAGCCCGGGGGGCTGGATGCCTACCACTACTACCACCCTCACCCAGGGGGGCTGGATGCCTACCACTACTACCACCCTCACCCAGGGGGGCTGGATGCCTACCACTACTACCACCCACACCCAGGGGGGCTGGATGCCTACCACCACCCTTAGCCCGGGGGGCTGGATGCCTACCACTACTACCACCCTCACCTAGGGGGGCTGGATGCCTACCACTACTACCACCCTTAGCCAGGGGGGCTGGATGCCTACCACCACCCTTAGCCCGGGGGGCTGGATGCCTACCACTACTACCACCCTCACCCAGGGGGGCTGGATGCCTACCACTACTACCACCCTTAGCCAGGGGGGCTGGATGCCTACCACTACTACCACCCTTAGCCAGGGGGGCTGGATGCCTACCACTACTACCACCCACACCCAGGGGGGCTGGATGCCTACCACCACCCTTAGCCCGGGGGGCTGGATGCCTACCACTACTACCACCCTCACCCAGGGGGGCTGGATGCCTACCACTACTACCACCCTTAGCCAGGGGGGCTGGATGCCTACCACTACTACCACCCACACCCAGGGGGGCAGGATGCCTACCACTACTACCACCCACACCCAGGGGGGCTGGATGCCTACCACTACTACCACCCTCACCCAGGGGGGCTGGATGCCTACCACTACTACCACCCTTAGCCAGGGGGGCTGGATGCCTACCACTACTACCACCCACACCCAGGGGGGCTGGATGCCTACCACTACTACCACCCTCACCCAGGGGGGCTGGATGCCTACCACTACTACCACCCTCACCCAGGGGGGCTGGATGCCTACCACCACCCTTAGCCCGGGGGGCTGGATGCCTACCACTACTACCACCCTCACCCAGGGGGGCTGGATGCCTACCACTACTACCACCCTTAGCCAGGGGGGCTGGATGCCTACCACTACTACCACCCACACCCAGGGGGCTGGATGCCTACCACTACTACCACCCTTAGCCAGGGGGGCTGGATGCCTACCACTACTACCACCCTTAGCCAGGGGGGCAGGATGCCTACCACTACTACCACCCACACCCAGGGGGGCTGGATGCCTACCACTACTACCACCCTCACCCAGGGGGGCTGGATGCCTACCACTACTACCACCCTTAGCCAGGGGGGCTGGATGCCTACCACTACTACCACCCCCACTCATAAGATGGACAATGCATGACACAACAAGCACACCACAACCTAGGGAATGCAAGATAAAGACATCCCCCCACCACCATGACAAGCGTGTGTAGGCTGTGTCAAATGCCTACAACACCGAACATGACTTTGAACATACAATGTGACCCCCTAGCACATGTGCCACACATATATGTGTGTGGCACCCACAATGCAAGCAGCCCATGACCATTGTGGCAATGGGGCCTAAACCCCCATCATCACAGTGACCAAAAGTGAAGTGTGGGGTCCATAGCCGAAGCACATTCTGACCATTGTGGCAATGGGGTCTAAACCCCCATCATCACAGTGACCAAAAGGCAAGTGTGGGGTCCATAGCCGAAGCACATTCTGACCATTGTGGCAATGGGGTCTAAACCCCCATCATCACAGTGACCAAAAGGCAAGTGTGGGGTCCATAGCTGAAGCACATTTTGACCATTGTGGCAATGGGGTCTAAACCCCCATCATCACAGTGACCAAAAGGCAAGTGTGGGGTCCATAGCCGAAGCACATTCTGACCATTGTGGCAATGGGGTCTAAACCCCCATCATCACAGTGACCAAAAGGCAAGTGTGGGGTCCATAGCCGAAGCACATTCTGACCATTGTGGCAATGGGGTCTAAACCCCCATCATCACAGTGACCAAAAGGCAAGTGTGGGGTCCATAGCTGCAGCACATTTTGACCATTGTGGCAATGGGGTCTAAACCCCCATCATCACAGTGACCAAAAGGCAAGTGTGGGGTCCATAGCCGAAGCACATTCTGACCATTGTGGCAATGGGGTCTAAACCCCCATCATCACAGTGACCAAAAGGCAAGTGTGGGGTCCATAGCTGAAGCACATTATGACCATTGTGGCAATGGGGTCTAAACCCCCATCATCACAGTGACCAAAAGGCAAGTGTGGGGTCCATAGCCGAAGCACATTCTGACCATTGTGGCAATGGGGTCTAAACCCCCATCATCACAGTGACCAAAAGGCAAGTGTGGGGTCCATAGCTGCAGCACATTTTGACCATTGTGGCAATGGGGTCTAAACCCCCATCATCACAGTGACCAAAAGGCAAGTGTGGGGTCCATAGCCGAAGCACATTCTGACCATTGTGGCAATGGGGTCTAAACCCCCATCATCACAGTGACCAAAAGGCAAGTGTGGGGTCCATAGCTGAAGCACATTTTGACCATTGTGGCAATGGGGTCTAAACCCCCATCATCACAGTGACCAAAAGGCAAGTGTGGGGTCCATAGCCGAAGCACATTTTGACCATTGTGGCAATGGGGTCTACACCCTCATCATCACTGTGACCAAAAGGTAATTGTTGACAAAGAAAGAGCTGCAACTGCCAAACTGCATGGATCATTCCTGGTCACAGAACCAAAAACTCATCTGTGGCAAAGTAGTGTATGTGTCCCATTGCAACATAAATTGGGGGAGCCAAATACTGTAGTGCAAATGAAACATTCCTTTGGCCATGTGCAGACAAACAACACCCATGTGTGCTGAGACCGTCAACAGTCAGCAATGACACAATGACAGAAGTGACCATCAGAATGCAGAACCACATATTTGCACCAATGGGCACACAAATGCAGATATCCTGTGGAGACAGCAGATGTGAGGTGAACAGATACCATACCATGGCAGCAATGGGACACACAAACCATGATCACTGTGCTGACCGATGACCTAGGAGTCCCAGGGACAGCAGGGGAAACACACCAAACAACATACAGCCAATGGCACACCCAAGATATGCCAATGCAGTGGTGCAGATGCACAAACACAAACAGGCAGACCAACACTGTCATCATACACAGCAGGTGAGGGGTGGGGGTGCCAGTGTCCCCAGGCAACCACACAACACATGAGGAGAGCTGAATACCAATCATACAGATGTGCATACACTGCCACACTAAGGTAACTCATGGATCCAAATCCCCTATGTGGGCAAGCAGGCATTGTCAGATGAGAGGGAGCACAAAACACACGTCACACAGGCACGTAGGAACAACAACTGACACAGCAAGACACAGACGCACCACCCCCAGGGCCCCCACAATGCGGTGACCCTGGGCTGAATAAAAATCCCACTGTGATGACAAAGCTAAATGTCGTTCACACTGTGAACCACAGTCAGGTGTCCTGAGCAACAAACTACCATCACACCTACACAAGCACAAATCAATCAGCATGGCCAGTAAGCCAAGGCCAACATGGAGGCAGGGGACTAGCTGGGCAACAACTCCCATCTGCACACACTCAAGACCACACCCCTCGACCTCTAACAATGAGCAGCAGTGAAGTACACATGCACTGGTGACATTGCACATGCACCCATGACTATTCCAGGGTGGTGGGTGGGAACCAAGGTGCAGAAACACATCACACATGGCCACTCAACAAGACTCCTGAATGTCTGACACACTGCACACTACGCTGTACATGGACATGACGGCGATACCACACCAACCAATGGGATCCCAGCCACAGTCACACACCAATGAAGAAGCCAAGGTCACCCACAAAGAACACACATAGACAACAACCAACATTGCAGCCCGGACCCTGAGGAGTGCCAGCAGTCACACACACAACGTGTCACAATCACTGAAAGACAACACGAACTGAAAATCACATGACAGGGGCAAACAACAAGTGCCAAGGGGAAACCTGACTGTGACCCATCTGCGTCTGCACACAAACTCAGCCCTGACAGCAAACACACCTATGGGTGACACCCTGATGACCAGTAATGTGCCATGCACCCACATCACAGAGAACACAGGGAGAAGACTTTGGGGGAACATAGCTCAAGTCAGCAAGCATCACAAACAGGTACAACACTAGGGATCACAGCATGCGCAGATAAATGGAAGTGAACACACAGACATGCACATACAACACACACCTTGGGCGCAGGCAATGTCACACGTGTACACACTGCCATGAGGGGACTCCACTCCTGTGTGAGGAAAGCTGTGCCATATGTTGCCTCAGTAGGGCCCCATCATGTCAGCTGAGCACTTGGTCACACAATCAACAATTAGCACCAAATGAGGGCTCCCATCACATCAGCCTGGTCATGGATGTGCCAACGGAATCATCAGCACAGATCCAACACACTTGTATAGCAATGTTGCACTGACTACACGGATGAGTCCTTCCCCATTGATGCCCAAACCTGCATGTCCACTGGAGATGGCAACACGGTCAGGGAAGTAGACAAATGCAACGATGGCAGGCACAACAGATGTGCAGGGGTGGAAGCCACAGATATGAAATTGCTAATGTAAGTAGGAAACCCATTGCCAAATACTGAACACATGACACCCTCAGATGCTGCTATTGATGATATGGATACACCACATGATAGGACACATTCCCCCTGGACCACATGGGTTCCTGCACAGTAACACTTCATAATCATGAGACCAGATATCACCATCACTGCAGCAAGGGCATGGTTAGCAGCACCAACAACATGTACATCTGAAGCATGAGCACTAGAGAAAAGAAAGTTGCTTTATTCAGCATATGTGTTGATTGAAAACGACGTCCAGAAAAAATAGAGCAAAGGCCAATGGCCAGTCCATTGTCAAAGTTCAAACAGGGTGACACTGGCAGATGTCACCCTACGCATGCCTGCACAAAACCAGGGACAATCCACTAGGAGGGGCAACCGGGGGCAGGCCAGGCACCGCAGGGACAGGATCAGGGCTCACCAGGGGGAGTCAGGGAAGGGGTGGTGGGTGCTGGCGAGCCACTGACAACTGCAGTGGAGGTGTCTGACATGGTGTGTGCCGGCACAACTGGGGGGCATGACTCAGATGTCGTGGGTGCCGGCACAACTGCAGTGGACCCTGCAGATGGAGTGGACAGGTCCGCCACTGCAGTGCCCAAGTCAGACAGGGCGGTAGTGGACTCCACTGCAGTGCCTACCTCCAGGGGAGGAGAATGGGGAACAGGCAAGGTGGGTTGGACAGAGGGGGAGGACACCCTCACCACATCAGTGGCACAGACAAGCGCAGCGGGGGTGTGGTGCTGGGAGAGCAAGTGGCAGGGGGAGAAGGCCTGATCCTCTTGGGGATGGTATATCTGTGGGTGGGGGAACCTGGGGCAGGGTGTGGTGGGGGCACCTGTGCAGTGGGGGCCTGAGGGATGGAGGACGGAGACCTTGTGCCTGAGCTGCAGGGCGGTGGTGGGGTCTTGCTCTTAGGACTCCGGGGGACTTGCGGGTGGGGGCCTCAGTCCGTCTGCGCCTGGGGGAGGGTGTCCGGGGGCGAGGGGCACTCTGCTCCGTGTGGGTGGGCTTCCTCTTCCCCCGGGATGCTGGAGCAGCTTCATCGGTGGGGAAGAGGCCGAGGTCACAGAGGAAGAGCTGCTGTGACTTTGGGGTTGCAGGTGAGGCAAGGGAGGGTGCTTTGGAGGGAGAGGGAACTGAGGACTGCGCAGTGCATGTGGATGCGTGTGTGTGTTCCAGGGCCCCATCCCCTGTGAGTCTGGCTTCAGTCCCCTGAATGTGCGTGCGTGTGCGTTTTGTCATTGGCGTGTGTGTCAGTGTGCTGGATGTGTGTGTGCTGGTGTGTGCCTGTGCCGGTGTGTGTGTGCTTGGGACGGGTAAGGTGCTGGGGAGTGTGGATGGAGCAGAGGCAGGAGGGGTGAGGGACCGTTTGAGGAGGGACACTGCTGCCGTCAGGGAGGAGTCCATGGACCTATTGCCCCTCTGTAGGTCAGACATGCCCGATGAGATGCCCTCCATGAACGACACCAGCTGAGTCAACAGCGCGGTGTGCGCATGGAGGACACTCAGCATGGCTGTCTGCCCTACATGGAGCTGGCGAAGGAGGTACACAGACTCCTCACTCAGGGCAGCAGGGGACACAGGGGCAGGGGGTGCGGTGCCTGGCCCAAAGGAAACACGCTCCCGGACATGGGAGCCTCCACGGACCTGGGGAATGGGAGCCGATGGGAGGGCGGTGGTGGTGCTGGTGGTGGCGGGGACAGCAACACTAGCTGGGGTGTGGTGGCTGCTGACACCCGCCTCCACAAGGGAGTCATCCTCCGAGTTGCTCTGGTCCTCAGCTGAGGTGGATGCTGCTGAGGACTCCTCGGTGTGGCTCCCTCGCCCTCCGTGCCACTGGGTCCCTCCGACCACTCCTCGGCTGCTGACCCAGTCTGGCTCTCTGGCTCCTCCTGGTCCGTGGAGCTGTCCCCTTCCGTGGCCGTGGATGTATCTGCAAACAATGGGGATACAGACAGACATCAGTCACCTGCACATAACGCACACACCACTGTGAGCACAGCACATCACAGAGCAAGCCCTGGCATCATCAGTTGTACATTGCTAAAAGTGCCCTAATTGAACAGGAGAAGTCAATTGTCAGTCCGATGCCAAGCATGGCACTCACATCCCACATGGCCTTGCACCCATCTGTCTGGTGTCTGTTGGATTGCAACACCCCAGTGTTGACACATGCACCAAGTACACAGTAGTTGGACAGTGCAGAGGACACGGTGTGGCATGTGGACATGCACACATCACAGCTCTTGCCACTGAGTCAGTACAGGTTTCCGGATGAAAGGGATGCCCAGAGTCAAATAGGAAATGCATGTGATGCATACCAGCGACAGACACCATGATGCACCCATGTCCTGATAGCCAGCGCCACTATGGTGTGCATGTAGCACATGTCACTCCCCTGCAGGCTCACCAATCAGTAGACACATGCCATGGCGGAGGCATGACTGCAAAGTCATACATCACTGTCTCAGTGATGTATGACTTTGCAGCCAGACAACAACACTCTGCACTGTGTCACAATAGTAGGTCATGGGGAATGCAAGTCCTGGAGCTGCACAAGTGCACATGTACATCCCCCCCACAACACATCCTCTTAACCCTCATCTGTCCAGGTCATACCTATTGGACATATGGTAGACCTGTGACACTACCCTCTGAACCTGAGCCCCTCACACTCTGCTGTGCATGGGGAACAGCTGCCTGAACTTCACATTCACATGCCCCAGTCTGCATGGGCAGCTGATCAGACACCTATGTGTCACACAAGTATCGTCTCCTATGGTCACATCTCCAGTGGCATGCTGAGCCCCTACCAAGAAACTCCACAGCAGTCCTGGCGACTAATCCACAGCACACTGACACAGAGGCAGACACCTGAGGGGTCAAATCACTGCGCACAATGTGTCAGCTGATACACGGGAGTGGGAGTACAGAGTGTATTGTATGGCCTGGAGTAGGCATGACTGTCCAGCCCCACATGAATGAGGGATGAGCCCTGGACTGTAGGCAGCTGGCTAAGTATGTGTGACACACGTCATATACATACTCCTGGGGCCCAAACATTGTTCCCACCCGCAGCATGGGTGTGTGCCAGATACCCCAGCCACATGTGGTGGATCAGCTCAGCAATTGGACCACAGATCAAAGTAACACGCTGAATACATGTCAGAATACAGGCATTGTGTAAGCAATGGACCCACCCATGATGCCCACCACAGAGTCAGGGAAACAGATGCTGTCTCCCACCTTGAGTCAAGCAAACTGCAAGGACACAGTCCTAAGTGACAGAATTCCCTGCATGTAAGGGCCACACCTGGGTATCAGATGAGGAGTGGGCAGTGCACAATAGAGGGACATGGCTCCTGGACAACATGACCGCTGTACTGTGGCAGTTTAACCAGGCCCGAGGAGGGCACATAGCATGTTAGACAGAGTACACAGTGCAGTCTTTGACTCACCCCTCCTTGCTGCTCTCTGGCCTTCAGCTGCCCATCCAGGTCTGGAAAGACCACCGCCAGGATCCTGAGCATGTGGGGGGTCAGGGTCCGTGTTCCGCCCCTCCTGCGAGGAGGCGACAGCTTCAGCTGGACCCGTGCAATCCTCCGGGTCCAGCCCCGAAGGTCCTGCCACCTCTTTTGGCAGTTGCGGATCCGGCGCTTGTAGACCCCCACGGACCGGACAGCCCGGACGATGTCCTTCCATATCTCCTGCTTCCGATGGGCAGAAGCCTGTCAGGATGACAAAGTGATAAGGCCATTACTACACATGCAACATATCCGTGCATGACACAGTTGCATATACATGTCGCAATCACAGGGGCACATGGTGTACACAGGCAGTGCACGGCTGCCCATGGACAGTTTTCCAGAAGTCACTACATGGTATCATTGCATGGGGAGTAAAACCCTGTTCAGAAGCACTGTCACTGCACCATACCTGTCCAGTGCAAGTCACTACACACTATGGGGGGTGACAACTACTCAGTGAGCCTGCTAGCCAGTGGCGTGCAGACTCTCAGCCTTGCTAGTCAGACAAAATGCACATTCAGAAAGGCAGTGCACAGGACACTCACCTGCTCCCCTGGTGTCCCATACAGCTTGCTGTACTGTGGAAGTAGGCTGTCCAGCAGGGCCTGGTTCTCCTCAAGGCTGAAGGCTGGGGCTCTCTCCACAGTACGTGCCATTGCAGGGTCCAGAGGGGCAGAGACAGCAGCAGTGCAGTGGCAGATGTCGTCCTGGAGCATGTAGTGCAGGCAAGTGGGCTCTCAGGGGAACAGCCAGCAATATATATGTGCTGGAGAGGCAGATCCTGTCCCTTGTGTCCAAAGTGATAGGTCCAAGTCGTTTGCATCTTCTGAATCTGGCCAATCCATGGAATAGCAGCACCAAAACACGCCCACAGCATCCTTCAAATCTTCAACTTCATGACATACATGATTTTGCAACATTGTTGTGGGTGACCAACTGAATTCCCAGCAACCGACTCGTTCGAAATTCGAAAACGCGTCCGTTGCCAGGCAAGCCCATTGTCAATGGGTGCGCACCGATCGGTCCATTGCGGTTCAACGCGCACAGGGGTACAACGCGTACCCGCACACATTGAAGGCAATGGGCCGGCCGGAGGCACCGATCGGTCCATTGCGGTACAACGCGCACAGGGGTACAACGCGTACCCGCACACATTGAAGGCAATGGGCCGGCCGGAGGCACCGATCGGTCCATTGCGGTTCAACGCGCACAGGGGTACAACGCGTACCCGCACACATTGAAGGCAATGGGCCGGCCGGAGGCACCGATCGGTCCATTGCGGTTCAACGCGCACAGGGGTACAACGCGTACCCGCACACATTGAAGGCAATGGGCCGGCCGGAGGCACCGATCGGTCCATTGCGGTACAACGCGCACAGGGGTACAACGCGTACCCGCACACATTGAAGGCAATGGGCCGGCCGGAGGCACCGATCGGTCCATTGCGGTTCAACGCGCACAGGGGTACAACGCGTACCCGCACACATTGAAGGCAATGGGCCGGCCGGAGGCACCGATCGGTCCATTGCGGTACAACGCGCACAGGGGTACAACGCGTACCCGCACACATTGAAGGCAATGGGCCGGCCGGAGGCACCGATCGGTCCATTGCGGTTCAACGCGCACAGGGGTACAACGCGTACCCGCACACATTGAAGGCAATGGGCCGGCCGGAGGCACCGATCGGTCCATTGCGGTACAACGCATCACTGTACATGTGACTGGCATAGGTCAGCATGCCTGTCTCAGATGGACATATGCCAGCCACAGATAGCTCCCAGGGAGTGAGGGGCACACCTACATCACGACAGCCTGTCCAAACCTTATCATAAGGCATGTAAGGCTGCATTTCCTATTGTGTGTATGTTGGTGTACATGTTGTCCTGTGGGTGTCACCTGTGGGCAGCCACCCCCAGGCTGTGCACGTGTTCATGGGGACAGGATCCTGGGTGTTACGTGTACGTGACCACTGTGATGTGCAACTGTTCATATCTGTGCATGTGTCATGGTCACATTTCACAGTGGTGTTTGTGTATGTCATGTCACATACCCCGTGAGTCCCATGTGGGACGGTATGTTTGAGCCAGGGTGTCCCAGTGGCACAATAGTGATGGCCCTCCACAGTCTTTGTGCATGTAGTGTTTACAATGTCTCTGATTTCATGTGCACAATGGGAGACAGTCTCCACATCCACGTTGTGTGTGCATGGACTCTGATGTTGTGCGTGTGTGTCACAGACGTCCATGTCTGTCCTGCCATGGCAAGTGTGGCCACTACCTGTGGGGGTCATGTTTGTTTTGCTGTGGTGTACACATGATACTCCAGGTGATGCCAGTGTCCATGTGGCATTACAGGGTCCCTGGGAATGTACCTGTCGTTGAGCTGTGGTGCCTGGGGCACATCTGTCCTCACATGTCACTGTGGGGGTGACTGTGACACGGCATCATGATATCCAATGGGCCAACCTGGGACAAATTGATGCCACCTGTAGGACCGTGTTGACAGATGTTGCCATGTATGTACCATACATGTCCTTCCGGTACTGCACACTTCATGTAGTTGTGCCTCATGATGATGTATGTTGGGATCTTGAGTGTGTTCAATGCCGCATATGTGGGGTGACTGACGATCTTGCTTACTTCTCCTCTGCACTGCAGGGCTCCTGCTGTCCATCGGCCATTCCCAGACCTGGCAACGATGGTGGAACGGGACAGCATCCGACGGTACCGCTTCACCAGGCAGCTGATTGAGGATTTGGCAGTGCAGTTGTCCCCACATTTGCAGCCTGGCCGGCCGTATCCTACAGCGCTGACCCCCAAGGTGAAGGTGATGGCAGCCCTACACTTCTTTGCCACCGGTACCTTCCAACATACTGTGGCGTCTGCTGGTGGGATGTCACAGACCATGTTCAGCCGTGTGCTCCGCGATGTTTTGGCGGCAATGTTGCTCTTCCTGAACCGGTACATCTATTTCCCTAGACTGCGACGACTCACTGACGTGAAGAGTGACTTTTATGCCCTGGGGAGGATGCCGCATGTCATTGGCTCCATTGATGGGACACATGTGGCTTTGGTACCACCACAGGCCCAGGAGCAGGCCTACAGGAACCGCAAGCACTACCACTCGGTCAATGCACTGGTGGTGTGTCTTGCAGACATGACCATCACACACGTGTGTGCCCGTTTCCCTGGTTCAGCACACGATGCCTTTGTGATGAGGAGTAGTCGCATCCCCAGGATGATGGCACAGATGCAGAACCAGCGTGCCTGGCTTGTCGGTGTGTACTGACTTTGTGCCATTGTGTGTGATCTGATCTGTAGTATTCCGCCCACTTTTCCAAGTCAGCTGATGTGCACTTGTCTGTCCGTAGGTGACTCGGGATACCCCAACATGCCGTGGTTGCTGACACCCCTCAGGAACCCTGTGACACCTGCCCAGATGCGCTACAATGAGGCACATGGTCGGACCAGGAGAGTGATTGAGCGGACCTTTGGTCTCCTGAAGAGCCGCTTCCGCTGCCTGGACAAGACCGGAGGGTCCCTCCCATATGCCCCTGCGAAAGTGTGCAAGATTATCATCGTCTGCTGCATGCTACACAACCTGGCAGTGCGGAAGGAGTTGCCTCTCATCCAGGATGACGATGACCAACATCCGCCACCTGTGGAGGATCCTGGCCTGGACCAAGATGCCAGTGACGATGATGATGATGATGGTGATGGTGATGTCCGCACACAGCTCATCACCAACTTCTTTAGCTGAATGTGAGTATCCTGAGGTGTCATGTGAATGATGTGAGTTGGCATGATGTGTGGGTGGGGCTCTGGCGCTGTTGGAGTGTGTCCATGGGCTACTTGACTGGATGTGTGTTGCGATGTGTGGTTACAGGTGGGCTGTACTCCCCAACAGTGTTGACATGCTAACTTGGTTCTGGGTGGGTATCTTGTAACATGTATTGTGCATGAGTTTTGCTGTTCTGTCCTGTACTGCATTGCTTTTGACTGTGTGTCATTTCTGTCCTTCACAGGGTACTTTCAGATTCGTTTGGTCAACTGTGTCCACCGACGACGTGATTGCACATCCAGGCTGGTAGCTGTTGTGTCCCTACAGGTGATGTGCGCCACACCCATGGACTTCCTTCCGTCTACAGTTGTTGACTGCGTGCCCGCTACCAGGTGGGGTTACCTTGCATCTGTAGTGGTTACGGCATGTTGCTACTGTGTAATAAACCTGTGCTTCACTTAGTGATGTGCGTTGTCTGTGGTCACACATTTGACTGCCATTTGCTTACTGCACCTGTGGGCTACTTGACTACAACTGGGAATGGGTGTGGTGTCTGGCAACATCAGTGTAGGCAATGAGTCAGATGGCCTAGGTGTGTATGTGTTGTGTAGCCCTGGTGGTGTGTCTCCCTCATATGTGTCACGTTGCCTTTACTCACATGCCTGTGTTGTCCTTGCTGTTGCAGTTCGCATACACAGTGTAAGTTTGCAGTTCATCATCCCCATAACAGCACCCACGTTGGAATCACGACAGAGGCAAGTATGGTGTATTAGTGTGTTTATTGTGATACATTTGTGTAAATAGTGCATAGGATGTGTTGTGCTGTACATGAATCTTGCAATCCCAAGTTCCTAGGTGAATTGAAAGTCCGGGTAGACAGGATCCCCAGTATCGGGGCCACAGTTGTCTGACACATTGGTCCAACTTGTACTCCCCATGCAATGTGTGGGAGTAGTGTTGCCGTCAACAGGGTGAACAGTCTGTGCACAAAGGCGAACATCCAGAACAGGTTCAGGCTTCCTGGGAGTTGCGCTTGGCCATCGGCCTCTCACTTTCCCCTCCTCGGACGACCCCTCTTCTTGGGGGGGCCCTCAAGTGCAGGCTGCTGCGGTGCAGGGGACTCTCCGCCAGAGTCCTCCTCCCTCCCTGTGGCAGTTGCAGTTTGTTCGGTACCAGATGTTGTTGGCACACAGGGAGGTGTGGACTGGTTGCTGTTCATCTGGCGGAGGCATTGTAAAATGTCCCTGTGCACCGCCGTCATCTCATGCAGTACATCCCACTTGGACTCCACGCGGGACATGTGTGAGTCCACACGGGACATGTGTGACTCCACGTGGGACATGTGGGAGTCCAAGCGGGCATGATGGGCAGCCTGCTGCTGTTTGATGTCTCTGAGGAGCCCCACTACCTGGCTGAGCTCTCCGGTGCTGGACTGGTACGCATCAGCTATGCGTACCAGTTGTGGGTCGTCATGCACACCAGCAACGTCTGCAAGCAGCGACCTCTGTCTCCCACCCCTCCCACCACCCCTGCTGACATGTGCAGTGTGTGCAGTTGCACGCACAGATAACCCTGGTCCACCTTGGGGGTTGGTGGTGGTGGTGGTGTCCATGGCCCCAGGTTGGTCCAGGGTCACTGCGCTGGTGTTGCTCCTTATTCTGTCCATGTCGGCAGGGATGGTATTCGTGGTGACAGTCGTTGTAGGGGTGGGTGCAGGGAGTGCAGCTGGTGGTCCTGCTGGTGCTGCATGGTGACTTGCACCGGATGTGCCAGGTTGTTCATCGTCCGAGGAGGACAGAGGCTGTACGACGCCAGTGAGCTCGGCATCCTCTTGAGCCTGGGACTGGGACTCCTCAGCGTCTGCTGCTGTGTCCCCATCATCACCTGTTTTTGGGAGACACAAACAATGTATGTCATGTTTCTGCAGGCATCAGTGGTTGACACACATGACAGTTGTGACTGTGCCTCTGGGTGCGGGCCTGTACATTGCATTGTCCTAAGTCGTCACAGTCAGGGGTTGATATTGGTGTGGCACATTGTCCTGCATTATTTGGGCATTTCTATGTATTTTCTGGGGTGTGAACATGGTCTGCATTGCTTGTGTTTGGTTGACAGCCAGACCTCCTTCCCACCCAGCCAGCCAGTCAGTTATCCCACCATGGAACGTGCTTGCGTTGCAGGGAGTGTAAGTTGTCTCTCAGGATGTCAGTCAGTGGTGTCCTGCTGTTTGTTGGTGCACAGTTGGCAGCAGGGCCTTGTGCTCCCCACAGCAGTAGCCAGTGTCAGCCATCTTGTGAGTCCTTCTCCACTCCCTGTGATGTGAGCATGGTTCAGGGTGGTGTTGATGGGACAGTTGTGGGGGTGAGCTATGTCTGTGACTACGACTCCCATCATGCCATTGCCTCCACCCCACTTGCCAGCATTCCCATACTTACTTGCTTTTGTGTGGAGTTCAGTGGGTGTGGGTGTGAGGGCAATGGCAAGATGGCTGACAGTGGTGTCCTGCTGTTGGTTGGTGTGCAGTACCCAGCATGCCCTTGTGCTCCCCACGACACAGCAACAGTGTCAGACATCTTTTATGGGCCTTTCCACTCTCTGTGGGATGTGCATGCGTGAGTGTGAGCTTGCTGGGCCATGTGGTGGGGGATGTAGGGCTGTGAGTACGACTCCCATCATGCTATTGCCTCCTCCCCCTTCCCAGCATGCCCATGCTTCCTTCCTTTTGACTCTGCTTCCCTGTGGGTTGGGCTGGCTGTGCTGACAGGATGGCTGGGAGTGTTGTCCTGGCAGTTGTTTGGCTAAGAGTCCCAAGAGTGTCCCTGTGCTTCACACAACATAACCCAGGGTGGTGGTGCTTTGTGGGATCTTGTGTTAGGATGGAGGGCATTGCATTCTACCAGGTGGGTACTGTGGAGTTTGTGTTGGGGAGGGTGTGAGGGGAGGTGCTGGTGACTATAGTCAGTGCTGCAAGTCCCCCTTCCCACCCAGCCAGCCAGATATCCCACCATGGAACGTGCTTGCATTGCAGGGAGTGGAAGTTGTCTCTCAGGATGTCAGTCAGTGGTGTCCTGCTGTTTGTTGGTGCACAATTGGCAGCAGGGCCTTGTGCTCCCCACAGCAGTAGCCTGTGTCAGCCATCTTGTGAGTCCTTCTCCACTCCCTGTGATGTGAGCATGGTTCCGGCTGGTGTTGATGGGCCAGTTGTGAGGCTGAGCAATGTCTGTGACTACGACTCCCATCATGCTATTGCCTCCACCCCCCTTCCCAGCATGCCCATGCTTCCTTCCTTTTGACTCTGCTTCCCTGTGGGGTGGGCTGGCTGTGCTGACAGGATGGCTGGGAGTGTTGTCCTGGCAGTTGTTTGGCTAAGAGTCCCAAGAGTGTCCATGTGCTTCACACAACATAACCCTAGGTGGTGGTGCTTTGTGGGATCTTGTGTTAGGATGGAGGGCATTGCATTCTACCAGGTGGGTACTGTGGAGTTTGTGTTGGGGGGGGGTGAGGGGAGGTGCTGGTGACTATAGTCAGTGCTGCAAGTCCCCCTTCCCACCCAGCCAGCCAGATATCCCACCATGGAACGTGCTTGCATTGCAGGGAGTGTAAGTTGTCTCTCAGGATGTCAGTCAGTGGTGTCCTGCTGTTTGTTGGTGCACAGTTGGCAGCAGGGCCTTGTGCTCCCCACAGCAGTAGCCAGTGTCAGCCATCTTGTGAGTCCTTCTCCACTCCCTGTGATGTGAGCATGGTTCAGGGTGGTGTTGATGGGCCAGTTGTGAGGCTGAGCAATGTCTGTGAGTACGACTCCCATCATGCTATTGCCTCCACCCCCTTCCCAGCATGCCCATGCTTCCTTCCTTTTGACTCTGCTTCCCTGTGGGGTGGGCTGGCTGTGCTGACAGGATGGCTGGGAGTGTTGTCCTGGCAGTTGTTTGGCTAAGAGTCCCAAGAGTGTCCCTGTGCTTCACACAACATAACCCAGGGTGGTGGTGCTTTGTGGGATCTTGTGTTAGGATGGAGGGCATTGCATTCTACCAGGTGGGTACTGTGGAGTTTGTGTTGGGGGGGTGTGAGGGGAGGTGCTGGTGACTATAGTCAGTGCTGCAAGTCCCCCTTCCCACTCAGCCAGCCAGATATCCCACCATGGAACGTGCTTGCATTGCAGGGAGTGGAAGTTGTCTCTCAGGATGTCAGTCAGTGGTGTCCTGCTGTTTGTTGGTGCACAGTTGGCAGCAGGGCCTTGTGCTCCCCACAGCAGTAGCCAGTGTCAGCCATCTTGTGAGTCCTTCTCCACTCTCTGTGATGTGCGCATGGTTCATGGTGGTGTTGATGGGACAGTTTTGGGGCAGGCAATATGTGTGACTGCGACTCCCATGATGCTATTGGCTACACTGACTTGGCCAGCATACACAGAATTCCTTCCTTTGAGTGGTCTTCACTGTGTGTTGGTGTTGTTGTGGTGGCTACATGTGTGGATGTGTTTGTTAGTTCTATTTGTGCCACTGCCTAGCTGTAGTTGTGGTTGTGTTTGTACATGTGTTGGCACAGTTGGATGTGACTTTTTGATGGCATGTGTTGTGTTTCTCTGACTGACATACACATTTTGGGATGATTCTGTTCTGGTTGCTGTGTGATTGCTATGAGTGCATGGTTTGACTCTCCCCTTGACAGTGATGTGTGTGTGTTTTGTGGCAGTATATTGTGTACATTTGTTGTGTACTCACCAGGCTCTGGGATGTCCTCTAGTCCATATATGCTCACTGGCGGTAGGATGGCCCGCACCTTCTCCTCCCAGGGCCTGAGGTATATTGGCTTGGCAGGAGGGCCACTGCCGGTGTGTTGGCTGTTGATGTAGTCTTGCTTCAGCAGTTTCCGTACCCTCCTGCGCACGTCATACCACCTGTTCTGGATGTCGGTCTTTGTGCGCCGACATGGTGATTGGGCGTTCACCCTGTTGATGATCCTCTCCCACATCTTGGTTTTCTGCGACATGGGGGTCTGTTGGACCAATGTGCCAAACAGCTGTGGCTCTATCCTGAGGATCTCGTCTACCAGGACTTCCAATTCACAATCTAGGAACTTGTGATTCTTCTTGGGGGGCATGGTGATGGGTGGTGATGGTGAGTGATGTGTGTGTTGGTGTGCAGGTGAGGGTGTGTGAGTGTGTGTTTTGCTGGGTGTATGTGAGGTAGGTATTTGTTGGTGTGCTGCTGGTGTGTGGCTTGTGTGAGGGATGAGCTGTGGGTGTGTGGTTGCTTTCTCTTGGGTGCTGGCAGTGGAATGGCATTTGCAAAGGCTCATGGTAGTGATTTGTGTCCTTTATATAGGTGGAGTTGTGGGTGTGTCTTTGTTCTCTGTCCCCACCCCCCCAGTATTTATTGGCTTGGTAATTGCTTGTTTGGCCTTTTTTTGGGTGATTTTTCCTTTGTGTTGTTTGTGTATGTTGGAAACGTTCTTGTGACCGAGTCGGACCCTGCATTGGTCTCGTACGGTGTTTTCCGTTTCGTTCACGCTGTGTTTGTGCAGTTTTCTATGCTGCGTACACGTCGGTCGCGGTGTTTTGTGTTGCTTCGGCTCGGTTTTGTATGCGTGTCGGTCGTACGGCCTGTCCTCCGTCCGACTCGCTCGTGGTTTTCGCGCCTTGCATCGTACTTTGCGGTTTGGAGTTGGAGTGTACGTTCCGGTCGGATTTGTTCCGGGTGCGTGTCGGTCGGTTGGATTCGCGTGTTTTTCCGGCCGGATTGCTATTTTCCGTGCGGCTCGGTCGGTCGACTTGGTTTCGTTACGTGTCGGTCGGATTTTTCGCGCCTTGCATCGTACTTGGCGTGTCGGGCGCCACGGGTACGTGTCGGTCTGTATTTTTTCCGGATCCGAGTCGGTCGGTGCTTTTTCCGGCCCGAATCGGAATCGACCCCTTTGTGTTTTTAAAGAGCTATCTTCAACTTCCAGGCTCTCAGTATGATTTTCAATCATCGTGACGCATTCAGCAATTTCTAAGCACATCTTGTTCAGTTTCCTTATCCCCCCCCTGTAGTTTTTTGGCGGCACCCTTTGCTTGACTATTGTCCGCCCGAGCTTCTTTTTGAAATTGTTTGATTGAAAGCAGAATGGAGGACAAAGAGGGTTCTTCTTCTAACTCTGTACTTGTCTTGGTTCTGTCCGACCCAGTTGCCCTTGGTGGTTCCTCTCCATTGGGAAAGGTAAGCTGCGAAACAGAGTAATCCCATTTTAGGTGGCTGTGGCTTTCATGCTGTTTCCCTTTTCGCTTGTTTGATATAGTCCTCCGGCGCTGCGAGGTGCCTACCTCGTTCGTGGTGCGACTGCAATTTGAGTCTGACTGTGCATCACCACTTGAAGATGAGTTCCCACCGAGGAGTCCAATCCATCAGTGACGGAAAAGAAGTGTTCCCCCGCTAGCTCTGGGGAAGAGATCGGTCATAAATACTGCCCTCCGGCTGCCACGCCCTCTTCCATTACTGCGGCAGTAGGGATACTTTCTACTTGTCCCGGTTCCGCCGGGGGCCTCCCAACTTGACACACTAGTCACACCTTTAGCTGAAACCTTCTTGCTGATTATTCCTTTAGGATCCCCCAATACCTGGAGGGTAGCGACTGCATTGGGCCGGGCCACCTGATTGTCTGGTTCAAGGCACAGGGGTAATTCCTGGCCAGCAACAAGGTTAGGGTGGGGGGGTGCAAGTCGGGTGGCTGCACCAAATCCAAAAGCTCAGTAGTTGGTTCAAAGGCTACCTCCGCATTATCAGGGTCATCAGTTCTCCTCCCCTTAGAGCTCATAGAACAGGAGGGGGGAAACAAATTTGCAATAGAGGGTTGAGAGTCCCCCCTTCTTTGAGTGCAGCCCCCCAATCACCCGATTGACTGCTTTCTTGCCACCTCCTCCAATGTCCCTTTTTCCTCTGACGTTGCTTTCAAAGTCCAGCGCCGATGCAGCCGTGCCAGGAGCTCCGGTGCTCATGGGAAGGATTCGCGTCTTAGTACCCCTTATGCCTCGAGTAGCCATGTTGCTCCTCTGTGATGTCCTTTTTGGAATGGCCTGCCCGAACTCTGCAGAAGCCGCAGAATGAAGGAAGGAAATTACAGTGACCATCAGAAAATAATCCAAAGGAATCGGGCTGCCGCTCAGTGGCTCGAATCCGATTCCACAGGAAAAACGCCGGAGTCCGCCCAGCACTAGGAACAGCAGCTTTCTGAGCAGAGGCCAGACTCCAAGACACATGGCCGATCAACTGAGAAGCACATTGCCGGCGGCGAGCAGCACGGTGAGCTATTCGGGCGCCATCTTCCCTATTTGGGATCATAATTATGGTCCGCATACAAATTGTACCATACTTCTATATAGTGTAACTAAATCTGTCTATAGTATACCTAGCTCTGCATCAGTCAGGTTTGCTAAGTCTGGATAAGGTGTATAACCGGTTAAGACTGGCCATGTTGTTCCATCATTACTGAGGGGACCTAGTCTGACATTTTCTACTGCAAGTGGGAGGGCGCCTAGGAACCAATTCATGTGTTCCTGATAAGTTAATGGGATTTCTAAATAACAAATATGCTTTATATTGGTCTGGTACTGTTACCTCAGAGTAAGCCCATTTTGTAGCAATATTTGTGCTAGTGCATGTCTGCAGTTTATTGGCAATGCAACTTGTCCTGGATAATCATTGGTAATCATAGAGGGTACCTCTGTGGGGTGATCCTTTTAAAGGTTCAAACTTAAACAACCTACATAAAAAAATAGGGGTTCCCTATTTTGCTGAAGAAGATTTTTTCCCTAACACCACAAACGTCTCCGGTTAACTGGTGAGCAGGGACTTTGGGCGCACAAAAGAAAAACTACTCGGGAGACCTATTAAATAAGTATCCAAGCTAGAACGCTGGTGGCACGAGGGTCGTACGGTTCATACTTTATCAGTAAGACTGTGCATATGGACAACATAAACGTCAAAACGGTGCAAGACTGACTACACGCCCACCATCAGGATATGTTGGCCTTACTCCTGGCTGGCTCACAGTGCGCCCTCTGGATCTTTAAACCTTACAAGGTACCGGAGGCATGTGCATCCTCAGAACATGACAACCCTGACTCCTCAAGGAAATCGTAGAAACAGATCTGTCCCTTTCGTTAGTAACTCATGCCTGCCCAAAGTGAGACCCAAGAAATATTCGAATTGGCATTTCAATCATTTATTGAAGCATTATGATTCCTGTGTAAAATACATGTGCTGCAATAATGAATAGAAGGAAACAAAACAGAGTAATCAGCATCACAAGAATGATAAAGATGATGAACAGTTCAACCATTGTGCTTACATGGATGATATCCTTACATATAGTTATAGTTATGCTCCTACCTAGCGCTCCCTATCCTAGTGTGCCTAGTGTGGGTGAATCTGTCAGAATCCCTTAAGGTGATCTAACTTACTGGTTACCTGTGGGTATGTTTCATTGGGGGCCTGTTTTGTTGCAGAGCTGGGCACTAACCTTCTAAGGAGGTAAACAGGATTCAGCTGAGCTGGAATTCCGGCATGGGGAGACCTCAACCTTCTCAGAGAAATGCTCCTCTGTCTAAACAAAGGAGTGATGCCATTTATATAATAAACTTCACCGCTGTTACCATGCCGAAGCCCCAGTCAGGCCGCCATTATTGATTCTATCTTTACAGAGCTGTTTCCAAGCAGACAATAACAAACATCACATTTTGCGCTGTAAACTTAGCCCTCGTCCAGAATGTTCAAGGCTCTGATAATATGCCTACGAAGAAATGTAAATGTAAGCAAAGCCATTTCAGAGAATTTTATCCCATACAGGTATGCAGGCAAATGTGTGTCAAGTGTCAACGTTCAAGAAAGATGTCAACTTTAAATGTGAGCATGTCAAATGGTGGTGTTCTTGCCCAGGCCCAAATGACCACATAACACTTCCTTATTCTTATCAATTTTTGCCTCAGAATCCTCAATACTCATTGTACTGTATTCACCAAGAACCCCAGAAACTGTGATTCCTGTTTTGGAACCAAATATAACTTCTGTCTTTTCACCACAAACCCCATATTTTCTAGTAATTTCACTGCCATATTCGTATAGTCCTCCACTCTTGACTTCTCTTGATCCATAATCAAAATATTGTCTAGATATATAATCAACCGTACACCTCGTTTCCTTGGAAAAGACACCACTGGACTTAGAACTTTTGTGAAACACCACAGGGATGATGAAAGACCAAAAGAAAGACAAAATAAACTTCCACGTCTTTCTGCCCCATCTGAATTGAAGAAATTTCTGATGTGGTTCCCAAATTGGAACAATTAGATAAGCATCCTTCAAATCCAATCGTGTATACCAATCGCCATTCTGCAATATATCTCTTAGGATATACCTTCCTTCCATTTTAAAATGGTGATAGACAACACGTTGTTTAGACTTCTTAAATTTATAACCGGTCTCATGCCCTTGTCCTTCTTTTATACAAGGAAAATGTTGCTTACAAATCCTCATTGTTCATGAGACACCTCCAAAATGGCACCTTTCCCCCTCAACTTTTGAACCTCCTTATCTACCAACTTTGATAGGTCTCCACTGCACTGTACACCTTTGGGAATCCAGGTTTGGACTGGCTCTTCTATAATATTGATGCAATAACCTTGCACAGTTTCCAAAACCCTAGAATCCCCTGTTATCTGAATCCATTTGTGATAAAATTGGGCAAGTCTGCCGCCCAATTTCAATGGAATAGCAATAAAGTCTAACCTTACTTGTACCTCGGAACCGACATTCTCCATGACCTCCTCTTCCCCTAGGCCTCTGCCTGTAAGGTAAGAAACTGGATGATCTCTATGATCCCTGATTCTGTGAGGGTCCATACCCACGGGAAAATAACCTCCTCGTAATTCCCTGGCCTCGGCCAGGAAAACGACCCCTTGTTCTCCCAACCAGACCAAAAACACGATCATTGAAAACTCTTTTTATATTGCGCTGGGACTTTTGAATGGAAGAATATGCCCCCACAAACTTTGATATTTCCTTGATGAAATCGTCACCAAATAAGAGACCTTTAGCCAAAGGCCATGCCTCATTATTTGCCAGATCCACTCGTTTCGGATCTATATTTAACAGAATACTTTTTCTGCGTTCTACTGAGAGCACTGTATTAGCACTGCAGAAAATGCAAACAGCACGCTGAACCCATTGTCTCATCTCTTCCACTTCTAAATTTTCCTTACTCACATGGGCTTCCTCAACCGTATCAAATATCTTCATTAGAGGTACTGACACATTTGCAAACCTTTGTATAAGCCCTTACGTGGATCACGTCTACCTTTAGCAATGAAGGGCAAACTCTTTGCGTCCAACTCCGGAGTCACCATCACTTTGTCTGCTAAAGTAGGCCTAGGACACTCTGATCTTAGCCATACCCTGATCCCCTTAGGAATTTGTTTACTTAGCCAAGAATGCACATAATCTGCAACGTGCTCCACCGGAGACCACTCAGGAGAAAGAGGGTGTTTGATCAAAAGTGGGTCAAACATGCAATCCCCTAAAGGATCTGTCAATATCTCAGGATCATTGACTTTTACACCATCCTTAACTTCCTTCCTTGTAACAAACTAGTACTCCAGTTCATCCTAGTCAAATTCTAAAGTGCAACTTAGCTCAATCTTGGCACTTCCTGAGGACTTATCATACTGCACCACGGAGTGCTTACGACCGTTCCTTATACTTCGGGAGTCTTTTTTTGGGTCTTTAATCCACCTACAATGCGTGTCCTCAACACTTCCATGTCTCGTGCCTCCACAGAAAACATGATCTGTCACTGCAGATTTTCTCCTTTTTGTTTAAGAAACATCCACCACAAGGTGCTTTCTTTTTCTAGATACTTTACCCCTCTTCTCATAGTGCAAAGTATTCTCACCTGCTGACCAAACTTTCTCTTCCTCAGAACCTAGTCTTTTACCCAAGAGCATAGACTCTAACTTCTTTTCCAGTCTACTTCCAATCTCAGAAGACATCCTCTCAAGTACACCCTTCAACGTATCCTCTAACAAGGATTCATCTCCAGACTGAATCCTCTCTTCACTCATCCTTACTTTGCTGAAAAAAATATTATTTATATTCACAAATCCAAACCTTCAATATAGATCAACTGCAGTAACAAATATTAACACATTATCCTAATTCACCTTCTAAATCTAAAACCAACCGGGCAACTTCAACAACTTCTTTTTTCTTCATTAAATATTCCTTTCAGCTGCAACTGCCGAAATCAATACCATTACATTACTAGCAAAATACTTATTCCATTCAATTCTATATGATGTGCCCAAAAACCGAAGATAGCTTCCTATTGACGTCACTTTCTGATCATCCAATCATTAAACACACCTCTGAGAGCCATCGCTCCTAGGTGCGTTAATCCTACTTCAATTTTGCTGAAATTGTTATCTGTGCATCACTAGCGTTTCGCGCGCAACCTCCGTGCGACACGAAGAGATATGTACTACTCACAGCTCAATTTAACAACATGAGCCTCCAAAAACCAAAAAGCCCATGTGGCACGGAGTGCACATGATGAACCGATGCAAACAATACAGGCTTTTAACAGACCAAAGGCGTATGTGACACGGAATGCTTGCATTGAGCCGACGCAACCTCACAAGCTCCTAATTATGCACGAACCCTCAACTGGCAAACCCATGCAGCTCTCACAGAGTGCTCGCGCAGAACTGCACGAGCTAGCTCTTCAACTGCCCACAAGCCCCACGATCATGCGGTAGCGCTTACCAAAAATAAATTAGCTCATGTAAAGTTTACAAAATAAAATTCTGCTCTACTAAACCACATCACAATCTCACGCTCAAAGAACTCACTCAAAACCCATGCTCTGTAAGCTATAAAACATACCCTATTACCATCAATAGTCAAATATATATTATATATTATCTTAACCCTCAAAATATACTTTTTTAACCTGTAATAACGTCATTAATGTATACACAAACACTCATTTTTAACTGACTTCTAGTTCTCTTCATACAAGTACTTATCTGCAGGAGCAGCAGCAAATAAGAAGGATGATGGTTGAAGGTTCTGTGCTTTTATTATGTTAGAATTCTTGTGTTCTGAGTTCTTTATGGGGCCTATTGTGAGTAGTAGCAATAAAGGAGATTGCATAATGTTGGCCTCCAGGTCTTGCCACAAAATCCATCCAAATGTTAAAGTATTAAATTATAACAAATAAAAAATTGAAAAGTCAAAATATTGTTTTGAAACCTGCTTATTTGGCAATTGGTTTTAAAAACTTTAAATTGACTAAAAGAAAGTCTTTGCATATTGGCGCTTTGAGTGATTTGCCTCAGATTCCACTGTTTTTTTCTGACCGCAGAAAGGAAAAACAGGCTTTAACTTCATCAGAGCTGGTGATCTTGGGCTGCGACCTTCAGTTGCAAGGCTCCCAGGAACCTGTGGTGGTTGACCATGGTGATGCCTTATTATTGGCAGCAGTTGATAATCTGAGTAAACCGTAAGCGCTGCTTGTTTTATGTGTGGATAAGTTACACAGTGAGAAGCCCTTGTTCGACTATAGTCTGCCGGATAAAGATTTAGATTTCCAATCATTCAAAAGTAGGGCGAAAGGAGCCACAAAGGATGTAAAGGAAATTACCTCCACATCAAAAGAGACATTACCTCTCTTCGAAAGTAGCCCTGTTCCTGTGGACGACCTTTTGAATATGCCAGATTTGATCCTGATTAATTGTTACCACCTTCCTGGAGATGATATCCCTGTATCTCAACCCCTGTCCATTTTTTATGGCATCTTAGATTCTATTCTAAAGTTACTGCAAAAGACAACTGTGAACTCACATCATATACTCAAAGCTTTAGCTGCTATCTTGTTTTCACTAACAAAGGGTGGTGTCAAAATTGGGCAATACAAGGGCTCTCTTCCATCTCCGCCTCCTATAATAACGGAAACAGACAAAAAAAAGAATAAACATAGCAACCCAGGCTGATTAGCCTTCTAAGGTCACAAAAGTTAAGACAAAGAACCAACAAAAAATGATGCCATCTATTATTCTGTAATTTCTATGATCCATCTTCCTCATTTGAGAATTAGCAGTTCACTTCAGAATCATTATCATCTGTTTCTTTAATACTGATGTTACAGATTTTTTATAAAAATCAAAAAGCACTGTACTCCTCTATAAAAAAGACCTGGACATGATGGAATCAGTCTCTGAATCATGTCATCCTAAGAAATTGACTAAAAAGCAATAAAAGAAAAAGAGAAAGGCTAAAATATGGAGGTTAACAAACACGAAAGATCAGGTTTCCACAACAATTAGCATGTGCTGTACACCAAGAAAAAGCCACGCCAAGATGAAATTAAGGAAGTACTACATTCTGATATTTCATCATTAGAGGAAGTAAGTGATTCCCTAGAAAAAGAAGAGCCTTTAGGACTGAGGGTCCCCGCAACAAAGGTTCCCACGGTATGCCCATTTCAATCTATGCTGAATCCTTTAGCAGATATATACAAAGCTACTCTCCCGCTTGAGAAAAGAGTACATCCGCACAGTTTACACCATCATCTTCTTATCTCAAGCAGGCCTTCTCATCAAGAGCATGAGTACGTTTTTTGACCCCAATAAAGCTAGTAATACAAGTAATATCATTGAATTGTAGTCCTTTTTCTCTGGTACAACTGGCCTATTAAACAGAGGAACAGTATTGAAATTGCTACACTTGTTCTTGTTACCCCGGTTAAAGTCCTTAACTTCTGCAGAAATACAGAAAGTTTCTTTTCAAAACAATAATTACCATTCTTACAGGGCAGTGCACTTTTGGTCAAAGTTGGCTCCAGCTATTATTGTGGAAAATTAAGACTTCTTACAAAAGAACAGCTATGATGTGCTCCCAGTAATGGAACTCTATGAAAGAGAGGTTGATGTGTAAAGAAGCAGCTTTTGATTTAGAAGCATTTGAGACAGAAATTAATAACCTCCAGAGTCCAGTAGAATAATAAAAACACATGATTCAGATATGGGGCACCAACATTCAAGCATAGATCGATCATGGTCCTGGCGTTCTGGGGCTTTGAATGGAAACAGCTGGAAAGGTCAAGATAACCCTCAGTATCTCATTTAGCAACAAAATATCACTAATTTATTGGAATTTGGCTGGGCACAATAAATTGAAAATAGATGACCTCAAGGCGCAAAAAGCTTCTATCATTTGTCTTCAAGAACCGTGACTAGTTTCCGATGTGGTGATTGAATCTCATTATGTTTTCAGTAGCCCGGATACTCCGCCAAAAGTGGGCATTGCTATACTACTTTCAACTGAATTTGACTGAAACATTAAACCAATCCTATAACACAATAACTCTTTGCAGTACATACAGATTGATTTCCTAAGATATAATGGAATTGAAGGTCGCTCTATACTTTTGTTTAATATTTACATACCGACTGGCAACCAGTCTAATATCACTCTTGTCAAAGCATTAGAGTTCACAAACTTAATTTTGAATAAGGAAAAAGTCTCCTGGATCATTATCATGGGTGACTTGAATGCCAAAGTTTCTAGTAACATAATGCAAGCCTTTGGGAATATTGAAATAGAGGAAAGTTGGAACATCCCAGAAACATTGTTCCCTAGCCGGTTGCGATCCGATAAACAATGTAATCTTCATGAGTTGAAACACTTTGGTGCTATAGTTTTAAATGGCAGATTAGCCCCCGATATTCCTGCAAAGGCTACAAGGTCTGGCTCCAAGGGCTCATCAATTATTGATTATGTGATTGTATCCTATGCAGCCTTTTATATTGTTCAGGAAATGAGGGTACTGAAATTGGAATTCAGGGATCATGCTTCTCTTCATATAATAACATCTCTGACCTTTACAGCAGCCGTCTTGCAACAAGAACCACTTCAGTTAATATTTAAGTGAAAAATGCTTGTCTTAACTGGAGCCCAAGTAATAATAGTCTTTTTAACTATTTAGTGCTCTCTTTTTTAATATAGCAATTCATGAGCCTTGCGCTGTAAACCCTACTGGGGCCTTTGATTCCTTGTGGTCACTTTGGTACAATATGTGAAAGGCAGAGGAAAAGTTAATGTTCACTCTAATAAGATAAAGAGGGATAGAATTGATATTTTGTTCTCTAAGGAGATAAATAAATTAACACAGAAACAGTTCCTCTCATTCTCAATAGAACAGTGCCACCTACTAAGAACTTTCAGGAAGAAATGAAACAAAAATTCCAGATGTCGCTCTAAAGAAGTGATAGCTGGATTTGAACTGGTATCACCTCTATCGTGCTGTGAAAGAAAAGAACTCAAGGTTATTCTGGCAAATCGTAGCCCAAAATTGTGGTACAAAAATGAAAGCTTCTGCAAATCTAGTAGCCGCAAATGATTGGGTAGTCCACATGTTGAATCTCTATAAGAAAAATATGGATTTCAGGTCCGTTCTTCGTAGTATTAATGCCAGCTCGAACATCAATTGGCCTTCGCTGAAACAAATAGTTGATTACATAAACAAGACAAGATCTTTGGCGGCCTTAGGCCCAGATGAAATTCATGTTGTTGTCTCAAAGTACAATGCTGGTCTGTGGGCTGAACTTTTGAGGCGATTGTTTCTATATTGCTATGACACATGTTCCACCCCAAATTCATGGCAAGGGAGTATCCTTGTTCCTCTTCATAAAAAGGGCAGTAAAACCTATGCAGGAAACTATTGTCAAATTGCTCTCCTGAATGCTGTAGGGAGACCTTAACCCGAGGAATTTTAGAGGAACTTGAAACGTGAGCCTACAATGCTACTATCATCCCATTAGAATGTTCTGTCTTTAGAGCTAATTGAACAGTGAGTGACAGCATTGCAGTATTTCATACTATCTTGGATACCTATGTAGGGGTCAAAAGCTAAGTGGTGTATATTGCCTTCATTGACTTTTCAACCACCCTTGATCTCTTGGATAGATTTGTTCTCTGGCATAAACTATTGTCATTGGGCATACTTATTAATTTGCTCGGATACATTATCCTTTTGTGTTCCTCAACGTGGTGCAGAGTTATACTAGGGGTAAATAGAGGGTAAATAGAGGTCTCTCCACAGTCATTCCAACATATAATTGGCTAAAACGTGGATGCCTGTTAGCTCCTTCGTTATTTTTGTTTTATATGTGTGATTTCCCACAACAATTTCAACAATTGAAACATTTTCCCCCCAAATTGGGGAGTTATCCTTTTACAAACACTTTTATACGTGGATGACATTATCCTGTTTGATTTTACCCCTGTGAGTTTACAAAAATGTGCAGGAATTATTCACTTATGTCACAAGCCATTTCTTAAAGATAAATATTGCAAAATCAAAGGTCCTAATCTTTATTGGCAAGAAAAGAGGGTTAACTTATAACTGGTGCATGGATCACAAAAATGTTGAGCTTGTTGATCAGTATGTTTATCTGGCAATCACTTTTTATAGCAACTTCTCTCACAAGTTACACTTTTCTAACTCAGAAGAAAAAATCAGGTGTTCTACAGAGCTAAGGGAAAGAGACACTATAAAAATCCACTAGATATTTATAAAATAAAGATTCCCCCTACTTGAATATATCCTTGGAATATACCCCTATATCAAGTTGGTACTGTTGGTCCTATTTGGAGAATTTATATGAGGGAAAGATTTTATTTAAATTCTGCTGCTTGAGCTAAGCTATTCCAGCACAAATTCTCAGACTAGAGTTTGGGCTTTCTGGTGCCTATTTCCAAGCTCTTGCAAGCATCATACGTTGGGTTTATAAGTTCATCCATATGTCAACATTATCCTTAAGGGAGCTGCTCAATGCAACTCTGGAAAATGAACCTACACAAAAATGGCTTTTTATAGACATCTGTCCTTTGCACTGGAAAAGTTTAGTTGTGATAAGGCCTTTTTAAAACGATGGTCTCCTAGGCAGCTGCGTCAGTTTTTGAAAGTTCAAGTGGATAAACTAAATTTCTCTAAATATTTAGATCATGTTGGTAACTTGAAAATATATAGCAGTTTTGTAGCGAATATCCGTTGGGAGAAAACTCATTTATATCTCTCCTATTTAATTTCCCATAAGGTAAAACTTTTTCTCTTGCTCCTTCGAATAGGGAACCTTCCCCTTAATTCCATGATTGTGAGATGGAGAGGGTCTCCTGTAAACTCTTCTACCTGTAAATTTTGTGATTTAGGTAACAAAAATCATTTTCCCATTCTCCATCTATATCCAGAGTTAAGGGATATGAGAAAGCGTTTTTTTATTTCCTCTAATCAAACATTTTAATATTACTACACATTATGAATTGATTCATTTTTACACTCACGCTGAATGAATAAGTATGTTTTACAGTATTCAAAACATTTTAGGAGTTTTTGGCCATTATTTTAATGATTCGCTGAGCACTTTTACATCCTGCTCCCACTTACCTAAATGTGGAGTCCCTCAAGGCTCCTCCTTCAGTCCGACTCTCTTTAATTTTTATGTCTCCTCTCTAGCGAAAATTGTAAGGAAATGGGGTTTCGAGATCTGTTCGTACATGGATGACACCCAGCTGATCATATCAATTGGGGAAAAACATGACGAAACCCGAGGCGAACTAAGTGCCTCTCTGAAGTAGCAATTTGGATGACAGATCACTATTTGAAACTAAATGCTGGCAAAACAGGGATCTTACTCTTCGGTGAGGCCCACTGAATATGGGGCTCCTCCGGGTGGCCTACTTCATTAGGAGATGCGCTAAAACCCAAGAAATCAGCAAAACATCTCGGGGTCATCATTGATGACTCACTTTCCATGCAGGAACAAGTCAGTGCCACTTGTGGCAAATGCTTTGGTATCTTCAATCTCTTGAGAAGGTTGTTCCTGTAGATACCGGTTGACTGACGAAGAACAATAGTCCAGGCCCTTATAACCAGCAGATTGAACTGTGGCAATGACCTGCATGTGGCTATGGTTGATTATCTATTCACTGGACTCCAGGTGATTAAAAACGCTGCTGCCAAGCTGCCCTGCAATAGGGACAGATACAGCTCGGCTTCAGCTTGCCTGGCAACCCTACATTGGATGCCAATGCGAAAAAGAGACAGCTTCAGGTTTCTCTGCCATACACACAGGGCACTAGATAACACTGGGCCCAAAATTCGTCAAAAATTCAAAAACAAAAGAGGGTCCCTGAACAAACCAACAATGATGGAGAAGATTCCAGGGATGGATACTAACAACAAAAAAGAAAAAAGCTTCTCCAATTGACTTAATATAGGAATAATACGTTTACAATATAGAGAATCATAAATCAGACCAATTCTTTTCATAATTTATTTTTCATAGAAGATATTTGTTTTTTACATTAGAATATATTTGTTTTATATAAAAAATATGTGCATAACCTTTTGTGAGCTCCAAAAAGTTCAAATCATTTATAAACAAGAACAAGAAAAAAAACGAAAATACATAGTATATTTGAAAGAACAATCACACCCAGTCATACTCTACAATAAGGGAATGCCAAAACATTGAACACAGGTAAAACAATTTATCATTATGTTTATTTTGATGCCTTAATTTATAAAACAAAAATTAGATTGCGCAGAGTTGCGCCTAGCCAAAGTGGAATTCTACAATCCCGCGCTCGATCCGAGGTTACGGAACCTTGCACTTGCTAAAGCCAAGCGGGAAAAAAAGTTAGAACTGACGACCGCTCGTTCTCACACTTGGCAGCGGAACATTTAAACACTTTACCCCTAGACCTTACCGACAACCATTTCTGGTTAGGAAAAAAAACTAAAAACATGGTTTTTCAGAGGATAATGCATTTTCATCGGTTGATCGTAAATTTAATTTCCAGTTCTCAGTTGGGAGAATAGGGAGCTTTCTAGCATCATAATATCCTCTTGGGGAATGAATGTTTGGGCTCTATAAATACAGTAATTATGAATAGCAGCATTGTTTCACCTAATGTTTGTTTGTGTTACTATGAATTTTAAATTAATGATTATTATTGTACTGTATTGTTGATCTCTGTTCAGGTGTAAACCAATTTTTAACATAATTGAAACTTAATATTATTATTTTTGTATTTTGTTATTATTAAAATATTGTTATTATGATTTTTTATAAATATTTGTTTATAATATTTCTATATTTAGTGTACAGTATTACACTACTTATGGAGGCCGCTGTGTGGTCCCAGGTAGTAGCCCTGACCTCTTGGGGTGTGCGGCGCTACCCTCTGCCTCTGCCTAGCACAAGAGTCTGTTGCCTAGCTTCCTGCCACGACACCTTCTAGGTTCAGTCCCGCTGTCAACCACTTGGTAGTTTGTTTCTTCTTGGTAATTTTATTTGCCAGTTTCTTTCTTGGTAATTTTATTGTTTTCACCATTTGCACTGTTTGGTACTTATTTTGCTTACTTCTGGTTTGACTTAGTTTATTTTGCTGGTTGCGCTCCCGGCACACTCCCGCTGTTGTTTCCCACCAGCTGGCTCCCGCTCCCAGCCTCCTGCCTCTCTGACAGACCCTCCCACCTCCCAGGCTCATTGGGGTCTGGAGCTTTCTTTAAAGGTAACGACTGTTTAGTCAGACGCCGGGTAAATGGTGAATTTTCTCTGCTATTTACTTGGCTGTTGGTTAAATAGTAAAAATTATTTACTATTTGGCCGGCGGCCTGGAGAATAACTGAGAAACTTTAATATTTACCTGCCCACTGGCTAAATAATAGAGATTCTGCACTGTTTGGCATGTAGCCATGCAAGTAGCAGAAAATCTTTACTATTTATCCAGCTGCTAACTAAATTGTAGAGATTTTGCACTGTTTGGCCATCAGCCATGCAAATAGCAGAAAAATGTATCCGGCCGCTGACTGAATATTAGAGATTCTGCACTTGTCGTGCAAATCATAGGCGCTGAAGTAGGGGAGCAGGGGGTGCTGCAGCACCCCCAGAATAACCATACTGGAGTTCAGAAAGCAAATGAGCGATAAAGACACCTTTACATTTTGCTGTGCCTTCATAGACAGAGGTCAAATGTCAGGCTATGTCTTCTCACAAATTGCTGCTTATTCTTTTAATGTGGAGAGTAGTGTTTCTTTCTCTAACTGCAAAGTTAGAGGATTTTATAAAGTAAACTAGCTGACAATCTTGCTGGGGTACATGGAGTGCTGTAGGATGTTAATTGTTTTCTAACACCACATTTAAATGCCTGTAAATTAATTGTACAAATATGTCAAAATATGTCAGCAGTTAGGGAAGCACAAACAAAGCATGTGTTTTTGTAATTCTGAAGTGTGGTGGAAACAAATATTGTAATAGGATCAAAACAAAGCAAGACACTTTACTTAGTGATATGCAAATGACATATTTGTTGAAATACGATTTCCACACATTATCATTTGTGTATTTTATCAGCAAAACCACATGACAGTGTGAATTTTTTGGCATTTCAATGGAAAATGTACTGTTGTCTGTAAATTACAGTGTGTTACCACACCATGCTTTAGTAATACATTTGCCACAGCACCACTGGCTACATACGACACCATCATCACTCTCCTGCTGCATAGTCAAGGCTAATTTGCTACACTTGTTCTTTGTGTGACGTCTTCCAGTGCATTACCTGCAAGAGTGACTGCAGTTGTGCTGGCCGTGTTAACCTTCAGGATCTTGGTTTTTCCCCTGTGGATGCTGAGGCCAAGTTGTGCTGATGTGACTGCCACTTTGTCGGTCTTCTCTTGCATCTGTAGATGGGTAAAAGGAATGTCATAGACCCATGTCTAGTGTCCAATCATAAGTGTTCAATTGTACTTCTCAGGTCTACAATATAAGCATTATGTCCTCTGTTCAGTATTCTGTTTTCATTACCGTTCTGTGCCAGGTGCTACCATAATGTTTACTATGCTATGACACTTATATCGAGACTCATCTGTGATACTAGATTATGTAGATACTTGTTGATGTTCTGACAATGCCTGTATCTCTTTGGGGAATGCTGGCCAGTCCCTGAAACAGCTCTGCTCATTGCACACTCCTATAAGACTATTACAGCACAGCCTCATTAGGACGACACATCACAGTCAGAGCGTTTCAACACTTTCTGTTGGAAAGGCCCAACCGCGCTCTAGTTGTTGGGGCCATATTAGAACAAGAAACATTTACTACACTTCCTGACAGGCCCTACCTCGCTCTAGTTGTTGGGGCAAAAGCGGCACATCCATGGTGCCGACAGTGTCTGGGGAGCAGTCTTGAGAATGGCCAATATAAACCACGCCCGACTGCTGATTCACACTTGGAGTTGAGGATCCAGAACGTACGCATCTCTCCCACGACTCCATGCATCACGCCAACGGAGTCCCCAGCAGTTTTTGACCCACTTCAGCAACTGAGACTTAGTAGCCTGGCCCCCCCACAGCTTTGGCCCGCTTCAGCAACTGCGACTTAGTAGCCCGGCCCCCCACAGCTTCAAGTATGCCCTCACCTGTGAAGCCTCAGTAATCCGCACGGGAAGTCCAGGTAAAGTGTCATACGGATCCAGTCAGCACAACGCTGCAGTCTGCCTGAACTGTCAACAACTTAAAGGTATTGCAAGCCAAGCTTCCAGTCCACATTCAAGTACTTTCCATGTGAACCTTCCTCAAACTAAAGCGCGCATTCAAGTATCCTGAAAACGTGCAAGTACATAGAAACTCATATCAATGCCTTGTTATTGTGGGACTTGCACTGTACAGGCGCAGGACGCTCATAGTCCATGATCCTACAACGACTTACAGGAGTGATGCAACTTCTGTAACGGTTGAATGTGAACCTTCATTACATATCTTCATTCTGATATATTAAGTACATAAAATAAAAGGAGCGTTTAGCTAAATAGTAATATATGTGAATGTCAGAGTGTTTAATTCTGTTGTATTTCTTGCAGTAAATCCGCCCGTGTCACATACACCAGGGAAGACTGCAACAACCCATGTTATCCAAGTGGCTTTCCAGTTGATCGCAGGTAGGGGCCAAACCACATTGACACAAGGATACTGTAGGTGGGCAGTGGTCTAGTAGGCATGCTTAGGAGAGGTGTAGTAATTCCCATTCATCCTTTTAAGGTGGACGACAGGAAGATGAGATCGAACAGACGACATCCAGGAAGGCCCTCCTCCCTGCGCTTTATCAGTAATTCTTGAAGTTCATCCACATTCAGAACGGCGGGTAGGGCACTTGGAGAAAGGTCCATATCGTCTCTGCAACATTGTGATGCACGTTGACAGGTAAGAGTGCATCACTGTACCTTGACAGGGAGAGTATGGCCAGGTCGTCTGCAAAATCCAGGTTGTTGAGCTGAGTCCAAGGTGTCCACTCCATCCCATGTCTTTTCCTTGCTGTGGATGTCTTCATGATTCAGCCCATTGCCATCAGGAAGAGAAAAGGCGAGGGCAAACAACCCTAGCTGACTCCGGTCCTCACTTCGAAGGCTTCCATGAGTTACCCTCCATGGACTATCCTGCAAGTCATTCCCTCGTAATAGTTCCTGATGATTCTTACAAGTTTATCTGGTGTACCATAGTGGCAGAGGAGTTTCCAAAGGGTCGCTCTGTCCACGCTATCAAATACCTTCTCAAAATCAATGAAGTTGACATAGATGGGGGAGTTCCATTCCATTGACTGCTCAATGATGATGCGCAGTATTGCAATCTGGTCTGTGCAGGAACTATCTTTGCGGAAGGCAGCTTGCTGGTCTCGTAATTGGGCATCGACTTGTTCCTTCATTCTATTCAGGATGACTCTGTTGAACACTTTGCCTGGCATTGATAGAAGATGTATCCCTCTGTAGTTTGCGCAGTTACTCAGGCCACCTTTCTTGGGTATCTTGATCAGATATGAATGAATGGATGAAACATTTATAAAGCGCACTGCCGCTCACTAGGCACATCCTGGCGCTACAAGTTATGAACTGATAACCCAGCAAAGCTAGCTAGATGAGAGAGTGGCAGAGTGCACCGGGGGGGCAAAAAAGCCAGGTCTTTAGCTGCTTTATATTTAAGAGAGCTTCCAATTCTATGAATAAAGGAGGACTGGGGAGCTGGTTCCATGCATTAGCTCCCAGTACTGAAAAAGATTTGCCACCTCGTGTTTTAAGTCTGAATAAAGGGGACTTAAGATGGTTCATGCGGGATGATCTAAGGGTTCTGAGGGTTGTATAATGTGAAACTCTGGCAATCAGATATTTTGGACCGATGACTTTGAAAGCTCTGAAAACCAGTACCAGAACCTTAAAGAGGATTAGTTTGTGTACTGGAAACCAGTGTAAGACTTTCAGTGCTGTGGAGGCCAAACTACATCTGGGGAGATTTGGCACTAGTAAGGCTGCAGTACGCTGCACCATCTGAAGTTTATGGAGGATGTATTTTGAGGAGCCTGCAAAAAAACTATTGCAAAAGTCCAGTCTGGAAGTGATAAGGGCAAAAGCAATGGTCTTCCTGGCTGCTAATGGGAGGAAGTTAAAGAACTTCCTTAAAGATTTAATTAAATTAAAACATGTCCCTGCCACAGCGACGGCTTGCGGATGGAAGGAGAATGAGGTGTTGAACTTTACTCCAAGATTTCTGGCCACTTCCACTGTGGCAGGGGGTACTGACATTGGCCACCACTGCGATGGTGAAAAGCAGTTGGATTTGCTGAATAGCAGGATTTACGTTTTGTCCATGTTGCATTTCAAATGGGTTTTTTGCATCCACAAGACAACTTCAGTTAAACAATTTTGGAAGTTAAGTTCCGATTCTGAGAATTCTGTATCCAGTGAAAGAATCAACTGTGTGTCATCAGCATATGAAGACGTCGCGATTTCAATGGACGCTATCAAAGTAATGAGATGGGCCATATACATGTTGAATAATGCAGGGCTAAAAGACGAGCCCTGTGGAACTCCTGATGCTACTGATCTTTCTACCAATGAGAATTGTCCTAGAGAGACAACTTGTCTCCTCCCAGTTAGAAAGGATTTAATCCACGTCAGCGCTTTGTGGGAAATACCGCCGTCCTTAAGACGTTGGAGAAGTATCTGATGAGAGATAGTATTGAACGCGGCAGAGTGATCCAATAGGATTAATACCTCATTATTTCCGTGTCCAAGGTAAATCTAATGGTCTCAGAAACTTCCAAAAATACCTATTCTGTTGAATGTTTAGAACGAAAACCAGATTGCTGAGGATGGAGTGCATACGAATTTTCAAGAAAAGAGGTTAATTGGTCATTGAACAATTTTTCAAGTATCTTGGTAAGAATCGAAAGCAGTAAAATGAAATGCAGATTAGATAAGGTCGCTGGATCTACCAGGGATTTTTTTTGCAGGGGTTTTACCACTGCCAATTTCCTGTCTGAGGGAACATCAGCTGTAAATAATGAAGAGTTAAAAATAGGATTGATAACTGGGTTTACTGTATCAACGGCCTTGTGAAGAATAGCAGGGGGACAGGGATCGTTGGGGGAACCCGACTTGAAAGAAAGGATAGCTTGCTGTGATTGTGAAAGTGTAATTTCATTAAAAGGCTGTCAAAGTTGTAATCCCTTTCTTTTTAGGTAACATCCAGTAGATCGTCATTGGTAAATAGAGAGGTCTTAGTGAAGTCTTGTTGAAGGGCAAATATTTTAGCCATGAAGTAAGAGGCGATTTGATTGCAGAGAGTTTAAGAGGGGGGATGTCTCTAACTAGTATCCTAGGCTGTGGCCTATGGCAGTGAAAAGAGCAGTAGCAAGGGGGATAAAGAAGAGGAAAACAGGGTTTGGAACTCGAATGATTATTGTCGCTATTTAAAGCTTAAAAATTGCAAGTAAGTGTCGTATTATGTCGGTAAATGTGAATGGTATGTTAAACAAACAAAAATATGGAGGGCTCATATGATGGCTGGCCTCTTTTGCACCTCAAGTTCTCTTTCTCCAAGAAACTCACCTTAAAACAAACTCACCGAAGCTCTTTCTCCCTAGGGTTTTCTCAAATGCCTTTTTTGCATCAGCCGGGTTGGCAATGAGGGGAGTAGCTATCTACTTCAGTAGAAGCGTGGCTTGGGAGTTTGTCCAAGTCCAGAGAGATCCTCATGGAAGATGGTTATGGGTCATGGTTAAAGTAAATGGGAGTACTTTGAATTTTGTTAATTACTATGGTCCAATTATGGATGACCCCTCAGCGTTGATGAAGGTTTATGAACTGCTCAGGGGAGCCCCTGGCCAGATCATTCTTAGAGGGGATTTTAATTACATCCAAGACCTAAGAAAAGATACTTCCAATAAAAACAAGAAACAACTGAAGCCAAAGACTAAAAAGGTCCTTGATGCCATAATACAGGATTAGCAGCTGATTGATCCATGGCGTAAAGCCAATTTGGCAGCATGCGATTATACTTGCTACTCCCGTCAATTTCAGACAGCATCGCGTATTAATTTTTTTTATCATCTCGGTCCCTGAATTTCGGAGAGGCAGAAATTGGGGCCAACTCTTTTTCGCATCCACTCTTTTATTAAGTTTGACCTAGAAATCGAAGAGTGGAAGAGGACAAGATCCAGGTGGCAGTTGGATCGTCTCCTTCTCCTAGATCACCAATGGGTTGAAGGCTTCAGAGAGTGGATACTCGACTATTTTAGGATCAATGAGGGGACGGCAGAACCATTCTCAGTATGGGGGGGATTTAAGGCGGCTGTGCGTGGCCAAATGATCGCCTTTTCGGCCGCTCAATCCAAAACACGACGTATTAAAATAGCTGAACTCCAGCAGGCAGTCGAAAGTGCCCTAAATCAGATAAATGCCCCTCTACGGGGCCAGTTTGAAAAGGCTAAAAAGGCGTTAAGGGAATTTTTCTTAGTAGAAGAAATTAACAGCTCCGGGACTTTTCAACAACGTGTATATGAAGAAAGCCAAATGGTCGGCAAATTGTTAGCCGGGTCTACTAAGACTAGACAGAAAGCGGCCTTAATTACAGAGGTCATAGATCCCAAGACCGGAGTCGTAGTGACGGATAGGGATGGGATTGCTCAAGTTTTCATGGAGCATTATCAACAGCTCTACACTACCAAATATGCGGTCAGGCAAGATTTAATACAGAATTACTTCAAAGGCGTAAATCTCCCGAGGTTGTCTAACTCCCTCATGGACCAGATTCAACTTGGCATATCAGGCGCTGAGATCCTGGTAGCCCTGAATTCAATTGCCGGAGCGAAAGCCTGCGGAAACGATGGGCTGCCCATAGAATTTTATAAAGCATTCGCAAAGGAGTTGACCCCCTTCTTGACAAAGCTTTTTAATTATATAAAGACTGGTGGCGCCGTTCCCTCAGTCTTTAAAGAAGCCATTATTGTTAGCTTTGTGGAAAAAAAAAGGGGGGAAAAAAAAAAGGGTAAGAATCCTAAGGACGTCAACTCCTATAGACCAATCAGCCTTCTTAATACTGACTATAAAATTTTAATGAAAATTTGGGCTCAGCGTTTTACTCCCATAGCTCAAGAAGTGATCGACAGAGACCAGTCTGGGTTTGTTGCCGGGAGATCGATGTCTTCAAATACAGGGTTTTTAATACAGGCTCTCGACTTTTTAATATTATTAGTATCCGGCATATATTATGATGGTAGATGCCGAAAAGGCAATCGACCTGGTTAATTGAGACGCCCTTTTTTATGGTCTCGGCAGATTCGGTGTTCCCCTTCTGGTCACAAAAATGCTCTGGAATATCTATCAGGGGGCTCAGGCCCAGGTGGTGATAAACGCAAACCAAGTAGGGATAGCAAATATAAACCGTGGGACTAGACAAGGGTGTCCGCTTTCCCCTTTATTATTCACTTTTTTAATCGAACCCCTGGCTATTAAAATCCACAACAATGTAGCAATTAGAGCCCCGATTCCGGGTATGTCAAAATTAAAGCTGTTCGCGGATGACAATATTTTATATCTCAGTCCCGAGAGTCAGAATTTGGACCTGGTCTTAACAGAATTTAGTCAATTCGAATTGATTGGGGCTATAAAATAAACCAAAACAAAACTGATATTCTAATTTTAAATACTGATAGTGATTTTCTTCCCGCAAATCTCAAACACCAAGCCCTTAAGTCGGATCCAATACGTTATTTGGGGATTTATGTCTCTAATCAATACGGGCAGCTATATAAATTGAACTATGAGGTCATGCGGGTTAAAATTAAAAAATTGTTGGATAATTGGTCGTTTTTACCACTAACTTTCATAGTAAGAGGGGTGGGTAACTGGTACCGTCTTTTGTGCACCCAAAGTGAGTCTTCACTAGTCGAGAAATTCTTAGAAAGAGTAACCCGGGAAACTCAATGTACCTTTTCGAGTCAGGAGTGGCAGGCCATATCACAGTTAGGGAGCAAGGCTTTAAGAGCTGCCAATTTTAAAAGAATGGCCTTTTTGTCTCGGTGGATGGCATACTATACACCCAAAGCTCTCAACAAAAAATATCCAGAAGTAGAGAATAGATGTTTCCGTTGCCAGGCAGAAGGGGAAGGGGCTTGGTTACATATATTCTTTAAGTGTCCAAGGTTAGGGCTATTCTGGGCTAGTATTTTTTCGGCCATAATTTGGGCGATTCAGAAGAGGGTAGATCCAGAGGCGGAGGTCACCCTCTTTGGTATTACCAGATCTAGGGCAAACTTGATAAAAACGGAGGAGACTTTTCTAACTATTTCCTCCCTCGTTGCTCGCTCTCTAATTCTTCAGAATTGGAGGTCGGCGGAAGCACCTTCATACACGAGCTGGCTAAACAAGATGAACCGAACCAGGATGTTCGAAGAAGCATATGCAAGGCGGGTGTGCGTTACAAAAAAGTTCACTGTGAATTGGAAATACTTAGCGAATCCTGAAACTATGTCAGAATCTTAGCACTTTAGCAAGTTAGAATTGTATATCCGTAAAAAGTTGGAATATGAATTTAAGCGTATTTGGAAAACGGGTACTCTGCCAGATTATAGTTGCAATATGCTTCTTTGCACTTTTTTTTGCACTTTCAATGTATTGGTTTTATGAATGACTTGTATGTTCCGATCAAATGTGGCTTTTAAACCCCCTGTTGGAAAACGGGTATTCTGCCAGATGATAGCTGCAATATGCTTTTCTGCACCTACTTTGCACTTTTACTTATTGGTTTTATTCATGATTTGTATGTCCTGATCAAATGTGGTTTTTAAATTCCCTGTAAATGATTATCATTGTTATGCCCCTTTTGCTCTGCTCAATAAAAAAGAAAAAGAAAATAGTATTCTAGGCTGTAAAAAGGATTTAGAGATGTTGAAAATAGTTTTAGGGTCATACTGGGCCTCTTCGATCTGAACAGTATAGTAAGATTTTTTTGCTGCTTTGATCTGGACCTGATAAATTTTCTGCGCCTTTTTAAAATGCTGCAAGTCCTCGGAATTGTAAGCATGTCGCCACTTATGTTCCAGTTGTTTGCATTGCAGATGCTGCTCTGCTATGGTTAAAGAGAACCATGGAGCTGAAGGGCGGGATCGGTGATTTTAGGAGGATGTTGCGGGGGACAAGCTTGTTAATTGTATCTGTGATCCAGTTATTAAATAAACTGAGATCTTCCACTAGGATTCCCGTGAAGGACAGCATGGAGGAAGATAGACAGGGGGTTAAATTTCCATGAGTTATTGTTAGACTTGGCATCTTTTGGCGTGTTTCCCCTGACTTTTTGCTTTCTGACCTCCCGGTTTTGACTCTGTTTTTGCTGGTGTAATGATTCTGCGCACTTTCCTCACTGCGGTCCAGTGGGAAAGTGCAAGTGCTCCTGTATAAAATGCGTTATGGATTGGTGTTTCCATGATTGGCCTATTTGGTTTATGTGTCAGTCCCTTGTAAAGTGCACTGCGAGTGCCAGGGCCTATAGACCAAATGCTGTTGGTGGGCTGCAGCACTGGATTGTGCCACCCACGCAAACAGCCCGTAAAGTGTAACTCGGGCCTGCCATCGCAGAGCCTGTGCGCAGCCTGGGGCTGCCATGTTGACTTGGCAAGTGCACACACTTGCAAGTCCCTAAACCTTCCCTTTGCGACATGTTAGTCACCCCTAAGGTAGGCCCAAGGTACCCCTGTGGGCAGGGTGCGGTGTATGCGAAAGGTAGGACATGCCCGGGTGTGTGCGGCATGTCCTGATAGTGAATTACAGCCTAGTTCGTTTTTCACTATTGCAAGGTTACCTGTTCCCCGTAGGCCAGAACGGGCAGTTTTGATTATTACAGCTTATAATCCTAACTGACCCCGGGAACATGGTAGAAATTCGAGTTTAGTATGCCTGGACTCAGAATGATAAAATGATGCTTTTAGTGAATTTGGTTTTAACATTCTGTGTTTGAAAATACCACTTTTAGAAAGTGGGTATTTTCTTGTCTAACCATCCAAGCCTGCCTCTGCGAGGTTGTGTATTCCTTGTCTGGAGTGTGAGTGACAGGGGCTGGGGGATGCCAGGAGACAGGGTGAGTCAGCACAGGGCTGAATAGCAAGATCTACATGTAGATGGGTGGGAGGGGTCGCACCTGGGCCCTGAATAGGACAGTGCCTTCCCTCCACAATGCTGGCTCCACCTCCTGTGGTGCGTCTGATGTCCCTGGCCTACTCACTGAAAGAAGGGACGGAGACTTGTCAACAAAGTGCTCCAGAACTGGTTTGGACTAGGCAAAGGCCTCTCTGCCTTCAGAGAACAAAGGAATTTGGGATATAAATATTGGGGCCCTGACCCCATGAATTTAGATCTCGCTGGAATCAAGGAACCTGCCAAGACGAAGAGCTGGAAGAGCTGCCAGGAGGAGTACTGCCCCTTTGCTGTGTTGTTGCTTTGTTGGGTTGGCCTGCAGTTGCTGCTTCTGTCTTGGGCAGTGAAAGGACTGGACTGAACTTTCTACAAACTTGTGCTGAGTATCTCCAAGGGCCAGGAACCGAGCTTGCCTCCTGTTAAGAAGTCTCAGGGACTACAAAGACTTCACAAGCCTCTGGGTACCGCTTCTGGAACGCTGTTTCAGTCGCCACAGAGGAAGGGAACTGCAACCGACTCCGTCAACCGAATCCATCCCTGGCCGGTGACCTGTTTGCACCGCAGACCGCATCGCCCGCTTCGCATCGCAACCCTGGTCTCACCGTGGGCGACGTCCGACGCTGCCAACATCGAGCCGCTGCTTGCACCGTGACCTGTGGGCACCGCAGTTCGCATCGCATCGCTTCACTGGGCCAGCCGGACCAGACCGACACTGTCGCTGCAACTGGCTCAAGAGTCGAGACCGCACCGCATTTGGGGCACCGCTCGCACGCCTGCGATGCACCGCTCCAACTCGCACCGCTGTCCGACGCCAGCTCCCGCACTCCGGCTTGGTCGCCTGCATCGCAACCTGTCAGCACCGCATCGAGCATCGTCTCACCCTGCATCGCACGCCTTGGACTCACCGACTCTGTCTGCACGACGCTCATCGAGCCACTGCCTGCACCGCATCGAGGGACACCGCACCTTGCATCGCTCCGTCTTGCACCGCAACCGCGACGAACGCCGACCGGCTCGTACACTCCGTACCAGCCACAACGAGAAAGGTACTGTAACCGAGTCTGTTCATGATTCTGCTGGCCCGTATCGACGCGGTCGGCTGGAACTGTTAGACTCTGGGGTTTTCAGCATCACGGTAGGCTCGGACGGAGCTACCGACTGCATCGAACTTTGCTTTTGTGCTATTCCTGCAAAGAAGAAGTTACCGTATCAAGCATTCATTTTTAAAGTATAGTATTGTGGATTTTTGTCGTAATTGGTCTTGTCTTGAGTATATAAAATATTGGTTATTTTTCTAAACTGGTGTGGTGTCCGTTTGTAGTGCTTACACTGTATTACTGTTGGTTATGTGCAAATGCTTTACACACTGCCTCTGAATTAAGCCTGACTGCTCGTGCCAAGCTACCACGAGGGTGAGCAGGGGTTACTTCACGAGTGTAACAACCCTTACCCTGACTAGGAAGAAGGGTCCCTACTTGGACAAAGGTGCAAGCCCTTGCCAACTAGAGATCCCATTTCTAACATTGGTTGTCAGCGGTGAGGATAGGACTTGTGTTTGCACTTGACTTACAGTGATTGGTGTGCACTACTACCATATCGCAGACCATTACGTACCACATACTGGTTCTTTTTCTTTTGGCCTATTTTTGATCTTGCCAGTTTTTAACTCACGACTTTCGTCATGCCTGAATCAATTGCATCATCCGTTGCATCTCTGGAAGTTGTCTTTGAGGAGGACAGGTTGGAATCCTACGCCGTAAAGGAGTTACGAGCGATTTGTAAAAACCTGAAAGTCCAAATTAAAGGCCTCACAAGGAAGGAGGAGCTACAGAAGGCGCTGAGGGCCTGGGTAGCAGCCAGACATGCCAATGGGCAGCCTGGTAATCTCAGTGAGGAGGTGGAGGAGCCTATTTCCAGGGTGGATGTGCTTTTGGGTAGGGGGAACCCGCCAGGTCAGGCAGCAGCAGTCTGTCCCCAGAGGAGCTGGAGGACAGGCGGGAGACAAGGCAGTTTGAGCTGCAGAAGCTCAGGCTGGAGAGTGAGCGGGAGGAGAAGAGATTGGCCATAGAGGAGAGGAAGATGCTCTTAGAGCATGAGAGAGAACTGAAGGAGCTAGAACTTAGGAGTAAGTCAGGCTCAGATGGTGGCAGCAATTCGTCCAGAAAGGCAGACAGGATTGTGCACATTCCCAAGAACGTAGGCAAGGAGTTCAAGAAGGGGGATGACATACAAAGGTGGTTTCAGGGTTATGAGGCAGCCATACACATGAATGGGGTCCCTGAGGAGAATTGGGGAGCAGGATTGTGGCCGCTTTTCCCTGAAGAAGCAAGGGATGCTCTGATAGCTTTGGGTAAGGGGTATCACCTCACCTATGCTGACATGAAGGATGCCCTTCTCACGAAAGTACGGTCTTACTCCTGAAAAGTACAGGGATCAGTTCAGGTCCAGTAAGAAGTCTGATGCCAACACTTGGTTGGAATGTGTGGATGTGTTCTGCAGGTCTCTGGATGGTTGGGTGAAGGGCAGTAGTGTAACAGATTTTCAGGGGCTCTACAACTTGATTGCATGGGAGCACTTGTCTAGTCTATGTTTTGCAGATCTGTGTCAGCATCTAGTTGATAGTAAGCTAACTGACCCCAGGAAGCTTGCTATGGAAGCGGACCGCTGGGTGAGTACCAGGGTCCACAAGAAAGCGTTTGGGGAGACTCAGCCAAAGGTGGGCAGGGTCCCCAGCAGAAAGGTGGGGGGGACAAGGGTAAAGCACAGGAGTTCTCTAAAGGGCCCCAAACTAGTACCCAGGGTAAAGGTTCCCAGCCCCCGGTGATAAGAAGAAAGGGGTCTCTACAGGGAAGCCTGTTGAGACCGGCCCCCGCAAGTGTTATGCATGTGACCAGGTAGGTCACTTTAAGGGGGACCCCAAGTGCCCGAAGGGGACACAGCCACCCACCGGTGGACAGTTCAAAGTGTTGGCTATGTAGCGCTTGGGGAGGAGGGGTGCCCACAGGAGGGTGGGGATCCCGCAGAAATGACCCTTGTCTCACTAGGGGACAGTGAGATGGTCCCAGGAAACCAGGTGCCCCCTAACACAAAGAAATATAGCACCTGGGTGACCATTAATGGGAACAGGGTAGAGGCTCTCAGAGATACTGGAGCCAGTGTGACCTCAGTCCGGTGTCACCTGGTGTCTGAGAAGCAAGTAGTCCCAGGAGCATTCCACCAAGTAGTTGCTGTCGACAACTCTGAGCGCCAGTGTATGGTGGCGCAGGTTCCCTTTGAATGGGGGAGGGTCTCAGGTCCCTTGAGGGTGGTTGTGAGCCCTACCATGCCTGTAGATTGTCTGCTAGGAAACGACCTGGAGCAGTCCTCATGGAAGGAGGTTGAGCTCAGGTCTCACTTGAAGATGCTTGGGTTGCCAGAGTGGGCATGCGTGTCTACTCGGTCAATGGCAGCCAGAAAGGGTGATCAAGAGGACTTGGAGCCTGAAACAGTGGCCCAAGTCCCTGCCAAGAGAAAGGGCAGGGGGCGCGGGAAACCGGCCCCCGAGTTCCCACGGACCGGGAGGAGGCGGACCTCGAGGGGGACGCCCGGTGCCTACAGGGAGCAGGTAGCCGAACTGGGAGACATCTCTGAGCTGACCCATTGGCAGCAAGAAGGGGTCCCACCAGGGAGGAGTTCTGCAGGGAGCAGAACGAGTGCCCTACTCTGGAGGGTCTGCGGCGGCAGGCTGCAGACCAGGCAGCTGGTAATCAGTCCGGGTCACATCTGATCTACTGGGAGAGTGGTCTCCTATACAGTGAGCCTAAGGTTGCTGAGCCTGGGTCAGCCCGTGTGCTGGTGGTACCCCAGCGCTTCAGGACCTTCCTACTGGGTCTGGCTCATGACGTGCCTTTGGCAGGACATTTGGGGCAGGACAAGACCTTTGACAGGCTTGTCACCCACTTCTTTGGCCCCAAATGCGAAGGCAGTCAGATGCACACTGTAGGTCTTGCCAAACTTGCCAGGCAAGTGGTAAGAGTGGGAGGAAGGTCAAAGCTCCTCTCCAACCTTTTCCGGTTGTTGGAACACCCTTTGAAAGGGTAGGGATGGATATTGTGGGGCCACTGGATCCCAAGACAGCCATGGGCAACAGGTACATCCTGGTCTTGGTGGACCATGCCACCCGGTACCCGGAGGCAATCCCTCTCAGGACAACGACGGCGCCAGTGGTGGGCCGGGCGTTAATGGGGATCTTTTCCCGTGTGGGATTCCCCAGAGAGGTGGTTTCTGATAGGGGACCAATTTCATATCGAAGTATATGACATCCCTGTGGAAGGAGTGTGGTGTAACCTACAAGTTCACCACTCCTTACCACCCACAAGGAAACGGTCTGGTGGAGAGATTCAACCAGACCTTGAAAGGCATGATCAAGGGTCTAACAGAACCCATGAGGCGTAAGTGGGACGTCCTCTTGCCATGCCTACTCTTTGCATACAGGGAGGTGCCTCAGAAGTCTCTTGGGTACAGCCCCTTTGAGCTCCTGTATGGCCACCCTGTCAGAGGACCTCTGAGTTTGGTAAAGGAAGGCTGGGAGGCGGCTCCCAGGAAAACTCCCCAGGATGTATTTAGCTACATGCTGGCCTTTAGAAACCAAACTGCCCGCTTCAGGAAACTCGCTCAGGCGAACCTAGAAGCCAGCCAGGAAGAAATGAAGAGATGGTATGACCAGAACGCCACTCTGGTCGAATTTCAACCTGGGCAGAAAGTGTGGGTCATGGCCCCAGTGGCACCTTGTGCCTTGCAGGACAAGTGGACTGGGCCATACGAGGTAAAGGAGCGCAAAAGTGACGTCACCTACCTGGTGGATTTGCAGGCTCCAAGGAGCCCTTTGAGGGTCCTTCACGTGAACCGCCTCAAGCCCCACTTCGAGAGGTCCGAAGTGAGTATGCTCTTGGCGACAGATGATGGGGTGGAAGAGGAGAGTGAGCCTCTCCCTGACCTCCTGTCTACCAAGGAGCATGATGGGTCAGTAGAGGGTGTGATCCTCTCCCTACTCTGACTCAGGAGCAGCAGGGGGACTGTCGCCAGTTGTTGGGACAGTTCGCCCCACTGTTCTCTCTGACTCCCGGTGTTACTCACTGGTGTACCCATGACGTGGACACCGGTGACAGCCATCCTGTGAAGCACAAGATTTACAGGTTGACTGACCGGGTCAGAGCCAGCATCAAGGAGGAGGTCTCTAAGATGTTGGCGTTAGGGGTGATTGAGCCCTCCCACAGTCCTTGGGCCAGCCCAGTGGTCTTGGTCCCAAAGGCTGCGGCGCCCGGTGCCACTCCAGAACTCCGGTTTTGTGTGGACTACCGTGGGCTCAATGCCGTCACCAGGACTGACGCGCACCCCATCCCCAGAGCTGATGAGCTCATTGATCGGTTGGGAGCTGCGCGGTTCCTCAGCACGTTTGATTTGACGTCTGGGTACTGGCAGATTGCCTTAACCGATGGGGCCAAGGAGAGATCAGCATTCTCGACCCCAGAAGGTCATTACCAATTCCGGGTGATGCCCTTTGGGTTGAAGAATGCCCCTGCCACCTTTCAGAGGTTGGTCAATCAGGTGTTGGCTGGGCTGGAGGATTTCAGTGCCGCCTACCTGGATGACATTGCTGTGTTCAGTTCCAGCTGGGAAGAACATTTACAGCACCTTGAGAAAGTGTTGAGGGCTCTGCAAGGTGCAGGCCTCACGATCAAGGCCAGTAAGTGCCAGATCGGGCAGGGTTCTGTGGTGTACTTGGGACACCAGGTAGGAAGCGGCCAGGTGGCGCCCTACAACCCAAGATTGACACCATTCTGGCTTGGGAACCCCCAAGACCCAGACAGAGGTGAGAGCCTTCTTAGGTCTCACCGGTTATTATAGGAGATTTGTTAAGGGCTATGGCACCATTGTTGCCCCCTTAACAGAGCTGACCTCTAAGAGGCAGCCCAGGAAAGTGATCTGGACTGAGTCCTGCCAGAAAGCTTTTGATGCCCTGAAGGCAGCCATGTGCACGGCGCCCGTGCTCAAGGCACCTGACTTCTCCAAAGAATTTGTCGTGCAGACTGACGCTTCAGAGCATGGTGTGGGAGCGGTGCTCTCACAACTGAACGAAGAGGGCCTGGATCAGCCTGTAGTCTTCCTTAGCAGGAGACTACTTCCCAGGGAACAGAGGTGGAGTGCCATAGAAAGGGAAGCTTTTGCTGTGGTCTGGGCACTGAAGAAGTTGAGACCATACCTGTTTGGGACTCACTTCCGGGTTCAGACAGACCACAGGCCCCTCAGATGGTTGATGCAAATGAGGGGTGAGAATCCAAAACTGCTGAGGTGGTCCATCTCCCTACAGGGAATGGACTTTACGGTGGAACACCGTCCTGAGTACAGAACACGCCAACGCAGATGGTCTGTCCAGGTTCTTCCGCCTTAGTGAAGAGAACTCCAATGGGGTTGGGTAGTTCTCCCTACTTTCAGCTGGAGGGGACATGTGTTAGACTTGGCATCTTTTGGCGTGTTTCCCCTGACTTTTTGCTTTCTGACCTCCCGGTTTTGACTCTGTTTTTGCTGGTGTAATGATTCTGCGCACTTTCCTCACTGCGGTCCAGTGGGAAAGTGCAAGTGCTCCTGTATAAAATGCGTTATGGATTGGTGTTTCCATGATTGGCCTATTTGGTTTATGTGTCAGTCCCTTGTAAAGTGCACTGCGAGTGCCAGGGCCTATAGACCAAATGCTTTTGGTGGGCTGCAGCACTGGATTGTGCCACCCACGCAAACAGCCCGTAAAGTGTAACTCGGGCCTGCCATCGCAGAGCCTGTGCGCAGCCTGGGGCTGCCATGTCGACTCTGGCAAGTGCACACACTTGCAAGTCCCTAAACCTTTCCTTTGCGACATGTTAGTCACCCCTAAGGTAGGCTCCAAGGTACCCCTGTGGGCAGGGTGCGGTGTATGCGAAAGGTAGGACATGCCCGGGTGTGTGCGGCATGTCCTGATAGTGAATTACAGCCTAGTTCGCTTTTCACTATTGCAAGGCTACCTGTTCCCCTAGGGCCAGAACGGGCAGTTTTGATTATTACAGCTTATAATCCTAACTGACCCCGGGAACATGGTAGAAATTCGAGTTTAGTATGCCTGGACTCAGAATGATAAAATGCAGCTTTTAGTGAAGTTGGTTTTAACATTCTGTGTTTGAAAATACCACTTTTAGAAAGTGGGTATTTTCTTGTCTAACCATCTAAGCCTGCCTCTGCGAGGTTGTGTATTCCTTGTCTGGAGTGTGAGTGACAGGGGCTGGGGGATGCCAGGAGACAGGGTGAGTCAGCACAGGGCTGAATAGCAAGATCTACATGTAGATGGGTGGGAGGGGTCGCACCTGGGCCCTGAATAGGACAGTGCCTTCCCTCCACAATGCTGGCTCCACCTCCTGTGGTGCGTCTGATGTCCCTGGCCTACTCACTGAAAGAAGGGACGGAGACTTGTCAACAAAGTGCTCCAGAACTGGTTTGGACTAGGCAAAGGCCTCTCTGCCTTCAGAGAACAAAGGAATTTGGGATATAAATATTGGGGCCCTGACCCCATGAATTTAGATCTCGCTGGAATCAAGGAACCTGCCAAGACGAAGAGCTGGAAGAGCTGCCAGAAGGAGTACTGCCCCTTTGCTGTGTTGTTGCTTTGTTGGGTTGGCCTGCAGTTGCTGCTTCTGTCTTGGGCAGTGAAAGGACTGGACTGAACTTTCTACAAACTTGTGCTGAGTATCTCCAAGGGCCAGGAACCGAGCTGGCCTCCTGTTAAGAAGTCTCAGGGACTACAAAGACTTCACAAGCCTCTGGGTACCGCTTCTGGAACGCTGTTTCAGTCGCCACAGAGGAAGGGAACTGCAACCGACTCCGTCAACCGAATCCATCCCTGGCCGGTGACCTGTTTGCACCGCAGACCGCATCGCCCCGCTCGCATCGCAACCCTGGTCTCACCGTGGCGACGTCCGACGCCGCCAACATCGAGCCGCTGCTTGCACCGTGACCTGTGGGCACCGCAGTTCGCATCGCATCGCTTCACTGGGCCAGCCGGACCAGACCGACACTGTCGCTGCAACTGGCTCAAGAGTCGAGACCGCACCGCATTTGGGGCACCGCTCGCACGCCTGCGACGCACCGCTCCGACTCGCACCGCTGTCCGACGCCAGCTCCCGCACTCCGGCTTGGTCGCCTGCATCGCAACCTGTCAGCACCGCATCGAGCATCGTCTCACCCTGCATCGCACGCCTTGGACTCACCGACTCCGCCTGCATGACGCTCATCGAGCCGCTGCCTGCACCGCATCGAGGGACACCGCACCTTGCATCGCTCCGTCTTTCACCGCAACCGCGACGTAACGCCGACCGGCTCGTACACTCCGTACCAGCCACAACGAGAAAGGTACTGTAACCGAGTCTGTTCATGACTCTGCTGGCCCGTATCGACGCGGTCGGCTGGAACTGTTAGACTCTGGGGTTTTCAGCATCACGGTAGGCTCGGACGGAGCTACCAACTCGCACGAACTTTGCTTTTGTGCTATTCCTGCAAAGAAGAAGTTACCGTATCAAGCATTCGCTTTTAAAGTATAGTATTGTGGATTTTTGTCGTAATTGGTCTTGTCTTGAGTATATAAAATATTGGTTATTTTTCTAAACTGTTGTGGTGTCCGTTTGTAGTGCTTACACTGTATTACTGTTGGTTATGTGCAAATGCTTTACACACTGCCTCTGAATTAAGCCTGACTGCTCGTGCCAAGCTACCACGAGGGTGAGCAGGGGTTACTTCACGAGTGTAACAACCCTTACCCTGACTAGGAAGAAGGGTCCCTACTTGGACAAAGGTGCAAGCCCTTGCCAACTAGAGATCCCATTTCTAACAGTTATCAATTTACTCCACTTGCGTAAATTATGGGTGCCCTCAGTTGTAGTGGGCTGGTGGGGCGAACCATATGAGCTAATAGAAATTCTGAAGGGGATTAAGTTATGATCTGACCGGGGGCGCTAGAGAGCCCGACTCCAAGATGGCCGCACTGTAGCGAGGCTCCGCCGACAGGACGAATAATCCATTATTAATCCACTGAACCAGTAGCTTTCGGAACACAGAAACAGTGCCACTGTGTCCAGGAAACTTACAGGCACACGCTCAACAAAAATCGTAGGCGGGCGCCGCAAAACCAGCGAGCTACAGTTGATCCGCGTTGCTGAGGAGCCCCGGGCGGAATAGGAGGCGGAGCGAGGTGAGGCGACATGGCCTGGAGAGCCTGCCGCACAGAGCGGGATCGCAGCCCGGAGCCCCCTTGCGACACCTGGGAACGAAGAAGAAACCCCGGGCTCGTGCAGACAGCAGTGGGGCTGTGGGGGCCGACCCGAGATCCACGGACAGCCAGAGGCAGAGACAGTGGCGCGGGGCCTAAGACGGACCCCAGAGCAGCGCAGAGGCAGGCTGGCAGGAGACACCTGGGATGAGGGGAACTACTGCGACCTGGGGCCCCCCCCGGAGCAGCAGGGTGCGAAGAGGGCCTCGCGCTGGGCAATCAGGCGTGGGAGCGCAGTAGAGGCCTACTACTGACCGGAAGCCTCGGTGGGGCAAACGCTTGGGCTCTCATGAAAGAGAAGATCGGAGGAGAGGCCGCCGCACACACGGCGCAGCTCGGAGAAGGGAGGCACCCTGAGGGCAGCGCAGACGGGCATACCCCAACGACTAGACAGACGTACGACTGAGGTGGGAAGACAGGCATTGAGTGCGCCACAGCAGGCCTGAGACCACGTGGAGGTGCACCTAGGAGCATGAGGAAAACGGACACAAAGCAGCCAAAGCTGGTATTTGAGCAGCAAAGAACCACCCGGGGCCCTCCGGCCGCCAAGGACCCCCAGTGGGAAGCAGAAACAATAGATGCGACCCCTCCCGAAGCCGACATAAGGGAAATGTTTCGTGATCTGAAACAATCACTCACCCCAATAGACTGCAAAATAGATTCTTTGTCGGACCGGTTCGACCGACTGAAGGAGAAGGTGTCAAAACACGGGGAGCGCCTTGAACAAGTGGAGCAGCGTACCTCCACGCTGGAGGACGAAGGAGCGGAAACTCGCGAAAAGATTCTCAAAATGGAGAAGGTACTGGAGCTAATTCGACAAAAAAACGAGGACTTGGAAGCCAGGTCCGCCGCAACAACCTACGCATCACAGGAGTGCCAGAGTCCACGGCTATGGCGCGAGTCGAGGACTATGTGGAGGAGATGCTGCGGTCCTTCTTTGGTGAGTCCCTATCCGCCATATGCGTCGTGGAACGCGCCCATCACACCCTCGGTCCACGACCCACCCCGGGCGCGCCGGCCAGACCCATAATTGCATGCCTGCTCAACTATCGAGCTAGAGACACAGTACTCCACCGATCCAGAGACATGAAAAACATGGCGTACCAGGGGAACGCAATATCCTTTTACCCGGACTTCACCCTGGCGGTCCAGGCGGCCCGCAAAGACTTCCTCCCTATCAAGCGCAACCTCCAGCAGCTCGAAATAAAATACTCGCTCCTCTACCCTGCCAAGCTTCGAGTATTCCATGCTGGGAAGACAATCTTCTTCACGGACCCCAAGAAGATAAGCACGCTACGTGAAAGACCACCGCCTCGCCTAAAGAACCAAACGCTCAAGGACAGACACGGAGGAGGGGGACCTCACCAGCGACAACGATTAACATGAAGGTGCGATGGACACACTAGACGAGGGCCTCTCTGGTGGACTTATGGTTGGCCTGGACGTCTCGAAATAAAGAGACTGTGTTCTGGATACGTATCCTTTACAGTAACCAAGAACTGCAGGGGCTCTTGCTCCATTTTGAATATGACTGGTCTGTGACACCAGGGCGTCCCGTCGCTTGGCCCCTGCGGGTGGACGAGTTGGGCTCCTGGTCTCGCCCCTTGGGGATGATTCCCTGGCAACGTAAAACGCTTTTCAGATGTTGGGGAAGGGGGTTAACTGGGGAACATGCTCAGCCTGTTTGGGGAGCTGGAGTGGGTGGGGGTTGTTTTTTTTTTGTGATTTTCATAACTACACTTGATTGTGTTTGTTTACATCCCTGTCTTTCCTGGCTTCTCCCTGACCGTTCCTTATCACACAATGCACAACACTGTGCGCATATGGGCGATCAGCTGCACACGACGCCATGACCAGGATTAAATGCATTTCCTAGAATGTGCGTGATCTCAATGATGCACGCAAGACCAGAATAGTGGCTGCGCAGCTAGACAGATACAAAGCCGATATTGGCTTCCTGCAAGAACTACATCTAACCCAGCACACACAAGGGTGTCTGTGTGCGGGGTGGGTTGGCGAAAAGCACACAGCATGTTATTCCAACTATGCACGCGGAGTGGCCATCATTATCAGGAAGGGGCTGCACTGGCGCACATGTGCATCGATCATGGATAAGCTGGGCAGATTTGTCATGCTAGCGGGCACCCGATCAGACTCATCTCACTATACTGGCCCAATCTGGATGACCCCAGTTTCTTTGCAGAAGTTTGGAGGGTGGCGTATTCCCTCGGCCCGGAGCAATAATATGGGGAGGAGACTTTAATGTAATACTTGATGATTCCAAAGACAGGTCTGGCGAATCCCGTCGCCCCCACCCCCGCGCGGCAGCACAGCTACAGGCCATAATTAGGGAGGGAGAACTGACAGACATTTGCCGCCATAGCCACCCTGATGAGGTGAGCGGCACGTGCACAACGACGGCGGGACCCTCGTGGTCGCGCATAGATTACTGGCTAATCTCCCGCGACACAGCGGCCTGGGCAGTGGAGGTTCAGCACTTCCCTCGCACCCTCTCTGACCACTCCCCGGTGATGCTGGTGCTGGATGTCCCGGATTACCCCACCAGGGCCTTCGCCTGGAAACTCCTGATGGGCGCGCTGCGAGACCAGGTATTTCGCGAATCTATAAGGCAGACGATAACTCAATACTTTAGTAACAATGAGGGCTCAGTATATTCCCCCTCGACACTGTGGGAAGCTTTTAAAACTGTCACGCGGGGGGAGTGCATCACAAAGCAGGCAGGAGTGCTCAGGTCCCTGCAGGGAGACCTACAGAAATTAGAAAAAGACATAAGGTCCCTCGAGCAGGAATTCTTTTCAAGAGGCGGCCCACAGAGAAACACTCTTCCTCAGTACGGAGACTAGGGTGCGGGGATATGGCGAGGGAGACCGCGCCGGAAAAACTCTGCCGGGGCTACTCAGAAAACGCAGGGCCAGCGAGTACATCCCCGAGCTGTGATCAGCGGATGATGAGATAGTGACAGGTCAAAAAGCCATCCAGGAGAAAATTACCTCTTTTTATACGCCTCTCTACCGCGCACAACTGGACTCCGTTGCACCTGAGGTGGAGGAATTTCTCGACACCCCGCAGCTGATATGGCTGGAGGCTGGCCACAGGGCCTACCTTGACGATCCCTTCACAGAAGAGGAGATCATTGGTGCTATCCGGGCCCTCCCAGCCGGGAAAAACACCGGGCCTAGACGGCCTCCCCGCTGCTTTCTATAAAGAATATGCTAGCCTGCTTGCCCCGCGCCCGATAGACATGTATCAAGACTCCGTGGAGCGCGGAATACTTCCCCCGTCGCGCCGAGAGGCCCTCATGATCACAATCCTGAAACCAGATAAGGACCCACTAAGGTGCAACTCGTACCGCCTACTCTCCATGATAAACGTGGACAACAAGATTCTGGCGAAACTGATCGCGGCTCCTCTTCTCCCACTGCTCCCTATGGTGCTTCGGCCGGATCAGTGTGGGTTTGTCCCCGGCAGATCCACTGCCCATAACCTCTGCACCCTATTTGCTACGATGCAAGAGGTGGATCCGCAGCTGCAGGCAGCTGCTATCCTCCTAGACGCCACTAAGGCGTTTGACTCGCTCGAATGGCCATATCTATTTACCCTTCTCAGACGCCTGGGCCTCAGCCCCAAATTCATTAGCTTAATAGCGTTGCTCTATTCGCTCCCCACGGCCCGCATAAGGATCAACGGTGTGATAACAGCCCCGTTCCCAATCTCTCGGGACACACGGCTGGGGTGCCACCTGTCACCCCTGCTATTTGCCATAGCAATGGAGCCACTAGCAGCCAGGTTACAGCAGCACCATGCCCACAGAGGCCTGGCGTTCACCCCTTGGGTAATTCTGGTCTCGCTGTACGCGGGCGATGTCACACTATACGTCAAGCATCCCAGCGCCAACCTGGACCCACTGATCAGAGAATTTGTCTGTTTCGGCGGTCTCTCAGGGATAGTCATAAACTGGTCCAAATCAGTGATATTCCCGCTCACGGAGGCCACGATGCAGGTGCAGACGGAGTTCCCTTTACAGTGGACGCAAGACCCAGTGAAATACCTGGGCATATGGATTAGCCGCGACCCTGAGGAGCTGAGGCGCTCCAACTACGGTAGGTTTATTGACTGGCTGGAACAGCGCATAAACAGATGGGTCACACTGCCCCTCTCTCTGGCCGGAAGGGTGGCCATCACCAAGATGGTTGTGCTGCCCAAGCTCCTTTACCTCTTCACAAACATTCCACTCTCCCTCACACATAGCTTCAAGAAGCAGCTGCGCTCAAACATGATTACGCTGGCATCGACGGGCAAACAGCCCAGAGTAGCATGGGAGGTGCTCGCACTCCCATTTGAACAGGGAGGACTCGGGGCACCAGACTTCGATCTGTACTACTGGTGCGCTCAAGCGCAATTCGCATACCACTGGGTATACCCAACTCCGTTCATGGCTCACACTGCGCCGGAACACGACCAGGTGTCCCCGGTCCCACTCCCTGCGACCCTTTACCAGACAAGGCCCCGTCCTCGGAATGAAATAGACACAGTGGGATGCACGGTGAGGGCCTGGCATGACATGCAAATAAGGGCACGACTTGATATTATGCACGCTCCTACGGTCCCCTTGACGAAGCATCCGAGCCTGTCTTTTCTGGTGGAGACCGGCCCTTGCGCCAGACTGTGAACAATGAAGCTCACAAAAATGGGAGATGTGTACCCGGACGGCTCCTTCATAGCTTTGCACCAGATCAGGGTGGGGCAGGAGCTAACCACGCTTGAACAGATGACATACTTCCAGCTGCGAGCCGCGCTGCACGCCTATCACCCCTCCTTCCCGGAGGCGCCAACCACATTCCAAACCCTTGAGAGATTCCTGAAAAACCCATCCCCGCGCAAGCTAATAACGCACCTCTACATAGATATGCAAATAACGGCACCGACTTGCACACTGCGGGCCCGGCAGGAGTGGGAGACAGCAATAGGCATACCTATCACGCAGGAGCGTGACGTTTTGCTGCACACAGGCACGAGCCCTCTCCCCAAACTACAGGCTACGCTTTATACACTTCAACTTCTTGCACTGCACCTACAGGACACCTGTCTGGCTACTGAGACTAGGCCTGGTCTCTGAAGCGCACTGCCAGCGATGCAGGGCACTTGACGCAACCTTTCTACACTTAGCATGGGAATGCCCCCTGGTCCATAAATACTGGGCGACTATATTTGACGCAATAGACGAAATGACGGGCACACCCATTGTTAGATCCCCGCTGACGGCGCTGCTGGGATATGTGAAGGACATCCCGACAGAGGGGATGAGGCTCAGTGCACTGCTACTGCTACTCGCAAAAAGGCGCATCGCAATAACATGGTGCAGGACACGCGTTCCCAAAAAAGCGGCGTGGTTCAAAGATGCGGCGTTCTACCAGGAACAGCTGGCTGCTTACTGGGATCTAATGTCTACTCAGTCTTGACTCAATGATGTCTGGGGCCCGCTGAAGCTATACATCAGGGCACATGCATCAGACGAGGCTACCAACCACGCCCAGGTCATAGGTGAATAGCAGTGATACCAGGCGACACCGCCACAGAACGCAAAATGAGACCCATGATGGACTAACAGGCCCAACAGAGGCTATCGATCAATTTCCCCCTCCCCTTGCACTCCCTCGGATTCTCCCTCCCCCCCTCCAGTTGTATGTTGAGTGATAAGCTCCACTGAGCGGTAAACATCACAAGTTAAAGACACTGGAAGCGACCCTGAGTTTGCAAATGTCTCTATCCTGAGACCAATTGATGAGCTGCCGTGAAAAACGACAAGAGCTGACCTTGATAGTAAACAGTGTAAAGTGAAATGTAACCGATGGCGTCCTGTATTTGCATTCTCAAATGTAACAGCTAATGAAAATGTGAAAATTTAATAAAAAGATGTTAAAAAAAATAAAAAAAATGTATGATCTGACCAGGCCTGCTGGACAGGAGCTTCTGTTACTAAATTGGGGTTGTTGGAACAAACTCCGTCCAGAGTATAACCTGCTGTGTGTGTGGCGAAGGTTACAAGCTGGTTAAGGCCAATGATGCTTAAAGTATCTAGCAAATTAGATACATCCAGGTTCTTACTAAGCTCCAAATGGAAATTGAAGTCCCCTAGGCTGTTAAAGCTGGTGTATTGGAGTAACAAAAGTGCCAGCGCTTCTCCCAAGGCAGCTAAGAAGATGGATCCTGGGGCTGCAGGCCCATAAATTAGGACACCTGCAAACGACTGGTTAGGGTTAATTTAAAAACAAAAACCTAGACTTTCTGCTCCTTTCAAGGAGTTTATCTCGAAAGTACAGTGTTGGAATGAGTCTCGAAAGATGATAGCCAGCCCCCCACCAAGATGCTCATCTCTGTCCCGCCTAAGGATAGAATATCCTGGGGGATGAGACTGAGCAATATCCGGGCTGCGCCAATCCTTAACCCATGTTTCAGCAAGAAAAAGAAAGTCTAAGACAAGGTCCTCAATCAGATCATGCACCTCCTGTGTGTGTTTGCTCAATGAGCAAGCATTGATAAGCCCAGCAGACAAAGGCTTAGGGGCATATTTACAAGAGAAGGGCGGAGCGTGGCATTAAGCCAAAATTGCTAACGTCACACTCCGCCAATCAGAAAACGCAGTGATGCGCCGTATTTACAAGAATGCAGCAAACATAGAAACAGCTAAAATGAGGAGATAATAATAATTTTTCCTCATTCTTCCAGGTTAAGACCAGGTTTTCCCTGGTCTTATTTTTGGTGCTGCCTCCTATTTACGCCACCCTTGTAAATAGGGGACAGTGTCAAAAAGCAATGGGTATCGTAGTGGAACGCCCACTGCAACACCCATTTCCCGCCCCTTTCACGCTAAGTGCTGTGGGAAAGGGGGCCTTATTCACAAGGCGGCATTAAGCTACGTTAAGTGGCATAACACCGCCTTGTAAATAAGGTGAAGGGCTTATCGCCACCAGAACATCACAAAAAGTGACGTTCTGGTGGCGATAAGCTCTTGTAAATATGCCCCATAGTGTTGTGGCTATGAACAAGCATGAAGTCAAGAGGCGGCTCAACAAACATCTTAAATATCCCTGTGCACATGATGCAGGATACTGGTCCCTCAATGCGAGATAGATCTAAAATGTGGCCACAGTGAGGGGTAAAATGCCTGAAAGATTTCAGGTGGTCTGAGGATAGTGAGTAGACAATACCTGGAGTTCCACTGACAGGGAGGCTGGACTGGCCGCAGTCTGGACGCGGTCGGGCACAGATGGGCTTGCCTTTGGCGCGCCTTCGGCTTGCCACCGGTGCTGTTCTGTGCATGAAAAGGGCCCCAAGCTTTAACAGGCTCCGCGCAGCAAACATTTAATTGGCCCTCCCCAGCCAATCAGAGAGCGCCCTTCGGCATCAGGAAATGACAAAAAACTAAGCGAAGAAAGAACAACAGTTTTCCCCCAGATTTAAAGTGCCCAGTGCAAGTAGCAGATTATGTTTTACGGCGCGGAACATCAACAAGTACAAGACAGATTGTTAAAAGCAATGTTACAGATATTAAAGAATGTGTTACAGTTCTAAGCACGACCGCGCTGTTCTGTGCATGATAAGGGCTTCGAGCTCTAAGAGGCTCCACCCAGCAAAAATCTAATTGGCCCTGCCGAGCCAATCAGAGAGCGCCCTTTGGCGTCAGGAAATGACAAAAAACTAAGCTAAGAACGAACAGTTTTTCCACAGATTTAAAGCGCCCAGTGCAAGTAGCAGCCTATGTTTTACAGCGCGGAGCATCAACACGTACGAGACAGATTGTTAAAAGCAGTGTTACAGATAAAAAAAAATGTGTTACAGTTCTGTATCCCTCCTTCCAGTCTGATGGCACCTTTTCCTCTTCCCAGACCCTTCCATACATGGGGTAGAGCATGTTTACTGATGTTTCAACGTCTGCCTTCAGTATCTCTGCAGGAATGTTGTCAGGTACTTCTGCCTTCCCATTTCTCAGATGGTTGATGGCTTGTTGTATTTCTTCCTTGGTTTGTCTGCTGCAGTCGACTGGCAAGTCCTTATCAACTGGCTGTAAGTCTGGTGGAGACTGCGGCACAGGCTGGTTCAGTAGTTCTTCAAAGTGCTCCACCCATCTTCGTTGTTGGCCTTCGTTGCCCATGATTGTATGTAACAGGTCTGTCTGGGTTGCTCTGCTGTAGAGGTTCCTTATTAATTAGTAACGGTCTCTGCCCCATTGCTATAGTTCTGACCAGAGCTTGTGTCTGATAAGCTTGACGGTGGAAAAGTCCACAAAGCACATGAAGTGATTATTTATTTTTACTTCCAGTGAACGAGTTGCCAGGGTTGTTAATGAAAGTATGTTATTCATTGTAGAACAATTAGCTCTAAAGCCAGTCTGGTTGATTGGAATTATATCTCCTGCATCAACCCATTTTATCAAGTATGACAAGAGATACTTGGCCAATATCTAACCATCGGCATCCAACAGAGCAATGAAACAATAGGTACTTGCTCTGTTTTTGGACCTTTTTTGTAAAGGGGTTAAATGTAGGAGTCTTTCCAATATGTTAAAACCTAACCATAGAAAATCATGTGGATGAATAGTGAGGAAAGGATATAGCTCCTATTGTTTGATGCCGATTTGATAATTGTTATTGGAATGCCATTTTGGGCCAGAAGACGAGGAAAACAAAATAGAAACAATTGCATAGGACCCCATATGAAGTCACCAACACAGTATAATTTAGAGGCCTCATTCCAACCACTTGACAGAAAGAAGAGAAAATATGGTCCTAATTTAGAGTTTGGGGGATGGCGTAGGACAATACCTCTACCATCCGGAGGGATTTACACCCGCCAAATTTAGAGTTGTCAACTAGCCCTGTGGACAATTCTCTACATTGACAGAAACTATTGTTATGGCAGTTCCTGTCTATGCAGGAAACGTTTGACAGATGGCACTGTCCTACGGGTCGATCATTCCACAGTTCCACTTTTATACCCATTTTCCAGACCGGAGATGTGGATCTACTGTTGGGTTTCAGAACTGATTTGTGGTGGTTCTCTTTCAAATGTCATTTTGTGGATCTAGCTCAGAGACAGACGTTGTGCAGGGTGATGGCTCTCAGAGCAGTAGCAATAGTCCTGGCTCCAAACAGGACTAACCAAAACAAGGACACCATAAAGCATGAGATCTCTGCACCTGTATGTCATCAGCCTTCCTGAGCAGACACCAGGCACAGACAAAAGGGCAGCTGTGCTTAGAAACATTGCCACCTTTCATAAGAGAAACTTCTGACCTAACCCTCACTCCTACCATCTACCCTATGTTGTCAGTAGGGAAGAACTAATCAGCAGCCCTCTGCAAACAAATACCTCATATGATTTCTATGGGTAGCCATTTCTCCAACCTCCCTGTGAGAGGCTGGCCTGGTATATGATGTACACTTATGCAAGTGGACACCCTGCACCAGTCCAGACAACCCTTATGGTGATTTAGGAGGTCTTAGACAACCTTAGAAAGCTCTCTAAGTGGTAGCTGTGGAGAGCCACCTTCAGGCTTAGTCCAGAAGGAGTGTAAAGGAGCTTGTTTTACCAGAATGCAATCGTATAGGTATAGATTAAGTGAAAAAGAACCACACAATGTATGTATAAAAATATGTATTTATTATATAACACTCACTAACACATACAGATATCTCCTACCCAGAGATATGAACTATGCACACAATATTTTGCATAGAAATCAAGTAAATAGCACAGCATACACTGTGGATCCCAGGGGGGGACCAAACCATATACTAAGAAAGTGGTATAAGAACCACGACTCGTGTCAAGACAATGTCCAGAGGACGTAGAAGTGCCGGGGACCCAAGGAACCGCCCAAGGTGAGTGACTAGGAACGCCACGGAGATCGTGTGCAGTGTGGGAACACGACCGCGTTCTCCTTATAAATCAACGTGTAAGTCGCGGTTGCAATTTTAAAGATTAAGGACCCTTCCCAGTGGACCCAGAAGAAACCCTGTGGAAGACAGAAGGTTAGAGAGCCACCCCACCCGTGGATACCCTAGTACACACGTTACCTCCACCAGGGAAGCCGGGTGCATAGGTGTGAAGTGGTGTCGGAAACCGCAGTCGAACCCAATGGAGGACTTCAGGAAAATGCTGCTGCTGGAGAAGGAGAAAGTGTCCGGTGGATTCCGAAGGTGGATTCAAGTTGAAGAGTACCTACAAGCAGAGGGAACAGAGTCTATGTCACTCAGGAGTGACCCAGAGACCTGGAAGACGAATGCCCACCGATGTCGGGAGTTGCAGGAGAGTTGACGGTGACCTTGACTCTGCAGCTGTGAGGACCAGATGACGCTGTGGAAGACCAGGAGCCAAGCACGAGCTGTCCCACCTCGGATGTCAAGAGTTGAGGGGTCGGTGTCTGTCGGGAACACCAACAAGCCTTGGCAACTGCAAACAACGTAGAAGTTGAAGAAGGTGCAATGTCGGGACCAGCAAGGTCCAGGGGAGTCACCACAAACAGGGGAGTCAGGGCAGGCCTGAGCAATCAGGAGAGCCCAAAAGAAACAAAGGTGACCCTCAACAGGACCCACAGGCCGGAGGCACTGGAGTCACAAGAGGACCTCCAGCAGCTCACCAAAAGATGCAGGCCACGGTGCAAACGATGTGGTGTGGATGAAGATTCTGGTCACTGGAGATGCTTGAGGTTGGGGCTACTTGGAGCCCGAAGATCTTGGTGTAAGGAAGCCAACAAGCCTTTGTAACGACAAGTTGACAAGGTGCACAGGGGTTCGGTTCCTGCGGCTCCTACAAGGGATACTGGCCTCAAACTTGGTGAGAGGGCAGAGTAGGCCTCGAGAGCAGTGGAGAACCACCACCTGTGTTGCTGAGCCTTTTGGAATCCGTGGAAGCTGAGGATCAGCAGAATGGTCAGCTTAGTTGCGGTGCCTGCAGATGCAGGGGAGTGACTCCTTCACTCTAAGGGAGATTCCTTCAGGTGTCTTGGATGCCCACAGGCCTTGGAAGGTTCCTGTATGTTGCACAGGCACAGACGATGCAGCAGACTGGAAGGGAGACGAACTCGAGCCCAAACGAAGTCCAGCGAAGTTCAGAGTGCCCAGACGGTAGAAGTTGAAGTGGTGTCTGAATTGAATCATGTCCCACGATGAATCTAGGGGCCTACACCCAGGTAAGCCCTTAAGTACCCTAAGGAAAGGGTTGGGACGATTCAGGGGACCCTCCCAGGGGAGGGGTTGGACAGGGGGGAGGTTACTCCCATGTCCTTTGTGCAGATTCGCGCCAGAGCGGGAGCCAATGGCTCCCAGAGCTGGTTTGAACTGGACTATGCAAGGAAGCACCAAATGTGCCCCTCATGTAGACCGAGTGGCGCTGGTAAGCGCACCCACCCGGCCCCAATACACTAAATCATGTCTGGGAGACAGGATACCTATTGTTCTGCCTTCCCCTGCTCGAGCTTGGCTCAGAGGCAGGAGTGCAGAATCGTGTCTCTGGTCGGCAGCAGCCGTGTTGTGCTTTCTGGGTCTAGAAGACTGGTATCGGGATCACTGAGAGCTTAACGGAGGGCTCTCCAGTCCTTGGAATCATACCTCCCACACCGTTTACGGTGTGGGGGTATGATTCCAACATGTTTGATACCAAACATGATAGGATTCGTTGTAGCCAATTTCGAGATGGTCATCGCGTAATTACGCAGTGCCCCTCTATATGGTATATGGCTGCTTCACTTACAACCCGGGAGAATGGACTACGTAGGCTGTAGGGGTGTCCTGCTCATGCAGGGGCACCCTCACACTTAGAACCAAGCACCCTGCCTTCAGGATTGCAAAGGCCGGCTATAGGGGTAACTTATAGGTTTTAAGTGCAGTGATCCTAGATATAGGAAACCTATATCTTTCGTAAGTGGTGTTAGCACCAGCTTACACAAGCTGCAATGGCAGGCCTGTAGTTACAGTTTGAATGGTCTCCCATGGGTGGCATAATACATGCTTCCGCCCATGGGGGACCTCTGCGGTACCTATGCCCTGGGTACCTAAGTACCATATACTAGGGACTGGTACAGGTACCTCAGTATCCAATCTGGGATGTACCTAAGTACTGAACATAACAATTTAGGGAAGAAAGCAGAGACTGGGGTACTGATTAGCAAGATCCCAGTCAGACTAGTCAAAAAAAGCTTAGCACCAGGCAAAAAGTGGGGGTAACCATAAAAGCAGATCCTACTTTCCTACACTCCCTCACTACAGTTCTGGATCTCTATCCTCCACCCACAGAGTAGTCAATGTATTCCCACTGTCTAGGGAAGCTGTATCTACTCTTCATTGCATCATACAAAATGCATCCTACTCTTCCGTGCACTTAGACTTTCACCACATGAGGAGTCTTACTACTACACAATTGCTATATATTCACCACACATACATGCACATGGAATGTCAGAGCAAATGTCTTGGAGTCACACAGGCTACCCTACTAGCCTTGTCACTCAGTGCCCATTTGCTGGCCTTTCAAATACATCTGACACATAAGTATCTCCACCACCCTTTATCTAGCCCTCAGAGTTTCACGGACCACTCATCTGGTGTTGAGGCTATTATTGCTGGCCTTGATTCCCAGTTCTATCACTGCTGGCAATCGGAACCCTTTTTTACTCAGGACCCCTCTTTGAGCTATCTGAGAGAATCTATCTGGAGCCTCCCTCACCCTCTCTTCTGCTCTAGTCTTCTTATGAACTTGAGCTCCCCTTTACTGATTGTCATAGCCCTTTGAGCCCCTTTGTTAGCCATTAACCACTTTTGCTGACTTCAGCCATTTGAGTTTCTCTGACCATTTCTGAGATCTCTCACAGACCACATTCCTTTCAACCCATCTACCTTTAGACCCCTCCGTCAATTGTCAGTTCTTCTGCCCTCATATCCACCCTCAGACTACTGTGCCAGCATCAGACACCGTCTACTATTACTAAGAGATCGGAGTGTAGCAGTCCTGGCTTTTTATTCACTTTGCATGCTCTGATTGTTCAGCAAATACTTACCAGTTTCAAACGTGGGCTGAAAAAAGTGGGGGTTTCTAAGGGTAAACATAATAATAAGAACCATATGCAAAAGGAATATCCTAGTACATGTGGCCTAGAATCTCATAGGTGTCCTTATGTTTCTGGTCTTCGTCCTTCTATGCCTTCTGGTGTTGGTCCTCCTCCTGGTCCTGTTCCAAGTCCTCGTTTTCTGGATTTGTTTAGGTCCTCCTGATCCTCTTCCTGGCCCTGGCCCAACTAGTTCTGGTCACCCTGGTACTAGTTTCCTGAATCTAGTGCTGCCGGTTCTAGTCCTTCCTGGCCCTGCTCCCGGCCCATCCTTTCTTTGATCCTGCTACTACTGATCCTCACCCTGATCTTGCTGGTATGCTGGGTCCTTCTCCATCTAGCCCCTTTGTCCTGGTTCTCCTAGGTCTGACACTCCTATTCTTCCTTGTTTTGGCCATCCTGAGTCTCCTTACCTATCCTCATGGTCCACCTGATACTGCCTCCACTGGTCCTGGTCCTCCCTATTAAACTCTTTTGGGCTGGGTCTGATCATTGTGGATTTGGTCTGTTCCCAGTGGTTCTTGCGGCTCTGGTTTTCGTGGTTCCCCTGATCCTCACCAGCTTAGTCCTAATACCCCACTTCCTGGTTATCCTGCTTCACTTGGTACTTCTGGTGCTGGTCCCCTTGGTTCTTACCGCTCTTGTTCTCCTAGCCTTGTTCCTGGTCCTGCTTATTCTGATCCTTCTAGTTCACATATATTCCTCCCCAAGCTGGTCCCTCGTCTTAATGACCCTAGTCCACCTGCTCTTAAGCTGACTAATTCTCCTGGTCCTCCTCCGTGTCATGATACTCTTGACCCTGGCCCTCCGGTTCCATGTCATCCTGGATCTGCACTAACGTGTCCACTTAGTCCTGATCCTCCTTGTTCAGGTCATCCTGTTCTTAGCCACCCGGCTTGGTCATGTTGGATGCTGTCATCCTGACCCTCTTTGTCCTAGTCCTCCTTTTTCTCCCCTGCCTGGTCCTCCTTGTCCTGGTATGCCAGTTCCTGATACTCCTGGGCCTCTGTGACTTGAGCTTCCTGTTTAACCTGGTTGTGGTCCCCCTAGTCCTCCTTTCCCACATCCCTAGGTTTATCCTGCTGGCTCTGATTGTTCGGCCACCTCCTCATAATTCTCCCAGTCACGCTCTCCTAGTCTTCCTCACTCTCAGTCTGGTTTGCCAGCGATGGTCTTCTTATTGCTGGTCCTCACAGTCCTTGTTCTCTTCCTGGTTTTGTGCCCAACAGACTTGATCTGTCCTCCTTTTATAAGTTATGCCTAATCCTCTTGGGTCTGGTTCAGCTCCTTCTCTTTCTACACGATTATCTAGCCCTTCAATCCCATAGACCTGGTCCTTTTGATCTTTCTCATCCTTCTCCTCCAATTACTGGTACATCAGTTCCTGTTCCTGCTGGTCCCTTCAGTCCACCTGGCCTCATGTTTTGGCCATCTTAGGCTTTGCCCTCTTAGTCCTTGTCTTTCTATTTTGGATCATTGTTAAACCTGGAATCTTTGGTGTGTTTTTCCCCTGTCTTTTTGCTTCAGGCCTCCTGTTTTTGACTGTGTGCTGCAGTTCATTTTTGTTGGTTTTAGAGCTCTGGGCACTTTACCACTGCTGATCAGTGCTAAAGTGTAACTGCTACCTGTGTAAATTGTGATTATGATTGGCATAATTGATTTACTGGTAAGTTCCTAGTAAAGTGCACTGTGTGTCCCCAGGGCCTGTAATTCAAATGCTACTAGGGGGCCTGCAGCACTGATTGTGCCATCTACACGAGTAGCCCTGCAACCATGTCTCAGACTAGCCACCGCAGTGTCTGTGTGGGCAGTTTTAAAACTGCCTTGTCAACCAGACAAGTGCACCCATTTGCCAAGTGCAAACCTTCCCTTTTTCTACATGTAAGACACCCATGAGGTGGGCCCATGGTAGCTCCATGGGCAGGGTGCAGTGGATGTGAAAGGTAGGACATGCACTGGTGTGTTTTACATGTCCTGATAGTGAAATACTGCCAATTTTGTTTTTCACAATTTCAAGGACTATCTCTCCCATAGGTTATCATTGGAGCTTACAAGTGTAACTTCCAATTGGGAAGAGATAGAGATTTGGAGTTTGGGGTCCCTGAACTCACAATGTAAAAATACATCTTTTTAGTAAAGTTGGTTCTTAAATTGTGTGTTTGAAAATGCAGCTTTTAGAAAGTGGGCATTGTCTTGCTTTACTATTCTGTGCCTCTGCCTGTCTGTGGAATCCACGTCTGGTTTAGACTGACAGTTGGGCTGTTTGTGCACTCTAGACAGTCACACAAAGGGAGATGATGTGTGCCCTTCATAACCTGATGGCCCATCACCAGGCTGATCGGTCTTCCTGAGCTAGAGTGGTGGGAGGAGTTGTCACTGACACCTGAATAGGGCTGTGCCCGGCCCCACGCAAAGCTGTCTCTACCCACCTGTAGTGTGTCTGGAGGCAGGGCCTTGAGCACTACAAAGACTTTCCTTTGAAGTTTGAATACTTCAAAGGCAGAAACTGGTATAAGTACTGGAGCTGTGACACCCTAACTTCGAAACACTTCTCGACTAAGAGGAAATTCTGCCAAGAAAGAGAGCTGGAGAAGCTGTAGAAGGGGAACTGGCACTCTGCTTGTTCCTGTGTTGGGCTGGCCTGTTGATTGCTGCTTCTATCTTGGAGAGTGAAAGGACTAGACTCTGCTTTCTGTATCCTGCTTGCCAAGGTTTTCCAAGGACTTGTGTGTGCTTGCCTCCTGTTAAGAAGTCTCAGGGCCATCACAGACTTTATCTACAGCCCTTGAACCCTCTGCTGGGAGCTCTGACCTGCCAAATGGTGCAAAATCCAGTTCTTGGCCCTTGGAGGTGGTTTTGCAGCAAAGAAGCCCGAAAATCCATGCATTGACCTTCAGCGCCTATTTTTCCGCTGCAGTCTTGCGGTGCGGGTGGAAAACCAATGCATCGCCACGGTGCGGCCAAAGAATCGACCCAACGCCTGCCGTGCGGCTGAAAAGATTGCCACAACCTGAGTCCTGAGCATCATGTCTCCGACGTCCAAGGCACCCACCCTGACTCCGAGCAGGCTCTGCTGTGTGGCTGATGAAATATACGCATCACCTGCTCGCGGCTGGAAAATCGACGCAGAGCATGTTTCACCGCCGCCGCATCGACCCCAGCACGTCCGGATTTTCAATGCATTGCACCTGTGCACCAAGTTCTTTCATCGACGCAGCCCTGCAGTAAGGAACCAAGGCTGAGTGTCCAGAAACCTCCACTGGCAGTAAGGAATCGATGCATCACCTCCCCCGTGAGTAAGGGATTTGACGCATCGCTTTGGTTTACGGCGCTTCATCTCCCCTGCGCCTGCTTTCGTCTTTGATTTTGATACATCCCAGGTACTTTGCCATAAAAGTGACGCATCCATAGTCTTCTATGGACTGAACTGTTGTTAAATTTTTAAACGTGTTACCTTTGCCTGTGTATGTTGGATTTTTATTGGTTTGGTCTTGTTTTATTCAGACAAATATTGGTTATTTTTCGAAACTGGTGTTGTGTCATTTTGCAGTGTTTTCACTGTGTTACTGTGTGTTTATGTACAAATGCTTTACACATTGTCTCTGAGTTAAGCCTTACTGACCGTGCCAAGCTACCAAGGGGGTGAGCTGGGGTTATCTTAGCTGTGTAATCCCCATACCCTGGCTAGAATAAGGGTCCCTATTTGGACATGGTGCAAGCCACTGTCAACTAGAGACCCCCATTTCTAACAATCATTCTGGTCCGTTTGGCCCTGTGCCTTGTCCTCATGATTTTTCTGGCACTGCACCCAATGTTTTGGGCCCTCTTGGTCCTGGTTCCCCTTTTTTGGGTCCTTCCTATTGGTCATACAGGTCCAGTCCCTCTAGTCTTCCTAGCTCTGACTGTTCTGGTACTACTGATCTTCCTCAGCCAGGCCCTGCTACCACCAGGTCTCATTCTTGCTACTCCATGTGGTACTTGGGCCCTGGTCCTACAGTCATGGTCCGTCTGGCACTCCTAGGCAAGTTCCTGATCCTCTTGGTGCTGATCCTTCTAATCCTCCTTGCTTCGGTCCTCCTGACTCTGGGCCTTCTGGTATTCTTGGCACTGCCCACCTCATCTTTATTGCTTGCTTATTCTGCCCCCCGTGCCCATAATCCTCATGTTCCTAATGTTCCTAGTCTTCCTGGATCTGGTCCTGATCCTCCTGGCTCTTATCCTCCTCTTGCTTCTACATGAACTGATAATGGTCCTCCTTTCTCTGGTCCTACTGGATTTGGCAATCCTGTTCCTCATCTTCCTAGCCATTCTTTTTCTAGCCCTGTGGCCTCGCCATCGAGGTTCTGATGTTTCTGGTGCTGATCCTCCTTTTCCTCCTCACCCTGGTCCTCTTGGTCCTGGTCCTCTTTGTTCTGATGTTTCTGGTCCCCTTAGTCCTTTGTTTCCTGAATCTCTTAAAACATTTCCTTCTGGCTCTGGTTGCTTGCGTCCCTGATCTTACCTCAATTGCACTCCTGGCTAGGGTCATGCTTGTTTTTCATAGTCCTGGTCCATCTCGGGATTCTGTGCCAATTGGTCCTGGTCCTCTTAGTCCTGGTCCTTATAGTTTGGGATCTTCTAGAACTAGCTCTCATTGACCTGGTCCATCGGCCATCCTAGTCTTGGTCTCCTTGGTCCTGGTCATCCTGGTCCTTCTTGTCCTATTGTACTCGTTGTCGTAACATTGCCTTTTGGCCATCATGGCCCTTCTTGGTTCCCCCAGTCTTGCAACATCTGGCCCAGTTCCCTTCGGGTCCTCTTCGAACTAGTCACCTTGTCCTGGGTCTCCTCACCCTGAACCTCCTAGGCCTGATAGTGCAGGTCCTTCCTGGTCCATTGGGTCTTGTGTCCGGTCCCTCTTAGTCTTTGTTCTGGTTTGGGCTGTCCTGGTCCTCCTGGATCTGTTCCTTGTCCTCTTAGCTCTGCTTGCACTACAGCCATTGATCTGGGCCTTCTTGTTTTCCTTGCTCCAGTCTACCTGAGCCTGGTCATTTTGGTCCTTGTCTTCCTGGCCACCCCTGTCCAGTTCCCTTGGTCTTCCAGATTCAGATTGGCATTCTCACATCTGATCCTCCTCACCTTGTCCTGCTACCTGTATTGATTGCTCTTCCCCACTTGGTAATCCGAGCCCTGGTCCCTTAGGTCCTGATCTTCATGGCTCTCTTAGCCCTGTTTCTGGTCCTGCTGGTCATGATCCTTTTAGTTCATCTAGTCCTCCTGATTTTCTAAGTGCCTTTGGTTCTGGTCCCCCTGGTCTTCCTAGTCCCAGTGCTGCTTGGCCTGGTTTACTGTTGCTACTAGTCATTGCCTTCCAGGTCCTGACCTTCGTAGTCCTCTTCAATCTGGTCCCGATCCTCCTTCCCTATTTTTTCTGCTTCTTGCCCTCATGGTTCTGCAATAACTTGCCCTGGCCCACCACAGATCAGCCTAGCCTTACCGTGTCCTGATATTCTGATGACCTTTGGTTCATAATTACCTTACAACTTCCTGGCCCTATACTTCCTAGTACTGATCTGCCTTGTCATCATTCCCATATATGCCTGCCCTTGGTCCTTTGGATTCTGGGTCTATTGTTTACCAGGCTCTCAATCCTGGACCTTTTCATCCTCCTCACCCTAATTCTCGTCCTGCAGTCCTGATACTGCTCCCCTGGTTTATCCAGTCTCTTGGTTTACCTTTTCCTAATCCTTCTGCTCCTGGTCCCGCTGGTCCATGTAGTCCTGGTCTTAGTTCAGATACTCCTCTGGCTGGTCCTTATGTATCTGGTCTTCTAGTCCTGATCCCACTGTCCTTGGTTTCCTTAGCCCTCAAAGTCCCACTGTCCTCTTGCCTCATCCCAGTCCTACTAGTCCTCCTGTTGTCCTGGTTTGACTGTTCCATCTTGTCCTTGTCTATCTGACCATGGTTCCCTCTATCATGGTCCTCCTAGTAAAGGTCCTCCTGGGTCTGGTCTTCCTTATTGCTGTGGCACAGGTCCTCCTAGTTCCCATGTTGCGGGTCACACTCGTTCATGTAGTCCTTTCACCATGGTTTAGGATTCCCCTGATTTTGGGTCTTGTGATCCTTTGAGGGTTTCCGGGACAACAACCGTGAGTCTCTGGCACAGTATTCAATGTGGTCCACTCTCCTTTGATTACTTGATTTCTTCCTGATCCTGGTCTATTTGCTTCTAGCCCTTTGTTCATCCTTGATCTGATCTTTGTGAACTTGGCCCTCTTGTCTCTGATCCTGCTTTCCACAGGTCTCCTTGTACTGATCCTCTTTGGTCTGTCTGCCTGGGTCTGTTATTCCTGGCCCTAGTCATCCTCATCCCTCTGGTCCTGGCCAGTGTGCTCAGGCCCTCCTAGCCCTCCTTGTCGATAAGGTCCAAGGCATTCTGCCCCTTGTCCTTCTGTTCCTTCGGACCCTTGTCCACGGAGTCCAGATACCTCTGTTTCACATCCTCCTGGACCTCTATATCCTTCTCACCCTGGTTCTGGGCTGCCTGTAGCATTGGCAACCCTAATCTTTGTGGATTAGTTGTCCCTGGGCCTGGTTCTTCTTGACTTGACCCTTGTCGCTTTGGTCATCCTAGTCCTCCTGGTGGCCCACCTCCTGTTCCTTATTTCCTAGAGGTCATCTAAATCCGCTTATTGGTCCTACTCCTTCCTTAGCCCCGTCCACAAGGACTTTAGTTAGGTACAACCTCCAAGCCTGTCATTCAGACTTTCTCTTTTTTGGCTTACAAATTTCTTTTTTTGAAATAGCACTGTCATGGACAGAAATGAGGGGTAAGTAGAGACAGGGAGAGACAGAACACAGAATGATGCACCCAATAACAAAACAGTCCAAAGTTCTTTTTTATATTAGTTATCTCCTTTATTGAAATTTTGATGTCTTTTCATAAAAACAGCCAAAGTTACAGCCAACGCATTTCGTTTAATAAAACTGAACTTCATCAGGGCTGTAGGTATTACATAAAAAACACATATAAGACACACATCATACACTGAATGACACCATATTGAAACACAAATACTACAACTTTATATAATAAGGACAAAAACATTAAACCAGTCATGACCATCACACTGGTCTACTGATAAAAATGCTACATGAAATATATGCACATGGGAACTCCATGGGAAAGGGAGCCCCACATGACAACATATTATAACAATTGATACATGATTACTGGTCCATGATCAGCATGTATACCCAAATATCTCAGAGAGGAGTATATAGTTGGCAGCATAAAAATATTCCACTATTTTAAATTCTGACACTTAATAAAACATTTAGAAAAACTTAATGAGAAGATTATTTTAGAACCTAGACCTAGTTACATAGCAGGTCGTACTTGGGGATTAATTATATCAGGCATCCCTTGCCAACATGCCCTGTTGGACAGTCTTCAATCCTTAACGAATAACTCATAAATTATATTACATGACACACAACGTGACTGCTGAATGCCCAGGTGAAATTCATTTTTTAAAAACTCAATATTTTCATTGTCTGTTATATTATATAGAAAGGTTCTATGTCTTAGACATAAGAGGCTAGTGCAATGTTTATAAAAATTAGTTGTGTGGGAAAGTTTCCATTTTCCGCGGGCTCCCAATATATCCCCAGCAACAATAAGTGAAGAAGAGATAGGTATAAGTCATAGTGTGCCTTCAATCCACATAATTCCATTTTCACCAATTTTTATGAATTACATACCTTATTTCTATGTGCAAGACGAATGTCTCTCTCTATCAATGTTTTCACAAGGAGTCCCATCCAGATGATTGCTACCTCATTATTTTGTGGCACAGTAGTCATCCATTTTGAGGTGGGGTTAAAATATCCCCCAACCGCAACACCTGAGAGAATTGAAAAAATTATAACGCCCATCTTAGTTCTCCATGGTATTGCAAATTTTGGTGTAAGGTGATCAAGTTTAGTAACTATTTATTACACCCATAGATAACATGCTGGTATAAGAGGGAGCATGCCTAGGGCAGAAATCTGCCTATGGACTTGTTCAGTTGAGGCGTTGAATGCCTACTTCACTTACCTGAACGATAATCTCTTTAAAGTACGACTCATCATGTGCCACCATAGGGACAAAATTGATTTTCTGGACTTACAGTTTTACCTTAAAGATGGAGTCATTCAGAGCACCATGTTCAGAAAGAAGACTGCTTGTAATAGCATTCTGCATACTTCTAGTGCATACGCAAAATCTGATATAAGAAATATCCCTTATGCGGAAATGGTTCGAGCAAGAAGGAATTGCAGTGAGGGCTCAAACTTTGGGACAAACATAAAGGAGATGAAAGATCGATTTATCAACAGTGGCTATGACTGCAATATGTTGACTCAGGCTGAGAAGAAGATCCAGTTGGTAACAAGGGAGTCTACCCTGAGTAGCTAACAAAGAAAACGTAAGAAAAATAAGTTGGTATTCATCAAAAAATACACCATGCACAGCGACAATTTTGAGTAAACATTGGCATCTTTTGGGACATGTACCTCGCCTACAAGATGAAGTTGAGAGGAATCCGAGAGTAGTCTATAGAAGAGGGCATACTTTGAAAGATTCCCTTTGCCCGAGCTATGTAACATCTGCGAATCCGACAGGGGCCTGGCAACCTACAAAATCTGTGGGTTTCTACACTTGCAGCATTGTAATGTATGTGCATATGGTAAGTATAAGATTAAGAACTTCAGAAACAACACTACTCAGGTACATGACATACAACAGTACACAAACTGCACCACAGGGTTTGTAGTGTATGCAATTGGGTGTGGTTGCAACATGATATATGTGGGGAGTACATCCCGAAGTCTGAAATTATGCATACAGGAACACTGCAGGGCCCTTAAGAATGGGAACAACAGATACCTGATGACGAATCACTATCGGTGGGAATGATGGCTCAAAAATGCCAACCCTGGCCTCTTCGCGCTGGATCAGGAACACCCCAATGATACTACTTTTTGGTTTCATGGCATTGACTATGTCTTGGTAAATGCAAAGGGTGGGGACAGGGAACACACCCTGAGGCAGATGGAGGCCAAGTGGATCTGTCGCCTGAGAGCTACTGAGTTGGGACACAACACGGACAATGAGTTTCATCACTTTTTGGGCTGGTAATCCACTCAGGCAAAAAGGATCTATACAAATAGTTGGAGGATGATGGACTGTGTAATGGATGCTTGGGGGAGAACAGTAGTTGAACTGATGGTCACAATAAGTTGGATTGATGAACGATATTAGAGGAAACAGCAGTTGGGTTCATACAACAATTCTTGTGTTGGTGGGGCTCCCTGGCACACTTCTTTAGGAAATGGTAAACAAATGCCATCTAAGATTCTGGGATGTGGAACCTAGCTAGAGGGACACTGACATGCGAGCAGGTATGGGGAGGACTGGCCTCATCAGATCAGTTGAATTAACGGATATATATAGGGGGGACAGGCATTCATGCTTACTGCGATATGACAATTGTCATTCTCCTTATGGTTGCTGCGTTGTTTCTATTACCGTAGTAACATCAGGTGCAAGCGGGCGACAACAAAAATGTCAACCCATTTTATCGAAAAACAACATACACCTAACGACATGAGGTGGGTGGTCCTGGAACATATCAAATGTAATGACAATCTCGAACAGCGACTTCTAGAGAGAGAACAACGCTGGGTTTTTAAATTATGTACAGACACTCAAGGCTTGAATGATAATATTCCGTGGGGTCAGTTCTCTAAATAACAGTCTCCTCTGACATTACATCTAAGGGGTATGTTTTTGAAAGAATACCAGTCACCCTGCAATTAGAAAAGTCATCTGATCAAATTCCCTCTTAACCAGAGGTCAAGCTATCAATCTCCTCTGGTATTGCATCTATTGGGAAACTCCTGAGCAAATACCAATCACCCTATATATGACACGCTAAGAGTCAGTCGATCAGTTCCAATTACTCTCTGTTCATAATCAAACACTTTTTCAGGGAGTGAAAATACAGCATTCATCTGTATGTTTGTTTTATATGAGTACGTCTTAATCACCTTAGTGATTCAACAATAGGCACTCGTATTAGACCTCTTTTGTATATCATTGTGAGGCTCATTGTATGTATTTGTTTGTCTTCCTTGTTTAGCCTCTAATCACCTCTTATCATTAGGCACTAACGAGTATTTTACCTTCCCATAATGATAGGAACTCGTATTAGACCTCTTTTGTATATCATTGTGAGGCACATTGTATGTATTTGTTCATCACCTTTGTATTGCCTCTAATCACCTTATACCCTTCCCAATAGGCACTAACTAGTATTTTACCTTCCAAAAATGGCAGCCACATTGAGCCATAGAAGGCGGCCATTTTGTTCTTTAGTTTCCGCTCTAGTCTCCTAAACATGAATCGGCGGGAAAACACCCTTTAAAAACAAGCAGTAGGGACTCACTTGTTAATATGCGGTCGGGAGGAAGCAGGCAACAGCCGGAGCAGTTTTCATTCTCAAGTAAGTTATTCTCTCCACAGCACCGGACTGGGCAGACAGCAGGGCCTCTCACAGTGCAACTCACCCCCTCTTCTTTTTGCTACAAAGCTTTCATTATCGCTTTGTTTTTCCTTCTCTCCTACAGTGGCGATGATCTCTCCAGCCCCTCTCAGACCATGAAGCACATTGTTGCTCCATAATTAGTATGTGTTTTATTATGTCACTGTATTTTCTTTGTCATATTGTTTTGTCTGTGTATATTAGTATGTTTTTCTAGGTTTATGCTCTTTCATTTCATTCTATTTCCTGGCAAATAAGCATTCACCTAATTGCCTGGCATGTCTCAGATTACTGACAATCTACTCACCAAGGGTAATGTCATGTGGTATTCCTTTTTGGTTTTTAGTTTTTTGTGTTTAAACTAAGCTGGCCCTATAGTATAATATGACTATTGAGATGCCGATAGCTCTCATAACCACACAAGGATCTTATGGGAGAGCTCTTAACAACATACACCAGCAGTGAGTGTCTGATTATATGTAGTTAATGTGCAGCATGGCGTTTTCACTTACCTACATAGCATGAAGTAGGTCTCGTATGCTGTTTTCTGTTTTAGATTCAAATGATCAGTATCAACATGGTTTCAATAACTACCTATACAGTACATACTGTACTTGATAATGTTTTTTATCCTTTCTCTATTACAGATACTACGTGATCAAAGTACTGTATGTATTAAATCTTGCCTGCTAGTATTTTGCAGCATTTTTTCCTATCCTTAGGTCACTTTGGAGTGGTACTAAACAGGGCTGGACCCTGTTTGTCCTGAAGAAGAGCACTGGGGTAGCTCGAAACTAGTTGACGTTCACTAGGGACCCCTGACTAATTAAAAACAGACACCCTAGCGACCAACCCCGTTTTCAATAGATCGGCTAGGAGCCTGAATAAATTCTTTTTGCCCACTAGCTAGATATTTTTAGTCTCACCCACTCCACCCCCATCACTGCACCACACAAAGTCACTCACAATTAGTGCTCCTACGTAGTGTCGCAAGTCGTAGCACGCCTCAGCCCGTAGCGGGTTGGGATGGCCCCTATGATGAAGCATGTCACCATGGGAAACCATGGTGAGTGAGGGGACTCAAGAAAGGACATTTTTCCTTTACTAACTATTTTTTCTGAATCTTATATTAGTAAATTTAATTTTCTGAAAAAACTGGCTAGGTTTCCATAACCGAGATTTCGGTGTTTTGTAATTCTTGATCATTTTTGGAGGGTGGACCTAGCATATCCCTCTTTCTCCCCTTATTTTTCTGATTTTGTTTCTATTACCCTCATCTTATCATGGCAGGGATGTACACATAGAGTTAAGGTGAGAGACTGTCGGCACTTGCCTGTCGTAGCACTGATTTGTGTGGATGATATAGACTGATGGCTTAAACAGACCCAATTGCGAATTAAGATTAACTAAAAAATAGTGTGAAGGATATTGATTCAGGTATGATTGTTGCAGTATTCTATGCGCTCTCCATGCGGCATGCTCCAGTGAGTTAGCAGTGATCTAAATTGACGAGTTCATTACTCTTCCCTTTATTCTTAAAAAAACCAAATACAATTGGTAGTTTGGTCACACAATAGTAGGGAATACTGTGGTCCATATAAAAAAATGGTAATTCAAAGATGTCTGTCACATTGATTGCTCTGCACATTCCCCCTAGGATTGAAGTATCAATATTGGGGGAGGCGGCTTATTATAGACGTGTTAGTGGTGATGTGGACCCAATGGTCATTAGCTCTTCCCCTAAGGATTAAACAATGGTAGGGGAGTTTTGGATGAATAGGGCGAAGGTCCAACCCCATACATATCTATCACAATATTCCACACATTTCCCATGAGACGTGGGTGGGTGGGGCCAGGATCCGCACTACCAGCATGATGGCCACAGGGTGCTGTTTACTTTTCGGGTTTGAGAAAGGAAGTCGAACTCTAGATGATATAGAGGGTTTAACCACACAGGTGAATGTACTCTTAATGGGTGATTGCGGACATAAATATGGGCTCTGCAATCCAAAATTAACATTTACCGGTTGCTGCATGAAGGACTATGTGACTGATTGGAGAGAAACACGGATTCAGGTAAACTTGTGCATGTCCCATTCATGGGGGCTAAGCTTAAATAATATACACACCGTGGGTTTGATTTAGGATGGGTGGTTCGGCTCTGTGTGAAGCACGGGTGGTGTTTGATGTAAATCTTGCGCATTTTTTTAAACTCCTGTTTACTTCTTACATGGGTCATGTGGACCGATGTGTTGAAATCGTTTTTGGGCCTGGAATTGGATTACCAGGTTGCAATGCAGTGTCCAGGGGTTGTGTGAACTCTTGTAAGTTATAATGAATGTGCATGTTTGGCCCACTGGGGCTGTATTTCCGTGTCCCTCCTAGATGCTGCTGATGGCCAACTGTGGCTAGCTATTCAAGCAACGCAGCGCAGTTTGAGGGTCCCTCGTATTATACGGTTATCATTGGCTTTAACACTATACTAGTAGTAGAGTGCCTTAGGCTAGGTCACCCGCGATTCAAGACATTCCATTATTTTGATGTAATGCGCCGTGCCAATAATTTGCACACACACTATTTGTTGCGGCTCTGAGGGATCGACTGAATTTAAACCTTTCTTCTCAAATGCACATTATAGAGCCAAATATTGTTATAATTTTTGTTTGTCACAGTATCTGTGTATATATAGACTTACTCTATAACAGTTTTATTATTTACAATGTATTGTTTCTTTACCTGCATGTGTCTAACTTCTATGTCCTTTATGACGCATGGTTGCTGTGACAACCTGGCAGAGTGACTCTTCTATATCTTGATGAATTTTCATGGCGCCTGATGTTGTGAAGAAGGCGGCTTGCCGTCGAAACGCGTCAAGGCTTTCGTTTTGAATTAAAATTCCTGTGTCAAATTTCCACGGAGTCAGCGCCTGTTATTGTGTGACTAACAGGTTTGGTTGTGTATATATATATATATATATATATTCACTGAAAAAACCATAGGTTTCAGGGACGTTATAGTTACAAATTAGCATTTAAAAAACCTTTGAAATTCACTGAAAAAACCATAGGTTTTAGGGACAGTTATAGTTAGTTGGACATTGCACTGGTACAAAAACCGTGAAATTCCCCCGTTATAGTTAGTCCAGCTAACTATAACTCGCGCCCCCGCAATGCACTGCTGATGACGTCACATATTACATCACTTATGACATGGTCAGTGACATCACTGTTGACATCACTGATGACATCTCAAATGACATCACTGATGACATCATCCAGTGACTGTGTGTTTCTGTAAAGTTGAAATATTTTTAATATATATAGGAAAAGACGTATTGAAGAATGAGTGGGTGTGTAAGTGTCTGTATGGATGATTTAGTAGGTGCGTGACTGACTCTATAAGTGAGTGATTTAACGTATCTTACTGAATGCATGGGTTAGTGACTAAACTGGGTGAATGTCTGTATCCGTCTGTCTGTTGCTGTGTAAGTGGCTGCATGGGTTTGTGAATAGCTACATGAGTGTCTATATGAGTTATTGATTGGTTGTCTGAGTATCTGTATGGGTGCCTGAGTGTTTGTGTGGGTGGGGTGTGTGCGACTCTGTGCATAGATGTGTGAGTGGGTGATTCACTGGGTGGATGGTTTCAAGAGTGCATCTGTGATAGACTGTATGGGTGGGTAAGTGTGTGTAAGAGTGTGTTAGTGAGTGAATGTATGTCCCAGTGGTACATGTGTGAGTAACTACATATGTGAAAGCCAGTATATATGTGTGTTGGAGTATATAAATAGCTATAAGCGAGAGTGAGTGATTGTGATAGTGGCTGTATGGATGAGTGTGTGCTTGTATCAGTGATTGTATAAGAGCGTAACAATGTGCTAGTATTTGTATGATTAAGTGAGCTGGTGTGTGTATAATTGTATAGGTGAGTAAATGGCAGTGTGTTTAATTATTTGCATGACTGACTAGGTGTGTGAGTACCTCTATGGATGAGTGGCGGTGTTTGAGTGTCTAGATAGGAGTAAGAGTGCATATGAAAGTCCTGTACTGAGTGACCATAAGTATGAGTGACTGTACGGGTGAGTGAGTGGATGTGTGTGTGTAGACCTAAGAATCAGTGAGTGGGTATGTAGTTATTGGTGTTGGAGTGTCTATAGTTTTGCGAATGGCAGTCTGTAATTTAGATTGGGTGTATCAAAGGTTATATTAGGGTGTGAGGAGCTGCATCAGATTATCACGTGGATGATGTCATCAGTGATGTCATTTGAGATGTCATCAGTGATGTCATCAGTGATGTCACTGACCATGTCATGAGTGATGTAATATGTGACATCATCAGCAGTGCATTGCGGGGCGCGAGTTATAGTTAGCTGGACTAACTATAACGGGGAATTTCACGGGTTTTGTACGAGTGCAATGTCCAACTAACTATAACTGTCCCTAAAACCTATGGTTTTTCAGTGAATTTCAAAGGTTTTTTAAATGCTAATTTGTAACTATAACGTCCCTGAAACCTATGGTTTTTTCAGTGAATTTCAAAGGTTTTTTAAATGCTAATTTGTAACTATAACATGTCTGAAACCTACGGTTTTTTCAGTGAATTTCAAAGGTTTTGTAAATGACAATTTTTAAATGTATTAATTGTTATATACATTTTTTTCATACTGATTTACTACATTTTTAGAAACAATTTTTTTTTACATATTTTATTTTTTAAATTACATTGTAATTACATTATACATTACATTACAAAAAATACTTTCTCAGAATGAATTACTTTAGTTTAAATACTTTGCACATAGGCAATAGACTTTTAAGTACAGTAGTTACAGTTGTTGCAATGGGCAACACATTTTCAAACACAATGCAACATTCAGCTCAATGTGAATTTCTAGTTAAATGCAATTACTTACTTTATGGATTACTTTTCTAACCACAGGACTGGATCCTAGATTCAGTCCTGGGACATCTCCTGTAAACAGTTGAGTAAAAGCGTTTTGGTTACAGTCGTGATTTTTAAGGAATATTATTGTACTTTAAAAGTTGACACTTAGAAACTTTTTCTCATAGAATCACCAATGTTATCCTATGGAAGGAAATTCACTTAGAAGGTAAAAACTGTTATCGTTACTTTTTCTTACTCAGTGTTGGATCCTGGATCCAGCACTGGTGCATCTCCTGTAAACAGTTGAAAGAATGCGTTTAAGTCATACAAGTGATTTTTTAGGAATATTTGTAGTTTGTGAAAATCGACACTTTGAAACTTTTCTGCTGAAAACCAGACAATGGATTCCTATGGAAGAAAATATAAGTTACTGGTAAGTACGGTTAAAATTACTTTTCAGGGTCAGTGCTGAGCTAAAAGATGCAGCACTGGGTTCTCTCCTGATAACAGGTGAGTAAATTGGAATTCGTACTTTGGTTGATTTTAGAGGAATATTATAAAGTTCCAAAACTCCACACTTAGAAGAATTTCCAAGTGAAACCAGTCAATGTTAGCCTATGAAGGAAATTCAAGTTACCGGTAAGTACGGTTAAAATTACTTTTCAGGACCAGTACTGGGCTGAAAGATGCAGCACTGAGGTCTCTCCTGATAACAGGTGAGTAAATCAGAATTCGGATTTCGGCTGATTTTAGAGGAATATTTGTATGTTTCAAAATCAACACTTAGAAACTTTTTCAGCAAAAAGCAGGCAATGATATCCTATGGAAGGAAATTCAAGTTACTGGTAAGTACGGTTAAAATTACTTTTCAGGATCAGTACTGGGCTGAAAGATGCAGCACTGAGGTCTCTCCTGATAACAGGTGAGTAAATTGGAATTCGTACTTTGGTTGATTTTAGAGGAATATTATAAAGTTCCAAAACTCCACACTTAGAAGAATTTCCAAGTGAAACCAGTCAATGTTAGCCTATGAAGGAAATTCAAGTTACTGGTAAGTACGGTTAAAATTACTTTTCAGGACCAGTACTGGGCTGAAAGATGCAGCACTGAGGTCTCTCCTGATAACAGGTGAGTAAATCAGAATTCGGATTTCGGCTGATTTTAGAGGAATATTTGTATGTTTCAAAAATCAACACAAACTTTTCAGCAAAAAGCAGGCAATGATATCCTATGGAAGGAAATTCAAGTTACTGGTAAGTACGGTTAAAATTACTTTTGAGGATCAGTACTGGGCTGAAAGATGCAGCACTGAGGTCTCTCCTGATAACAGGTGAGTAAATCGGAATTCGTATTTCGGCTGATTTTAGAGGAATATTTTAAAGTTCCAAAACTCCACACTTAGAAGAATTTCCAAGTGAAACCAGTCAATGTTAGCCTATGGAAGGAAATTCAAGTTACTGGTAAGTACGGTTAAAATTACTTTTCAGGACCAGTACTGGGCTGAAAGATGCAGCACTGAGGTCTCTCCTTATAACAGGTGAGTAAATCGGAATTCGTATTTCGGCTGATTTTAGAGGAATATTTGTATGTTTCAAAAATCAACACTTAGAAACTTTTTCAGCAAAAAGCAGGCAATGATATCCTATGGAAGGAAATTCAAGTTACTGGTAAGTACGGTTAAAATTACTTTTCAGGACCAGTACTGAAAGATGCAGCACTGAGGTCTCTCCTTATAACAGGTGAGTAAATCGGAATTCGTATTTCGGATGATTTTAGAAGAATATTTGCACAATGGTGAAGGGAGGGGCGGGGCCTGAGGTGACATCTGTGCAAACGCGCCCCGTGGCGCGTTTTAAGTTGGGGGATTAAGTCCCCTTGAATCCTGAGGGTCCCTAGGGGCCAACTAGCCCACCAGGAACCTCCAATATGCGCCAGGGGCTGCGTTGCAGAGACGTGTAGAGAGGCCACACCCCTTTACACCTCTCTGCAACGCAGCTCTGTGGCGCTTTCTGGATGTACCTGTTGGGCTGGTTGGCCCCCAGGGACCCTCAGGATTGAAGGGGATTTAATTCCCCATCTTAAAACGCGCCACGGGGCCTGTTTGCACACATGTCACCTGAAGCCCCGCCCCTCCCTTCACCACTGTGCAAACGCGCCCGTGGCGCGTTTTAAGTTGGGGGATTAAGTCCCCTTGAATCCTGAGGGTCCCCGGAGTCCAACAAGCCCACCATATACCTCCAAAAGCGCCACAGAGCTGCGTTGCAGAGAGGTGTAAAAGGGCGTGGCCTCTGTACACCTCTCTGCAAGGCAGCCCCTGGCGCATACTGGAGGTTCCTGGTGGGCTAGTTGGCCCCAGGGACCCCCAGTATTCAAGGGGAATTCGTTCTCCCTCTGCAAACGCGCCAGGGGGCGCGTTTGCAGAGTGGTGAAGGAAGGGGCGGGGCCTGCGGGCCCGATCGTTTTTTTAAATTTTTTTTTTGTCCCCTGAAGGGGGCTGTGTGGCCCCCTTCCTTTTCCTGTTTATGGGCCCTGGGGACCCCATCCCCCAGGGCCTTACCCTCTTTTTATTACAAAATAAATAAAAAACGGGAAGGGGGCCGCGTGGCCCCCCTTCCCTGGGCCTGTATTGGCCCCGGGGACCCCATCCCCCGGGGCCTGGCCTCTATTTTTATTTTTATTCTTTGGAGGGGGCTGCGTGGCCCCCCTCCTCTGGCCATTTAAGGCCCGGGGACCCCATCCCCGGGGCCGGCCATACCCTTTTTTTAATTTTTTCATTTTTTTAAACTTTGGGGAGGGGGCCGCGTGGCCTCCCTCCTGGGCCACTACTTGCCCCGGGGACCCCATCCCCCGGGGCTGGCCCTCTCCGTTGGGGACTGTGGGGAGGTCCCCAATCCCCCCACAGTCCCGCCGGCTCCCCGCGTCCCTTGGGAGCCGGCATTGCTTTTACACATGGGGAGCAGCTAACATGCAGCTCCCCATGTGGAAAAGCAATGTGCTTTGGATATTGGAAGAGAGAGCAGGTTTCCCTGCTCTCTCTCCAATATCCAAAGCAGTTTGCTATGGCAGGACGGGAGCCGCGAGGCTCCCGTCCTGCCATAGCAAACTACAGTGTCCCGGGTGTAGGCACTCCGGGACACTGCAGGAGCCGGCCCTGGGGGTGGCGGTCCCCAGGGCCATCAAGGGCTCCAGGAGGGGGCCGCGCGGCCCCATCCCATTCAGGTCACAGCCCCGGGGAGGTGGTGGTCCCCGGGGCTCTGGGGTCCGTAACGGACCCCCATATTTAAATGTTTAGTGCCCCGGGAGGTGGCGGTCCCCGGGGCGTGTGGGGCTGCAGCCCCCACACAGGTTTTTGAATTATAAAAAAAAAAGCCCCGGGAGGTGGTGGTCCCGGGGCTGCGGGAGGGCTCAGAGCCCTCCCGCACCATTTAAAAAAGCCCCGGGGGTGGCGGTCCCGGGGCTTGGGGGCCTTTGAGGCCCCCACACATAAATTAACCCCCCACCATGCCCCCGGGACTTGGGCCACCCGGGGGCAAAATACAGTCGAGCGCGGGAGACCGCGCTTCGATTTTTTCGGCAGGATTCGCGCACCCTGAGCGCATCCTGCCGATTTTTTAAAAAAATTTTTTTTTTTTGCCCAGGGGTCTTTGTGGGACCCCTGAGCAAACCTAGGGGTCAGGGTGTTTCTACCCTGCCCCCTTTGTGCGCTTTGCGCACTTGTTTCTGTCCCTCGGTTCTACCGAGGGACAAAATGGCTGCCAACACTTCCTGAATCGGAATGTTGACAGCCAGCTGACAGCCAATTAACATGCAGCTCGTGATCGGGAGGGTACGCGGACCCTACTCGGCCATAGATATCACTATCTTTTTACTTTTGATTTTCTCAGCAACTACTGAACGGATTTACACCATTTAACAAAAGGGTTCTTTCTGAACCAAGAACTACCTCTTTGCCAAATTTGGTGTAATTCCGTTCAGCAGTTCGAGCTGTAGCCGTGTCTAAAGTTTCCTATGGAAAATTGCATGGGGAAAACGTGTTTTGGGACCCCCCTTTTTCTCGGCCCCCTGCTTGACGAATCCCCCGAGACTTTCAGGGTAGGAGCGGACCGGAGCGGGCCACAAAGTTTGAAAATTTTGCGAAGATACGTCAACCGGCAAGAGAGTTATTTCAAATAGAATGTCGCGGATTTCCTATGGATAATAGGTTGTAACTATAACTATCTACTGGCGACCGCATAGATAGATATATATATATATATATATATATATATATATATATATATATATATATATATATATGCATCAAGAGATGATGTGATTGCTGGGTTGGTGAGACAAAGAGGATATGCATACAGGGGCTCATTATGACTGTAGCCTGAATTTCTCTTGTGAAATGGGCTTCCTGTTTCAGTTTCTGCACTGGCGGTGCAGTTGTAATTGCATGCATGGCTTGAGCTCCCTAAATTGGGCTTCAGGGCTGCGATGTTTGCTGTCCCTTGTGGTTGTGGATGTGTGTGGGTATTAGACACTTGGCATACTCAGTTGCTTAGCTGCTCTGAGTCAGCACGCTGTACTTTTTTAATTACACGTGCTGACCACATACTTCCTTTTTTTGCCAATGGATGTAGCATGTCACTGTGTCACTCATGAATACATTTGGTAGTAAATAGAGTTGAGATGCTTGGGGCATGTGGCGGACGTCTGACATAGCTACTAACTGAACAGCTGTTGACCAGCACCATGCGTTATTCGATCATACATGTAGACGATATAACTCATTATGTTATCTATGGGTGTAATAAATAGTTACTAAACTTGATCTCCTTACACTAAAATATATATATTTTTTTTTTATTAATTGGCATTATACAAAACTGCAACAGGCTGTCGAAAATCAAGAGTCATGCAATGTAGGCATGTGTACACATATAGCACTCAATGCACGTTCTGGCAGAGCAGACCAATCCGACAGCAGACCTGTTACAAACAAAATTCTCTGTGAGCTGACATATGAAATACTGACATGTTCAATGGTACACACTGAGGAGCTAAGGACCAATTGACACAGAGGTGTATCTCGAAGAGGTTCAGGGACATTGATCAGATAGCAGCAGCCTCGGCATCCGCCGGGTTCTCCGCCAGAGTGGGTGAGGCCGAGTCTCTCCACTGAAGGTAGGTAGTGAAAAATTCCCACATATCTCTGGGATGAGAAAGCAGTGGCATAAGTTCCCAAAATAAGGATAGTTGTTCATGGCAGTAAGAAACATCTTTAAGCCATGCTTGGATTGTTGGAGCCTGTTTTCTGCCCCAGTGTATTGCTACCCTGCGCTTGGCCAGTAAAAGCAGCATAGTAACAAGCCTACCAAAGTCGTGTATAACTTCCTTCACATACCCAAGTAGGCCAATCTCCAGAGTGAGGGGGATTGGAGTAGCAGTGATATCATTCAACGTGTTAAAGATCTCACTCCAGAAAGCCGCAATCCTGGGACAGTACCATGCAAGATGTATAAAATCAGCTTGTAGTGTGTGACAGCGCAAACAGTGCGTGTCGGAAGTAAGCCCCATATGTAAAAGCTGTGTAGGTATTCGATATAAACGATGTATACATTTCAAATGTATGAGATGGATCCGATAATTGGGGGATAACATTTTGAGTTGGCTACAGCAGAAGGTCCACTGGGCATCAGTCAGGGGAGAATCGAGGTCAGAGTTCCAAGCCTCGCGGGTTTTCGGAACGAGCTCTGGTAAGGCCTGCTGCATGTGCTTCTAGAGGTGTGTTATCAGCTTGTGCTGTGATGAGTTGATATATACATATTCCAACACAGAAGTGTCGGCGGAGGCACAGGAAAGGACTTGTGAAGCGCACGGCATGTAGCTCACAGCTGAAAATATAGGAACGTTTTAAGCAGCGCAGAGGCAGACGGGGCTGTGGCCTCCAGTGGGGGGAGGAAGTGGTCATCAGGATAGAGATCCACAAAGGTCTGTATGCCCATTGTGCCTGCGTGTCTAATAGCTCCCTTATCATGAAGCTGAGGGAGCAGGCGATTATTAGATAAGGGAACTGAAGGTGCATATAATATCGGGATACCGGCACACTTCCTGAGCCCAGCCCACACCCAGCGTACGCTCTCTGTAGTGTCAATCTCAGTCCTGGGTGGTCTATAAGGGAGAAACAGAGCTGTCGTGAGCGGCCAGGGGGATACCCTATCACATTCTATTGCTAAGTGTGGTTGGAATGGTTTGGGATGTAACCAGTAATATAGGAACTGGGCCTGCACACATAGGGCGGAGAGGTGCATATCCGGAGCTCCCAAACCCCCTTGTGATTGTGGTAATGTGAGCAGTTCAGAAGAAGCTCGTGGCTGCCGTCCAGCCCATATCAACGAGATCAGGTTTGACCACAAGCGTTTGAAAAAACTAATGTTGAGTGGTATAGGAATGTTTATGAATAGGTAGAGAAATTTAGGAGTACGACCATTTTGGCCAATGCGATGCGGCCTGCTACAGACAATGGGAGCCTAGACCACACCAGGACTCGGTCTTCCAGCCAATCCACTGCGCAGCCAAAATTGGCTTGCCATATTTCCTCTGGGTCTCTGCTTAACCAGATACCTAAATATTTAATCGGGCCAGTTGCCCATTTCAAAGGATATTCAGTGGGAAAATGCAGTGTAGCATCGGTCAGTGGGAAAAGGACAGATTTGGCCCAGTTCACTTGAATGCCGGAATAGGCTCCAAACTGCACAACCTCTCGTGTTAATGGGGACAAATTAGTCTGGGGGTCGCGTGCATACAGGGTGATGTCATCTGCATACAATGATATTACTAAACCCCTAGATGTAAAGCTTATACCTCTGTCTGCATGGTGTTGGCGGAGCCGCGGGGCAAGGGGCTCCATGGCGACAGCAAATAGTAAGGGTGAGAGTGGGCACCCCTGTCACGTGCCACGCATGATGGGAAGGGGTTAAAAAATGAGGCCATTAAGTCACACTTGAGCCGTGGGGAGGGTATATAGGAGTTGGATTTGTTTGATGAACTGGGGACTGAGGCCCAATCGCCATAGTACTGTGAAAAGGTATGCCCATTTTAGCGAGTCGAATGCTTTAGTAGCGTCCAGCAACGCAGCCGAGGCAGATATCTACGGGTGTAAATGGGGCATCACTTCAAATATTGTTCGGAAGTTATGGGATGTCGACCTCCCTGGAATGAAGCCAGACTGGTCCGGCCACACCATCAGGGGCAGCAATGGCAACCGGTTTACCAGTACCTTTGCGAAGATCTTATTGTTGATATTTATAAGTGTTAAGGGGCGATAAGAGTTGCATTGGTCAGCTGGCTTGTCAGGTTTAAGCAGTGTAACTAGAGGATGTAGCCTTACGGCTAGAGCGGTCGACCTCGAAGCTGGGGAACCGGGTTCGAGTCTCGGCAACGACGCTCAACATCCTGTGATTCTGGGCAAATCACTTAATCTCCCCGTGCCTAACAAAAAAAAATGAATGTGTTCATCTGTAACGAAACTGGTGCTCATGTAAGGCGCTCTGATACCCAATGTCTCAGGTCTAGTTTGCGCTATATAAAACTCTTTAAAAAAAAAAAACTATAACGGCTTCTCTCAGGGAGGGGGGAAGCGAACCCACATCCATGGAGTCCTGGTATATGTCTAGGAGTCGAGGGGCCAGGAGCTGGGATTATTCTTTGTTTCTGTTTGTTAATCCATCAAGGCCAGGAGCCTTCTCCCCAGGTAGACTCGCAATCACTTGAGCTATTTCCTCCACTGTTATAGGGGAATTTAGACATTCCTGCTGGCCATTAGTCTGCCATATTAATTATATGGTATCCAAATATAACATGAGTTCCTCAGAGCTGGCATTGGGGTTTCAGAGTGTAGTTGAGTACAGAAGGAAGACATAACATGCAGGAGGTCAGTTGGGGAGGAGCAGATCAGACCCTCTGCACTCCGGAGCTCCGACACCTAGGCAGAGGCATGTGGCTACGGAGCAACCAGGCTAACGTCCTTCCAGGGTGGTCATCCTCGCCATATCGTTGGGCCTGGGCTTCCTTACCTAGATAGTGCTTTTCACAAATCGCTTCCCCCCGATATTCGGTCATTTTGTCATGAATATTGTCCAGTGGGATGGGATCCTTTGAGAGGAAGAAATCGGCCTCCAGGGCTCTGATGTCAGCTCCAGTCTAGTGAGTGACCCACGAATAGCCTTAAGGATAGCATTTTGCTTAGCGATACAGATGCCGCGTATGACTACCTTAAAAGCTGCCCATAATACAGAGGAAGAGCTCACGGAGCCCATGTTTTGCTCGAAGTATTTTATAATGGTCATCCGAATCTCTTCTTTGAAAGCTGCATCATGGAGTGCGCCTGGTGGAAGACGCCAAGTGAATGCGCGGGGCAGAGTTTGGGGAACCTGCAGTATGAGCATCACTGGGGCATGTTTGGAAAGGGTATGTGGCAGGTGGGTAATTGATGTGGCCGATTGCTGCACATCCTTGGAGGTCAACCAGAAGTCAATTCGGGACCACGTATTGTTATGTGAGGAAAGGCATGTGCCTTCTCGCACAATGCGGTGTGTGAGTTGCCAAATATCTAGCAAGTGATTGTCAGATATCAGTGTATGCAGGGTTTTGGCCGCCTGGGGATGGGGGCGCCGAGATTTACCGGACCTATTCCACGAGTCCTCTAGCAGGACATTAAAGTCTCTCCCCCCACAGTATCGTCTGGGGGCCAATTTCTGAAATTTGGTGCCACATCTTCATGAAGAACTCTTGGTCATCAGTGTTAGGACCATATATTGCAGCCAGTGTTACGGAATGCCTCTAAAGTGTGCCCGCTAATATGACGTATTGCTATTTATCGCTGAAACAGTGAGATGTCTGCCGTGGCAGGCCCTTTTTTAACAAAATAGTAACCCCCCTGGCGTAACTGGAGTACGTTGAGGAATATGTTGCTCTCCACCCACATGTGTGAAGTCCAGGAGCGGGGACCTTAGCCAGATGGATCTCCTGTAAGAAACATATGTCAATTTTGTGTCAGTGAGATAGGCGTGGACCAATCGAACCTTCCGGCCATCGTTCAGCCCATGCACGTTCCATGTAAGGCAGGACACGCTCGCCATCCTATCTGCTAATGGCTAGGAAGTTACTGGTTGTGCTTATGGTAGAATGCCCTAGGTTGAGACCATCTGCATTGTGAGTGCCATGTACAGAAGGACACCGTACAACAAGGGAACAGTGCATGACATTTAGCCGACTATCTTTCAAGAACCATAGATACCCCCCGCCCCCTTCCCCAACTCTAAAAAAATGTCCCCCACCTCCCCTCAACCCACACCAACCCCCCAAACAGGTTGTGAAAATCCACCCTATGAACTCAACAAATGGGAATTATCCCTTGGGCCGTGGAGTCACCAGGCAAACATCCCTACCCTAATGGCTGGGTGGCCGAACTGTGGAACATCATTGAAGTCATTACAACACATTGAATTTTGCACTGTCCCCTGAGCTCATCCCACCCCGACCTCACCCAACAATGAAATGCCTATGTATAGTGTTCGTGAGAGACATCAGTCGTTGTCGCTGAGCTGTGCTCCAGTTGAGGAGTGCGGTGAGGTCGCCGGGAATCGGCAGATCTTGGCTATCTGTTTGGCAAATTTCAAGGCCGGTTTAGCGTCTGTGAAAAAATGCATTTTACTCTTGTGGGAGATCTGAGCTTAGCGGGGTATAGAAGGGCATATTGCATGCCCGCCTGTTGCTGTACCTTTTTGGCCGGTGGGAAATCCCGGCGGGCCACCTGCACCACCATAGTAAAGTCAGGATTAAATTAAATCATACAATGCATAAGAACCAGACAAATTATTATTGTAGTTTTCAATTGAATTCATAATCATATTGCATCATCTCAAATACTCATTAAATATAATTTGGGAAGATAATCCTTTGACATTTCCAAAGCAGTACATATATATTTTACTTAGAATTGGGAGAAAGCTGGACAGACATACTGGCTTGACATATCTTTTAAGCAATTGGTACTGCAGATATGATTTGGATTTAAGTTTGAATTTGAATTTGACGACAAAAACATCAAAAATTTAAAAAAGAAAAGAAAACAGAGCTAAATTAAACTCACCAAACAGTGCACACGAGAGAACATATTCCAAACAAAATTTATCACAACAAAGTTCTAGTGATTCTCTTCGTTTTATACAATTCTTGGACCATACCTTAGAACATCTGTTGTTTTAATTTAATTGTATAAAACAAAGAGAATCACTAGAACTTTGTTGTGATAAATTTTGTTTGGAATATGTTCTCTCCGTGTGCACTGTTTGGTGAGTTTAATTTAGCTCTGCTTTCTTTTCTTTTTTAAATTTTTGATGTTTTGTCGTCAAATTCAAATTCAAACTTAAATCCAAATCATATCTGCAGTACCAATGCTTAAAAATATGTCAAGCCAGTATGTCTGTCCAGCTTTCTCCCAATTCTAAGTAAAATATATATGTACTGCTTTGGAAATGTCAAGATTATCTTCCCAAATTATATTTAATGGGTATTTGAGATGATGCAATATGATTATGAATTCAATTGAAAACTACAATAATGATTTGTCTGGTTCTTATGCATTGTATGTTTTTATTATGAGCAAATTGTAAATAGTGTTTTTGTATATGTTTTTAGCCCTGAAGAAGTCCCATGAGGGACGAAACGCGTTAGCAGTCTTGTCCATTGTGCGTTTGTATTTTAAAGAAAAAAATTAATGAATTAAAAGAATAAAGACATCGTCTTCTACAATCAAAAGCACAATTCTTTTCGTTTTTCAGTTCGGGAAGTTATTCAACTACAGTTTAAATTGCTTTATACTATGGACATTAATTTCCTTTATATATCGTTTATTTGTGCTTCTTGAGTGCAAGGCCATTTATGTCGAACTGAGTGTGGTGGTTTGCAAACCACCTATATGGGATGCATGTAGGTCACATCCCAGGCCCAGTGCACCAAGCCATCATTATAATATTATAGCCACAATACGTAGTAACGACTGAGTACTGGACTGTCTTGCTCTGACCTTCGTCTTGTGTTTTTATGTAAATTTGAGCTTAGCAGCACAGTCTATACGTGAGCTTGTATTATTGATTTAGAATGGATTTTGATGACAATAGAGAGGAACTATTGGGAGATCTTTTTGGTAAAGCTGATGCAGGGGCAGTACGGGCCATGCCCAAACTACCTCGGAATGAAGGCCTAAAGAATAAATTCATGCGCCTGGGAAGATTAAGGAAACAGGAACTTGCCAAATGGTGGGACGGTGCTACCCTTAAGAAATATTTGGAGAATAAGAGAATCCCGCGAGGATTACGTATCCTCATCTTCCCTAATTATGAAGATCTAGACCCAGACCATTTAGGAGAATGGGAAGAGGGTCTATATGACGCTTCCTATAAGATGATGGACATTTTAATAAGAAACTCGGAACGTAAAGTCCAAAAGATTAGAGATGAGATTGTACTATTGGAGAAAGAAATTAATGACACTAATTTGTTGGATGTTATACAAAAGAATCATGTTGTTCTGAAAAAAGAGCTAGCCAATTACCAAACTTATCTCAAGGAAAAGAAACAACGGAAGATACAAAGGGATCAGGGTGATTATGAGAGGGGGCGCATATTCACCTTTGCTAGAAAGTATGATGACATCACATGCAAATCCACATCTATTCCTGCGAGTGTAGTGAGAGACTCTAGCATATCTTTAAGCAGCACCTCCATATCATCTGTAGATAGTGACCTGGGGGAGGGTTCAAGCAACAGTTTGACTAATCCAAATCCGCCGTAAGTTTTTTTTACGCAAGGTCCAACGCTTCCGCCTTGGAAACAAAAAGAAAAATTTCATAGACGAACAAGGCGGGGTGGCAAATAATACACAGGCTGGTACAAAAGCAAGAATGGAAAATGTGCAGAACAAGAAATAACTGAGACTGTGAACCACAATGTGGACAGTGAAAATGATGTGATTTGTACAAACAGTTTGAATGTGATCAATTTGTCCTCTAAGGTTTTGACTGACCAAGAAACTGCTGTCCTTTGTAAAGGACTTAATTTCTGTCCAATAGAGAGACCAAATTTGGAAAATGTACATTTGGATTTATTTAAATTTGTACGGAAATTAAAATTAAAACACTTCTTTGCAGAACATCCCTCTGTCCGTCACCCTATTACTGTTGGTGTACGAGACTCTGAATTTACCATCTCTGATATTCATGTATCACATCTAATAGCAACCTTACATGATGAAGAAGATTCAGGTGATCTGGTTAATTTTGCACGTAATCTGAATATTACAGAAGATGTCACTGTTGATAGTGGCCTGCGCAATACTTCTAAGTTCCTACCTCCAAATCGCCCAAATTCTGTCATTGATTAATTCTTTCTCAGGATGACTCAGGATCTTTATCATTTGGAGGATAGTCACTCTTTTAAAAGTAAGTGTACACATAGATACAATCTAAGTAGAGAAGAAAGATCTTTCCTAAAATCCCTTAAAGATGACCCTAGCTTAGTTATCCGCGAAGCGGACAAAGGTGCAAATATAGTGTTAATGAACTATATAGACTATGTAGCGGAAATAGATCGACAGCTTATTCAAGAATATTGTTATAAAAAACTGAAATCTAATCCCACCTTGATGATTGAGAGAAACATTAATGCCAAGTTAACAGAGTGGCATGAGTCTTGTCTTATCTCTGACTTAGAATTTAAATATCTTTTGGCACAGAATTCAAGACATCCTTGTATTTACGTACTCCCCAAAATACATAAAGGTGGCACCTTCCCTCCGGGAAGGCCTATAATATCTGGCAATGGGGGCCACACGGAACATTTGGCAGAGTATGTAGACACATTTCTGCAGCCCCTTGTCCAAAACCTCCCGTCCTTTCTAAAAGACAGTGGGGAGTTACTATGCAAATTAGAAGATCTTAAGTGGGAGGCTAACGTTTTCACATTTGTTACCATGGATGTGGAAAGTTTATATACATGCATAGAAAAGAAACATGGTTTAAGAGCATTGACATACTTTCTCTATAAACGAAATGCATGTCATTTGGAACACACACGGATGTTGCTGGAGATGGCCGAATTGATCCTCACCCAGAATGCCTTCATGCATGGCGATGTTTGGTTTTTACAAAAGCAGGGGACTGCCATGGGCTCCAGGTTTGCTCCTTCCTATGCTAACCTCTTCATGGGGTTGTATGAGAGGGAGCATGTCTGGAGGCCAGGGGCACATAACTGGTTAGAGAACATTCTGTTTTACGTCAGATATATTGATGTCTGGGGCCCAGGGGCACATAACTGGTTAGAGAACATTCTGTTTTACGTCAGATATATTGATGACGTGTTTCTAGTTTGGAAGGGCTGCAGTGAGGAACTTAACCAATACTTTGCATATTTAAATGATAACATCTTTAATGTGAAACTCATGATGAACAGTTCTAAACAAGAAATTGTGTATCTTGATTTAAGACTATATATAGTCGATGACAGTATACAGAGTGACACCTTTAGAAAGGACACGTCTATCAACAGTGTACTTCATGCTGACAGCTGCCACCCTAGATCCACCATTTCTGCAATACCGTATGGTGAAATGGTACGTGCACGTCGCAATTGCAGTCAAGATGATAACTTTGATAAAGGTGTGAACAGGATCAAGAGGGACTTTAGAGAAAGAGGATGTAATAATAGCTGTCTCAATAAGGCAGAGGAGAAAGCTAAGAGACTAAATAGGAAGGACACTTTGGTTCCCAAGACTGTGCAGGCATCTAAGAAATATCAGGATCAGGTCATATTCATTACAGAATTCAATATGTATAGTGGTCATGTTTATAATTTACTAAGAAAAAATTGGCATCTACTCCAATCCAACTCTCTGCCATCTAATATTGTTCAACAAAAACCTTGTGTTACATATCGCAAAGGCAAAACATTAAGGAATATGTTATGTCCAAGCCACGTTAGAGAACCCAAAGCCTTAGTACAAACTTGGTTACCAGAAAAACCACAGGGCTTTTATATATGTGGCAATTGCAGTATTTGTAACTTGGGCCTCAACAAGTGCACTAACTTTCAATATAACAACTCAAGAAAGTTCAAGATTACATCCTTTATAAACTGCAATACGACGTTTGTGGTTTATTTGATAAAATGTGCATGTGAGAAAATATATGTAGGCAGCAGTATACGGAGTTTGAAGGTTCGCATACAGGAACACGTAAGGAGTATCAAAAATAGAGATGAACGCTATCCTGTTGCACAACATATACATATGACCCATCCAGATAGAACCAACATCACTTTCCATGCTTTAGATCATGTTAAGGGCAATGATAGAGGTGGAGATATTATCAACCACCTAAGACAGACTGAGGCGCTGTGGATTTGTCGCCTCAGGGCGGTTTCTCTTGGTCTAAATATCAATAATGAATTTCACCATTTTTTATGAAGCATTTTTGAACGTTGTATACTCAAACTATGTTTCATTCAGCTTTGGTTATATGGTACTTCACTTTACAAGTGAATATTGCCATTCAGCATGTGATGAAAGAGGCTGGAATACTGTTTTTTTCAATTTCTGACCTATTGTTCTATGTAAATATGGGTTTTCTTATTGTAAAGGAGCACTGCGTGGAAATATGTAATCATAAAAAACATTATTAAGCGTATCCGTGAGGGTATTTTGATTGATGTGATCCATTCTGAAGTCGTATTTACATTTTGCTTTTAAATGGACCCTTGTATGTATTGTATGTATTGACAGGTTATACTTGGGTATTTGTATCTTCCTTCGGCAACGATATGTGATTTCTCGGACATTCCAAGATGGCGTGACATGTATATTATCGTTACATACCAGGTTGCGCACTTATCTTTTGGGATAGTGTCTTCACATAGAACCATCATTATGGATTTCGGACACAACATGCGTTCTTTTAGATATTTAAAGATGACGTGACTTGTTGATTATTATCACATGCTCGTTTGCGTATTTATCCTTTGGGATCGTTTTTTTACATAGATCCATTATTACGTATTGATAGTGCATTACGATGATTTTTTATATATCTGGTACAATTGTTTTCAATTAGTCTTAATTAGTCGCGCTCATACTACTATACAAAATTGTAGAGTTACATTCATAAAGGTTAAACTTTCAAAATCTATGGAGAATTGGATTTTCCACACTCCAAGATGGCGCCTGTGTGTTTAACAGGAGTCATGTGACCTGTGGTATAAGCGTTTGCCGGGTTTTTGAAATCACACAGGTGTGCAGCCTTTACAAACAGGTATAAATAGACTGATATCAAGTTGCTCGGTTCCTTTCGACTTTCTTTGAACCGGACAACCGCACACACGTGGGGGAGATACATATCCCGTGAGTATAAAGATAAAGATGTGGTCTGTAGTATGCAAATATAAATAAAACTGTTCATAAGTATTAATGTGCTAGATTAGGGCATAGTTGTGAGTCGTACTTGCCTTTATAATAAAAGCCATTTTGGTGGATTCTATAGGTTTCATTTGCCGTAACATTAAAATATTAAAGGACTGTGAGATGTAAGATAAACTGTTCACGAACATTAACGCGTCACTTTATAGTATTAGCGTATGCTTCGTTATGTGTTTTTGATAAGTTTTGACACGTAAATATTAAAGTACGCTTATTGCAATTCTCTATGAATAATGCGGTAATAATAGAGAAAATAGATTCAGGCCTCATGCCTTATCCAGTGTACAATCTTTAGATGGCGGTTGCTATTTTTAAAAGAAATACTCGTGAACCGCATTTGCCTGTATAATCAAGGCCGTCTTTAGTTGTTTTTATAAAATCCATTTATTATAGCATCGAAGCACTATAGTAAGGCCTTTGTAACTATCTCGTGTTTATGTAGCAACATTTGTAAAATGGATTATCGGTTGTCATTTGAGAAGGGAATATTTGTGACACACATTTGCCTTTATAATAAGGCCATTTTTTAGATTTATGATCATTTGAATGCACTACTCATATCCTTTGTATATGATAAGAGATGGTGCTGGTGTAACAAGATGAATTTTAGTGCGACATTTCATTTGTCACACCACTGTCCTGATACTAAAAACACTTTAGTTACATGCAGTTTTAGATTATACATAAACCGTAAGTCTATAATAATTTCTTACAGATACTTTTATAACGGAGAAGCCATGAATAGTGCGTCTTGGAGATGCTTGGTTTCCTCGTCTTTTCCGGATATATGATCTTGAATAGGAGATAAATTAAAACAACAGATGTTCTAAGGTATGGTCCAAGAATTGTATAAAACGAAGAGAATCACTAGAACTTTGTTGTGATAAATTTTGTTTGGAATATGTTCTCTCGTGTGCACTGTTTGGTGAGTTTAATTTAGCTCTGTTTTCTTTTCTTTTTTAAATTTTACATGTTTTTGTCGTCAAATTCAAATTCAAACTTAAATCCAAATCATATCTGCAGTACCAATTGCTTAAAAGATATGTCAAGCCAGTATGTCTGTCCAGCTTTCTCCCAATTCTAAGTAAAATATATATGTACTGCTTTGGAAATGTCAAAGGATTATCTTCCCAAATTATATTTAATGAGTATTTGAGATGATGCAATATGATTATGAATTCAATTGAAAACTACAATAATGATTTGTCTGGTTCTTATGCATTGTATGTTTTTATTATGAGCAAATTGTAAATAGTGTTTTTTGTATATGTTTTTAGCCCTGAAGAAGTCCCATGAGGGACGAAACGCGTTAGCAGTCTTGTCCATTGTGCGTTTGTATTTTAAAGAAAAAATTAATGAATTAAAAGAATAAAGACATCGTCTTCTACAATCAAAAGCACAATTCTTTTCGTTTTTCAGTTCGGGAAGTTATTCAACTACAGTTTAAATTGCTTTATACTATGGACATTAATTTCCTTTATATATTGTTTATTTGTGCTTCTTGAGTGCAAGGCCATTTATGTCGAACTGAGTGTGGTGGTTTGCAAACCACCTATATGGGATGCATGTAGGTCACATCCCAGGCCCAGTGCACCAAGCCATCATTATAATATTATAGCCACAATACGTAGTAACGACTGGTGCTGGACTGTCTTGCTCTGACCTTCGTCTTGTGTTTTTAGGATTAAATTAAATGTCTGGATCGGTTCTCTCTCGTGAGTCAGCCTGAGGACTGTATCTTGATCCCGATAGTTCAGCAGGCGGGCTACGATGGATCGGGGGGAGGGCCCCACCGGTGGCTTGTGTCCCAATGATCTGTGAGCTCTCTCCACAATGAAGACAGGTGATAGATCCGCTCCAAAAACGTCTTACAGCAGAGTCTCGACATAGTGCTCCATTCTAGAAATGGCTGTGGTTTCAGGTATTCCCACTATGCGTAGATTATTGCGTCTTGAGCGGGTCTCAAGATCTTCATTTTTGGCCTTGATTAGCTCTAGTACTTTATCCATTCGCAAGAGGTGTTCCTTTGATTCCGACTGAAGATCATCCACGTCCGAGACACGGGTTTCCAAGTGGTCAAGTCTAGTATCATGCGTGTCCACAAGTTTTTTTACATGATCAATGCGAAAAAAGTGAGCAAGTCTAGCTTGGGGTCTATTGTTTTTAAGCTCGCCTTGACATCCATGAGTATCTCTCAGAAATCTGTATCCTGCACGTTAGTCTCCTCTGTCTGTACCATGTCGGCATCTTGTTCCGAAGCATGTTCAACCTGGCGAGTAGAGCGTCTTTTCTCAAAGGACAACTTAGTCTGCTTTACATCGTATGTGGCCTTTTTTGTGGCAGTTTGCGAGTAAAAAGGCGAAGGCAACTTGGTAAGTAGGTGTAGTTTCTTCAACTGATTGGACACAGGTGAGTGAATGTCTATTTCCTTGCTGCAGGATGTATCACAGATATTTTGAGAACGCTAGCTTGTTCAGCCCCAGGCCCTACTACACCTCCCAGAGCAGGCCTCAGCCGGGGGTCGGCACGCGCTTCTCCAACCCTAAGAAGATGGTAGAATACCACAGGCCCAGGATCAATGTCTGAACATGTTTCCACAGAGAAATAGCTGGGGTCAGACTAATCGAGTGCAATGCACAGGGCCGCCTTATGCAATGGAGACCAGGTGCTCTCTCCCCAATTCCTCACTGGATTAGCTCAGCCCCACCGGATAGTAAAATGGTGGTCACTCCACCCGTGAGGCACAACCGGCGCACGCACCACCTGTTCTTAATCTCTCTCCCTCTTATATGGCAGGATCCCATATTAAACTCAGGGGGGGGCCAAACACAAATAATTCACTGTGCTTGGTGGGGCCTCAAACTCCGGGCCAGCAGTCAGTCTTTCAGGCCCCTGCCTCGTAGCTCAACATGCAGGCAAATTTGGCCCGGTACAGGCCCTGCAGGGCACAGGGTCTCAGGGGCCGTCTGACCAGGACCACTGTTGCGGTCCGCCGCACACCCTCTGACGGAGTCTAATATGGGTCACTGTGGAGCCGGCCGACCTCTCTGATGCAGCACACCCGACCGGAGGGGGCCATGCAAGAGGCCCCGCGTTTACCTCGCTGCCTTCGCGGCAGCAACAGACGCCCCCTCCTTCTCACCACTCCGATCCGGGGATTCCCCCGGCACCTCCACACATCTGCGTCTCCGTCTGGGCAGCGTCCCCCACTGCCACAGACCCATGACACAGTGATCTCGTACCGGCTCAATCTGCAATCAGGAGGCCGTGGCCTCTGCACCCGCAGTGCAGGAGACAGGCCCCAAGCTGGGCACTCAGTATTGTGTGCTCACAGCCAGGTGGATGGGGGTAGCTGGCCCCGGGGTTTTTCAAACTTGGGCCAGCAGGTTAACCCGTGTTGCACCGATGTAGTTGCGCAGATGGGAGCCCCCAATATGTAGAGATTATTCTGGATTTATATCTCGGCCGGCAGAGCCCTCTCACAGAGCGGACATGTTGCTGCTCGGCGAGACCACGCCCACATACACCAACATTTAGAATACCATGGAGAACTAAGATGGGGTTTTACTTTTTTCAATTCACTCAGGTGCAGTTGGGGGATATTTTAACCCCACCTCAAAATGGATGACTACTGTGCCACAAATTTATGAGGTGGCAATCATCTGGATGGGACTTCTTGTGAAATCATTGATAGAGTCAGATATTAGTCTTACATATAGAAATAAGGTATGTCATTCAGTAAAATGGGTGAAAATGGAATTAAGTGGATTGAGGGTACACTATGACTTATACCTATCGCTTCTTCACTTATTCTTGCTGGGGACATATTGGGAGCCCCCGAAAAATGGAAACTATATACTCCTCTCTATTTGATAAAGTGTGTTTATTCATCAAGCAGCTGAGTGAACTCCTCCTATGAATTACCCAGATGCATTATTTATCTGTCTCCTCCTTTCAGTTCACAGTTCCACAGAAGCCCCATTACTGTGTCTCACTCAATTTACCTCCTGCAAGCGTACCAAAGCACTGTGCCCCAATCACAATTTGCCTACTGTATGTGTCTATCCCTCTGCTGCCCAAATACCATCCATCTATCTTTCTGCATTTCCTGTTTGCTGCTGCATGTCCACTACTGCTGTCTTGCCAGGTCTGAAATACTATGGGGTCCATTACGATGTCGTTCATAAAGGCTCCGAACGGCATTCAGGTCAGCCGAATCTGATTCGGAAGCCTTGTTTCCGACTGACTCTGCAACCCTTCCGATCGACGGATTACGATGTTCGGAAACTGTTCGGACTGTCTGACTCGTTTCCGAACGGCATTCGGAGTAACCGAGTCGTTCGGAGCCGACTCATACAGATCTACAGACCATGTTTCCGACCGAGCGATAAGGATGTCGGATTCGGACAGCCTTTCCGGATCGGTTGTTCCGACACGGATCGGCTGTCAGAATCTGGCTTTGGGGGCCCGTAGCAGGCCCCCCTTCACCAGGGGCCTCCGAATCAGGCCCGTGGGGGTACCCATGGGTCCCCCCTTTCCAACCATGCACAGTGTGGCAGGCTCCTTGGGGTGCTGATTTTCCACAACCATCCCTTTCTTCAATGGGAGCCTGTGTACTCGGTTGGAACACAGGCTCCCATTGAAGTCAATGGGAGTCCGACCGAACGGTGTTCGGAACCATCGTAATCGGTGAGATGGACTCCCAGAATCCGATTCGGTCGGAAACCATTCCGAAACCGATTCGGTCGGAATGCTTTCCGAACGAAATCGTAATCGACCCCTAAGTGTTAGAAATGAGATTCCTGGTTGGCTGAGGTATGCACCCAGGCCAGGCAGGAACCACCACTCTAGTCAAGGTAAGCTAGATACACAATATGATAACCTGTGCTCAACCTCTTGTAGCTTGGCATGGAGCAGTCAGGCAATGTGTAAAGTATTTGTGCAAAAAACACACACAGTAACACAATGAATACACCACAAAAATACTCCACACAGGGTTATAAATATAGATTATATTTTTATGAATAAAATAAGACCAAAACGACAAAAATCCAATAAGTAGAACCGGAGTTATGAATTTTTAAAGGATAAACCAAAAACAGTGCTCTGAAGTCAATAGCGCTAAAAGGTTACTTTATGTTGTGCTAGACCGGGGTAAAACCAAAGTTCAGGCCAACCACAATGGAGCATGGGTCGCATACAGTTCCAAATAAGTCCCGCTGAAGTTTTACCTTCTCAAGCTGAGCGAAGTACTCTGTTCGCAGGGGAGACAGTCGTTAGGGGCAAGTAGAGCGTTGCTAGCGATGATCCTGCAGGGGCGCGAAGAGTCTGCCGGGCATCGCGGACAGCTGACTGGGCCTCGCGGTTGGCGATACTTGCTGGGCGAGGACACGATGCGGCGGCTCGTGCTGATTCTTTGAGTGAGCAGCGCAGTCCCAGTGTGAACGGGCCTGTTCGTGGTCACGAAGAGCCCAAAAGCTTGATTTCAGGGACCCAGGAGCAGTAGTTGATCAAAGCAGCTGCAAAACCCACTTCTGAGGCCCAGGGCTTGGGGAGGGAGCTCAGCAAGGGTAGGACTCAGAGAAGGCAGAGTCCAGCAGCACCAGCAGAATTGGAGGAAGTCTTTTGTGTCCCTGAGACTTCAGAAAACAGGAGGCAAGCCCTTGGAGGGAAGGCAGAGTCTAGCTCTCCTTCCAGCAGAGTCAGGGAGCAGCAGGCAGCTGGGCAACAAGCAGAAAGGCAGTCCTTCCAGAAAAGCAGTTTAGTTGAATCCATCCAGAAAAGCAGTCCTGTTGAGTCCTTTAAGCAGCACAGCAGTCAGGTTCAGATCCAGAAGTGTCTGATTTCAGGGGGTCAGAGATCAGTACTTATACCCAAAAGTGCCTTTGATAAAGGCGGTGACTTCAAAGGAACTCTCTGAGGTGCACAAGGAGCCAGTCCTGTCTGCCAGGTTAACCCTGGGGGTACATCAGTGCTTTGTGTGAGGACAGGACATAGCCTATTTATAGAAATAAGTGTAAGTCACCTCTACCCCTTCCTGCCCAGAATGCAGATAAGTGCTCAGTCACACCCAGCCTTCCTGTGTTTATGGCTGTCTAGAGTGAATGCACAAAGTGTATTTGTCACCCAGCTCAGATGTGTATTAGAGACAGGGTGCCAGGCACAAAGAACAGTAACTACAAGAAATGTCCACTTTCTAAAAGTGGCATTTCTAAAACAGTAATGTTAAATCCAACTTCAGCAGTAAGGAGGATTTATCATTACCATTCTAAACATCAAACATGAAAAAGCTACTCCTCTCTGATCAGGATGTATAGCTTAAAAGCATATTAAGGAATTCACAATGCTGGCCTATGAGAGGAGTAGGCCTCACAGTAGTGAAAAACGAAATAGGCTGTTTGTCACTACAAGGACATGCACAGCATAAAGGTTAGCGTCTTACCTTTTACTTACATAGCACCCTGCCCTTAAGGTGACTTAGGGCCTACCTTTGGGGAGAATTATATGTAAAAAAAAGGGAGTTAAAGGCTCGGCAAGTAGTTTTAAATGCCAAGCCGAAGTGGCAGTAAACTGCACACACAGGCACTGCAGTGGCAAGCCTGAGACAGGTTTGAAAGGCTGCGTCTGTGGGTGGCACATTGAGTGCTGCAGGCCCACTAGTAGCAATCTGAAGTACAGGTCTCTGGTATATGGTATAGCACTTTACAAGGGACATAACAGTATAAATATGCCAATCAGGTATACACCAATGTCCCCATGTTTAGGGAAGAAGCACATGCACTTTAGCACTGGTTTGCAGTGGTAAAGTGCTCAGAGTCCTAAGGCCAACAAAAAGAATCAGCAAAATTGAGAGGCAAAAGGCAAAACGTTGGGGGAAATGCCACCCTAAGGATGACATGTCTAACACTAAGCAAACACAATCCCCCTTAAAAAAAAAGCCTAAAGCTAGTTCTAGGCCTTCTATATGAAGCCCAGAAAGAGGATCATGAACATTAAAAAACAATATATTCTCATGCGCGAATAAAACATTTATGCAACATGCCTTGAAACCATTTTAATTATTCTTTTAGAGCAGCCAAATACTCCTCGACTGCAGCACACAAATATCTGTGTACCATACCCTGAATCTCCTAAATCAGAAGTTGATTCCTACATTTATTTGAATTTTAAAATAACATTAATGGTTTTATTTTAAATAAAAAATGATTCTACAGTTTTTCATCTGTAAGCAGCTTAGCTTAATTCATGGACTTACCTTTATTCAAATTATTTTACATTTGTGTATGTGCTTACTTTCAAATGCTTCACACATGCTGAATCCCTATTACAAGACGGCCACCACCCGACCATTGCCTGGAGTCCCTTTTTTTCATGACCAGCTAAATAAAGACCTCCTTCGGCTGCTGGTCAAATTATACATCATCTTTACTATTTAACCCATGGCCGGCTAAACAGCAGAGATTATGTACTATTTTCCGACTGCTGGGTAAATAGCAGAGACTATGTACCAGTTGGCCAGTGGCCAGGTAAACAGCCATTTCCTTCTTTGAACGTTGTTTGATCTCTGCAGTCTTCCAACAGTCAGGTACAGTCCATATTTTGAGAGCAATTAAAGATAGGAAAGATTTCTTTGGCCAGAAGTCGTGTCAATTTTTGTACTTATTTGGCAGAGCAGATGTCCAAACGTGACCCTAAAAGGACAGCATCCCTGTATTGTCTCAATGAGTAGCGACTCAGAGGTAACACTATCTGAGACTTGGATGTATTCAACTTGGAAAGTAAGACATTAGGACCAACATCAGAATTATTGAGGGGCTGATTTTCAATGGAGGTGTTTTCTCTTAGTGAACAGCACATATTTTATGCATTAGATTTACTGGCCCTTTCCCAAGCAGAAATTTGTGGATAAGACATATAATTTGATATTGTAAACAGTTCTTCACCATTAACCAGTAATTATATTCGTTTGACACACAAGGCTATAAGTTTGACCCCTGCATCTTGGGCTACATGTAATTTTAAAGAGAAGCTTCTTGGAAACCCAAATAAGGAGGCAATTTTCATTGCCTAGATGCTAGTTGTTCATAGCACCTATCACAATATAGTATAAGTTTCAAGGTTTGAAATCATGGCATGATGGAAGACCAAAGTCATTATAAACGAGACAATTTGCTGGGCTATCAAGAGGTGCTGTCTAATAGTATTTCTAGGGATTTTGCTTTATGTTAAAAAGGCTGTTAGTGAATCATGTGCAACTCTAAAAATTTTCAAGGTATCAGAATAATAATTTCAAAGCCATAATTACACAATCCAGTCTAATAAAAATGATTTAATTCCCACACTAACTATGGAGTTCCAAGGACATGGAGGTCACATGCTCCCACCAGGGATTGGGGAAACTTCTGATGCCTACCAGAGACTTCCCTGTTTTATCCACCCACAAAGGGCTTGAAGTGAAGCACTTCAACATTAAGTCCCCAGGCACTCCTTAGAATTAAGTCCCCAGGCACTCCTTAGAGGATTGAAGAGGTCATCACACTTTCCTCAACCATCATTATCAATGGCTCAAAGAACAAAAACAGCTGGCTGATTTTGTAGAAGAGGAGCAGCAACCCTTCTTTCCCCTCTTCTTGCCGGCACACAGGTAGATAGGAGGGGTACTGCTATAAAGGGGAGTCTCCTCCCTTTCCAATGGTCCCTCTTGCGAGCTGATTTTCACTCAGGGATTGAGGTTTAATTGCAATCCTTAAGCAGGCACCAAGGACTAGTTTTCATGGGGGTGGTGGCCTCATGTTAGGGGTAGTGACACTCTCCGCTACCTCAGCAATAATTAGCTCCCATCCTCCCTTGAGTGGCAGATTGGGGGTTTAAGCTTAATCTGCCACACCAGGGTAGCTGAAATCACTGCTAGACATCAAGGAAAAGCATGTAAAAATGCAAATATAAATACATATATAGAGTAGGAGGCTGGCCCTCTACTGGAAACTTGCACAGTCCCATCTTTGTGCCTGCAAGACCTTTCTGCCAAACCAATGGAGGGGTGGAAAGACCTATAAGACACGAGGGAAAGGTAAAAAATGACTAATGGAGTAGCGAGTGCCACTTTTTGGCACTGGGCCACACCTTATCTCTTTTAGAGAAAGAGGTTGAATACACCCTCAACCAGAGAGGGCAGCCCAGTAGACACCAGCCCCCCAATCTGCTCCTATTCGGAGGCCTGAATTGCCCCCTGGACACCAGGGTAAATGTTTTTCCAGGTGTAAAAATGAAATAGAGTGGCAAGCACAGCTTTCTGGCGCAATATGTCACTCTATTAGACCTATAGCCACCATCTGCATGTCATAGGGTTGTCATTGGCTGTCTCGGGGGACCTAAAATGCCTCCTGGACGCCAGGGTTAATTATTTGTAAAACAAAAAAAAAAGGAAGCAGAGTGGGGAGCAGGATTTTTAGACACAAAACAGGCCTCTCTTTGGCTTTTAATCAACATCTGAATTCCAGCTCTTCTAGAAGACATGGGGCCCTATCACACATAGGGGGACTTTCCCCGTGTGTGCCACAGCGCACTTTAAAACAGGTGCGCCAGGCACACACAGGGTCAATGCACAAACGAAGCGGCTTTGAAGAAGCCGCTCCCTGTTTCACTGTGCAGGCGGCAACCCGCCTTCAATTTTAAGAGGGGAAAGAGATCCCCTTGCAGACGGGTGCAGTGAATGGCTGCACTTGCCTGCTAGGGGATGTCTGGGGGTCTATAGGACCGCCTTTTCCCACTCCAGAGAGCTGCCATCAGGGGGTGCACTGATAGTGCGCCATCTTTTAGGTGGCGCACTGTCACTGCGCCTCCTGACAGCGTCTTTGCCTCTGTGCCGGCATTTATAATAAGATACCAAAGGGGATGATGGACGGAGCGTTAGAGCAAATCAAACACTCACCCCCAGTCAACTGATCTGGGTTTAATCCATCATCATTCTTTAGCTCACTCCACCACCCCAGTTCAGACATGGCCATATGCAAATCAGTCTGACCCTGTGCCTCATGGGAACAGTCCAGCCCGAACTGCCAAGCCATGTTCTCCCTGGACCGGAAACAAGCATCCTGGGACCGGTTTCGGGTTCAAAACCCTCATCAGCCAGGCTATCTTGAATCCAGTGGCAAAGTGAGCAAGGGACCCACGTCTGGGCATACCCAGCCAACTTAGGGCGAACAAAGCGATACCAAAGGGGATGATGGACGGAGCGTTAGAGCAAATCAAATACTCACTCCCAGTCAACTGATCTGGGTTTAATCCATCCCCATTCTTTAGCTCACTCCACCACCCCAGTTCAGACATGGCCATATGCAAATCAGTCTGACCCTGTGCCTCATGGGAACAGTCCAGCCCGAACTGCCAAGCCATGTTCTCCCTGGACCGGAAACAAGCATCCTGGGACCGGTTTCGGGTTTGAAACCCTCATCAGCCAGGCTATCTTGAATCCAGTGGCAAAGTGAGCAAGGGACCCACGTCTGGGCATACCCTGCCAACTTAGGGCGAACAAAGCGATACCAAAGGGGATGATGGACGGAGCGTTAGAGCAAATCAAACACTCACCCCCAGTCAACTGATCTGGGTTTAATCCATCATCATTCTTTAGCTCACTCCACCACCCCAGTTCAGACATGGCCATATGCAAATCAGTCTGACCCTGTGCCTCATGGGAACAGTCCAGCCCGAACTGCCAAGCCATGTTCTCCCTGGACCGGAAACAAGCATCCTGGGACCGGTTTCGGGTTCAAAACCCTCATCAGCCAGGCTATCTTGAATCCAGTGGCAAAGTGAGCAAGGGACCCACGTCTGGGCATACCCTGCCAACTTAGGGCGAACAAAGCGATACCAAAGGGGATGATGGACGGAGCGTTAGAGCAAATCAAACACTCACCCCCAGTCAACTGATCTGGGTTTAATCCATCATCATTCTTTAGCTCACTCCACCACCCCAGTTCAGACATGGCCATATGCAAATCAGTCTGACCCTGTGCCTCATGGGAACAGTCCAGCCCGAACTGCCAAGCCATGTTCTCCCTGGACCGGAAACAAGCATCCTGGGACCGGTTTCGGGTTCAAAACCCTCATCAGCCAGGCTATCTTGAATCCAGTGGCAAAGTGAGCAAGGGACCCACGTCTGGGCATACCCTGCCAACTTAGGGCGAACAAAGCGATACCAAAGGGGATGATGGACGGAGCGTTAGAGCAAATCAAACACTCACCCCCAGTCAACTGATCTGGGTTTAATCCATCATCATTCTTTAGCTCACTCCACCACCCCAGTTCAGACATGGCCATATGCAAATCAGTCTGACCCTGTGCCTCATGGGAACAGTCCAGCCCGAACTGCCAAGCCATGTTCTCCCTGGACCGGAAACAAGCATCCTGGGACCGGTTTCGGGTTCAAAACCCTCATCAGCCAGGCTATCTTGAATCCAGTGGCAAAGTGAGCAAGGGACCCACGTCTGGGCATACCCTGCCAACTTAGGGCGAACAAAGCGATACCAAAGGGGATGATGGACGGAGCGTTAGAGCAAATCAAACACTCACCCCCAGTCAACTGATCTGGGTTTAATCCATCATCATTCTTTAGCTCACTCCACCACCCCAGTTCAGACATGGCCATATGCAAATCAGTCTGACCCTGTGCCTCATGGGAACAGTCCAGCCCGAACTGCCAAGCCATGTTCTCCCTGGACCGGAAACAAGCATCCTGGGACCGGTTTCGGGTTCAAAACCCTCATCAGCCAGGCTATCTTGAATCCAGTGGCAAAGTGAGCAAGGGACCCACGTCTGGGCATACCCTGCCAACTTAGGGCGAACAAAGCGATACCAAAGGGGATGATGGACGGAGCGTTAGAGCAAATCAAACACTCACCCCCAGTCAACTGATCTGGGTTTAATCCATCATCATTCTTTAGCTCACTCCACCACCCCAGTTCAGACATGGCCATATGCAAATCAGTCTGACCCTGTGCCTCATGGGAACAGTCCAGCCCGAACTGCCAAGCCATGTTCTCCCTGGACCGGAAACAAGCATCCTGGGACCGGTTTCGGGTTCAAAACCCTCATCAGCCAGGCTATCTTGAATCCAGTGGCAAAGTGAGCAAGGGACCCACGTCTGGGCATACCCTGCCAACTTAGGGCGAACAAAGCGATACCAAAGGGGATGATGGACGGAGCGTTAGAGCAAATCAAACACTCACCCCCAGTCAACTGATCTGGGTTTAATCCATCATCATTCTTTAGCTCACTCCACCACCCCAGTTCAGACATGGCCATATGCAAATCAGTCTGACCCTGTGCCTCATGGGAACAGTCCAGCCCGAACTGCCAAGCCATGTTCTCCCTGGACCGGAAACAAGCATCCTGGGACCGGTTTCGGGTTCAAAACCCTCATCAGCCAGGCTATCTTGAATCCAGTGGCAAAGTGAGCAAGGGACCCACGTCTGGGCATACCCTGCCAACTTAGGGCGAACAAAGCGATACCAAAGGGGATGATGGACGGAGCGTTAGAGCAAATCAAACACTCACCCCCAGTCAACTGATCTGGGTTTAATCCATCATCATTCTTTAGCTCACTCCACCACCCATGTTCAGACATGGCCATATGCAAATCAGTCTGACCCTGTGCCTCATGGGAACAGTCCAGCCCGAACTGCCAAGCCATGTTCTCCCTGGACCGGAAACAAGCATCCTGGGACCGGTTTCGGGTTCAAAACCCTCATCAGCCAGGCTATCTTGAATCCAGTGGCAAAGTGAGCAAGGGACCCACGTCTGGGCATACCCTGCCAACTTAGGGCGAACAAAGCGATACCAAAGGGGATGATGGACGGAGCGTTAGAGCAAATCAAACACTCACCCCCAGTCAACTGATCTGGGTTTAATCCATCATCATTCTTTAGCTCACTCCACCACCCCAGTTCAGACATGGCCATATGCAAATCAGTCTGACCCTGTGCCTCATGGGAACAGTCCAGCCCGAACTGCCAAGCCATGTTCTCCCTGGACCGGAAACAAGCATCCTGGGACCGGTTTCGGGTTCAAAACCCTCATCAGCCAGGCTATCTTGAATCCAGTGGCAAAGTGAGCAAGGGACCCACGTCTGGGCATACCCTGCCAACTTAGGGCGAACAAAGCGATACCAAAGGGGATGATGGACGGAGTGTTAGAGCAAATCAAACACTCACCCCCAGTCAACTGATCTGGGTTTAATCCATCATCATTCTTTAGCTCACTCCACCACCCCAGTTCAGACATGGCCATATGCAAATCAGTCTGACCCTGTGCCTCATGGGAACAGTCCAGCCCGAACTGCCAAGCCATGTTCTCCCTGGACCGGAAACAAGCATCCTGGGACCGGTTTCGGGTTCAAAACCCTCATCAGCCAGGCTATCTTGAATCCAGTGGCAAAGTGAGCAAGGGACCCACGTCTGGGCATACCCTGCCAACTTAGGGCGAACAAAGCGATACCAAAGGGGATGATGGACGGAGCGTTAGAGCAAATCAAACACTCACCCCCAGTCAACTGATCTGGGTTTAATCCATCATCATTCTTTAGCTCACTCCACCACCCCAGTTCAGACATGGCCATATGCAAATCAGTCTGACCCTGTGCCTCATGGGAACAGTCCAGCCCGAACTGCCAAGCCATATTCTCCCTGGACCAGAAACAAGCATCCTGGGACCGGTTTCGGGTTCAAAACCCTCATCAGCCAGGCTATCTTGAATCCAGTGGCAAAGTGAGCAAGGGACCCACGTCTGGGCATACCCTGCCAACTTAGGGCGAACAAAGCGATACCAAAGGGGATGATGGACGGAGCGTTAGAGCAAATCAAACACTCACCCCCAGTCAACTGATCTGGGTTTAATCCATCATCATTCTTTAGCTCACTCCACCACCCCAGTTCAGACATGGCCATATGCAAATCAGTCTGACCCTGTGCCTCATGGGAACAGTCCAGCCCGAACTGCCAAGCCATGTTCTCCCTGGACCGGAAACAAGCATCCTGGGACCGGTTTCGGGTTCAAAACCCTCATCAGCCAGGCTATCTTGAATCCAGTGGCAAAGTGAGCAAGGGACCCACGTCTGGGCATACCCTGCCAACTTAGGGCGAACAAAGCGATACCAAAGGGGATGATGGACGGAGCGTTAGAGCAAATCAAACACTCACCCCCAGTCAACTGATCTGGGTTTAATCCATCATCATTCTTTAGCTCACTCCACCACCCCAGTTCAGACATGGCCATATGCAAATCAGTCTGACCCTGTGCCTCATGGGAACAGTCCAGCCCGAACTGCCAAGCCATGTTCTCCCTGGACCGGAAACAAGCATCCTGGGACCGGTTTCGGGTTCAAAACCCTCATCAGCCAGGCTATCTTGAATCCAGTGGCAAAGTGAGCAAGGGACCCATGTCTGGGCATACCCTGCCAACTTAGGGCGAACAAAGCGATACCAAAGGGGATGATGGACGGAGCGTTAGAGCAAATCAAACACTCACCCCCAGTCAACTGATCTGGGTTTAATACATCATCATTCTTTAGCTCACTCCACCACCCCAGTTCAGACATGGCCATAGGCAAATCAGTCTGACCCTGTGCCTCATGGGAACAGTCCAGCCCGAACTGCCAAGCCATGTTCTCCCTGGACCGGAAACAAGCATCCTGGGACCGGTTTCGGGTTCAAAACCCTCATCAGCCAGGCTATCTTGAATCCAGTGGCGAAGTGAGCAAGGGACCCACGTCTGGGCATACCCTGCCAACTTAGGGCGAACAAAGCGATACCAAAGGGGATGATGGATGGAGCGTTAGAGCAAATCAAACACTCACCCCCAGTCAACTGATCTGGGTTTAATCCATCATCATTCTTTAGCTCACTCCACCACCCCAGTTCAGACATGGCCATATGCAAATCAGTCTGACCCTGTGCCTCATGGGAACAGTCCAGCCCGAACTGCCAAGCCATGTTCTCCCTGGACCGGAAACAAGCATCCTGGGACCGGTTTCGGGTTCAAAACCCTCATCAGCCAGGCTATCTTGAATCCAGTGGCAAAGTGAGCAAGGGACCCACGTCTGGGCATACCCTGCCAACTTAGGGCGAACAAAGCGATACCAAAGGGGATGATGGACGGAGCGTTAGAGCAAATCAAACACTCACCCCCAGTCAACTGATCTGGGTTTAATCCATCATCATTCTTTAGCTCACTCCACCACCCCAGTTCAGACATGGCCATATGCAAATCAGTCTGACCCTGTGCCTCATGGGAACAGTCCAGCCCGAACTGCCAAGCCATGTTCTCCCTGGACCGGAAACAAGCATCCTGGGACCGGTTTCGGGTTCAAAACCCTCATCAGCCAGGCTATCTTGAATCCAGTGGCAAAGTGAGCAAGGGACCCACGTCTGGGCATACCCTGCCAACTTAGGGCGAACAAAGCGATACCAAAGGGGATGATGGACGGAGCGTTAGAGCAAATCAAACACTCACCCCCAGTCAACTGATCTGGGTTTAATCCATCATCATTCTTTAGCTCACTCCACCACCCCAGTTCAGACATGGCCATATGCAAATCAGTCTGACCCTGTGCCTCATGGGAACAGTCCAGCCCGAACTGCCAAGCCATATTCTCCCTGGACCAGAAACAAGCATCCTGGGACCGGTTTCGGGTTCAAAACCCTCATCAGCCAGGCTATCTTGAATCCAGTGGCAAAGTGAGCAAGGGACCCACGTCTGGGCATACCCTGCCAACTTAGGGCGAACAAAGCGATACCAAAGGGGATGATGGACGGAGCGTTAGAGCAAATCAAACACTCACCCCCAGTCAACTGATCTGGGTTTAATCCATCATCATTCTTTAGCTCACTCCACCACCCCAGTTCAGACATGGCCATATGCAAATCAGTCTGACCCTGTGCCTCATGGGAACAGTCCAGCCCGAACTGCCAAGCCATGTTCTCCCTGGACCGGAAACAAGCATCCTGGGACCGGTTTCGGGTTCAAAACCCTCATCAGCCAGGCTATCTTGAATCCAGTGGCAAAGTGAGCAAGGGACCCACGTCTGGGCATACCCTGCCAACTTAGGGCGAACAAAGCGATACCAAAGGGGATGATGGACGGAGCGTTAGAGCAAATCAAACACTCACCCCCAGTCAACTGATCTGGGTTTAATCCATCATCATTCTTTAGCTCACTCCACCACCCCAGTTCAGACATGGCCATATGCAAATCAGTCTGACCCTGTGCCTCATGGGAACAGTCCAGCCCGAACTGCCAAGCCATGTTCTCCCTGGACCGGAAACAAGCATCCTGGGACCGGTTTCGGGTTCAAAACCCTCATCAGCCAGGCTATCTTGAATCCAGTGGCAAAGTGAGCAAGGGACCCACGTCTGGGCATACCCTGCCAACTTAGGGCGAACAAAGCGATACCAAAGGGGATGATGGACGGAGCGTTAGAGCAAATCAAACACTCACCCCCAGTCAACTGATCTGGGTTTAATCCATCATCATTCTTTAGCTCACTCCACCACCCCAGTTCAGACATGGCCATATGCAAATCAGTCTGACCCTGTGCCTCATGGGAACAGTCCAGCCCGAACTGCCAAGCCATGTTCTCCCTGGACCGGAAACAAGCATCCTGGGACCGGTTTCGGGTTCAAAACCCTCATCAGCCAGGCTATCTTGAATCCAGTGGCAAAGTGAGCAAGGGACCCACGTCTGGGCATACCCTGCCAACTTAGGGCGAACAAAGCGATACCAAAGGGGATGATGGACGGAGCGTTAGAGCAAATCAAACACTCACCCCCAGTCAACTGATCTGGGTTTAATCCATCATCATTCTTTAGCTCACTCCACCACCCCAGTTCAGACATGGCCATATGCAAATCAGTCTGACCCTGTGCCTCATGGGAACAGTCCAGCCCGAACTGCCAAGCCATGTTCTCCCTGGACCGGAAACAAGCATCCTGGGACCGGTTTCGGGTTCAAAACCCTCATCAGCCAGGCTATCTTGAATCCAGTGGCAAAGTGAGCAAGGGACCCACGTCTGGGCATACCCTGCCAACTTAGGGCGAACAAAGCGATACCAAAGGGGATGATGGACGGAGCGTTAGAGCAAATCAAACACTCACCCCCAGTCAACTGATCTGGGTTTAATCCATCATCATTCTTTAGCTCACTCCACCACCCCAGTTCAGACATGGCCATATGCAAATCAGTCTGACCCTGTGCCTCATGGGAACAGTCCAGCCCGAACTGCCAAGCCATGTTCTCCCTGGACCGGAAACAAGCATCCTGGGACCGGTTTCGGGTTCAAAACCCTCATCAGCCAGGCTATCTTGAATCCAGTGGCAAAGTGAGCAAGGGACCCACGTCTGGGCATACCCTGCCAACTTAGGGCGAACAAAGCGATACCAAAGGGGATGATGGACGGAGCGTTAGAGCAAATCAAACACTCACCCCCAGTCAACTGATCTGGGTTTAATCCATCATCATTCTTTAGCTCACTCCACCACCCCAGTTCAGACATGGCCATATGCAAATCAGTCTGACCCTGTGCCTCATGGGAACAGTCCAGCCCGAACTGCCAAGCCATATTCTCCCTGGACCAGAAACAAGCATCCTGGGACCGGTTTCGGGTTCAAAACCCTCATCAGCCAGGCTATCTTGAATCCAGTGGCAAAGTGAGCAAGGGACCCACGTCTGGGCATACCCTGCCAACTTAGGGCGAACAAAGCGATACCAAAGGGGATGATGGACGGAGCGTTAGAGCAAATCAAACACTCACCCCCAGTCAACTGATCTGGGTTTAATCCATCATCATTCTTTAGCTCACTCCACCACCCCAGTTCAGACATGGCCATATGCAAATCAGTCTGACCCTGTGCCTCATGGGAACAGTCCAGCCCGAACTGCCAAGCCATGTTCTCCCTGGACCGGAAACAAGCATCCTGGGACCGGTTTCGGGTTCAAAACCCTCATCAGCCAGGCTATCTTGAATCCAGTGGCAAAGTGAGCAAGGGACCCACGTCTGGGCATACCCTGCCAACTTAGGGCGAACAAAGCGATACCAAAGGGGATGATGGACGGAGCGTTAGAGCAAATCAAACACTCACCCCCAGTCAACTGATCTGGGTTTAATCCATCATCATTCTTTAGCTCACTCCACCACCCCAGTTCAGACATGGCCATATGCAAATCAGTCTGACCCTGTGCCTCATGGGAACAGTCCAGCCCGAACTGCCAAGCCATGTTCTCCCTGGACCGGAAACAAGCATCCTGGGACCGGTTTCGGGTTCAAAACCCTCATCAGCCAGGCTATCTTGAATCCAGTGGCAAAGTGAGCAAGGGACCCACGTCTGGGCATACCCTGCCAACTTAGGGCGAACAAAGCGATACCAAATGGGATGATGGACGGAGCGTTAGAGCAAATCAAACACTCACCCCCAGTCAACTGATCTGGGTTTAATCCATCATCATTCTTTAGCTCACTCCACCACCCCAGTTCAGACATGGCCATAGGCAAATCAGTCTGACCCTGTGCCTCATGGGAACAGTCCAGCCCGAACTGCCAAGCCATGTTCTCCCTGGACCGGAAACAAGCATCCTGGGACCGGTTTCGGGTTCAAAACCCTCATCAGCCAGGCTATCTTGAATCCAGTGGCGAAGTGAGCAAGGGACCCACGTCTGGGCATACCCTGCCAACTTAGGGCGAACAAAGCGATACCAAAGGGGATGATGGACGGAGCGTTAGAGCAAATCAAACACTCACCCCCAGTCAACTGATCTGGGTTTAATCCATCATCATTCTTTAGCTCACTCCACCACCCCAGTTCAGACATGGCCATATGCAAATCAGTCTGACCCTGTGCCTCATGGGAACAGTCCAGCCCGAACTGCCAAGCCATGTTCTCCCTGGACCGGAAACAAGCATCCTGGGACCGGTTTCGGGTTCAAAACCCTCATCAGCCAGGCTATCTTGAATCCAGTGGCAAAGTGAGCAAGGGACCCACGTCTGGGCATACCCTGCCAACTTAGGGCGAACAAAGCGATACCAAAGGGGATGATGGACGGAGCGTTAGAGCAAATCAAACACTCACCCCCAGTCAACTGATCTGGGTTTAATCCATCATCATTCTTTAGCTCACTCCACCACCCCAGTTCAGACATGGCCATATGCAAATCAGTCTGACCCTGTGCCTCATGGGAACAGTCCAGCCCGAACTGCCAAGCCATGTTCTCCCTGGACCGGAAACAAGCATCCTGGGACCGGTTTCGGGTTCAAAACCCTCATCAGCCAGGCTATCTTGAATCCAGTGGCAAAGTGAGCAAGGGACCCACGTCTGGGCATACCCTGCCAACTTAGGGCGAACAAAGCGATACCAAAGGGGATGATGGACGGAGCGTTAGAGCAAATCAAACACTCACCCCCAGTCAACTGATCTGGGTTTAATCCATCATCATTCTTTAGCTCACTCCACCACCCCAGTTCAGACATGGCCATATGCAAATCAGTCTGACCCTGTGCCTCATGGGAACAGTCCAGCCCGAACTGCCAAGCCATGTTCTCCCTGGACCGGAAACAAGCATCCTGGGACCGGTTTCGGGTTCAAAACCCTCATCAGCCAGGCTATCTTGAATCCAGTGGCAAAGTGAGCAAGGGACCCACGTCTGGGCATACCCTGCCAACTTAGGGCGAACAAAGCGATACCAAAGGGGATGATGGACGGAGCGTTAGAGCAAATCAAACACTCACCCCCAGTCAACTGATCTGGGTTTAATCCATCATCATTCTTTAGCTCACTCCACCACCCCAGTTCAGACATGGCCATATGCAAATCAGTCTGACCCTGTGCCTCATGGGAACAGTCCAGCCCGAACTGCCAAGCCATATTCTCCCTGGACCAGAAACAAGCATCCGGGGACCGGTTTCGGGTTCAAAACCCTCATCAGCCAGGCTATCTTGAATCCAGTGGCAAAGTGAGCAAGGGACCCACGTCTGGGCATACCCTGCCAACTTAGGGCGAACAAAGCGATACCAAAGGGGATGATGGACGGAGCGTTAGAGCAAATCAAACACTCACCCCCAGTCAACTGATCTGGGTTTAATCCATCATCATTCTTTAGCTCACTCCACCACCCCAGTTCAGACATGGCCATATGCAAATCAGTCTGACCCTGTGCCTCATGGGAACAGTCCAGCCCGAACTGCCAAGCCATGTTCTCCCTGGACCGGAAACAAGCATCCTGGGACCGGTTTCGGGTTCAAAACCCTCATCAGCCAGGCTATCTTGAATCCAGTGGCAAAGTGAGCAAGGGACCCATGTCTGGGCATACCCAGCCAACTTAGGGTGAACAAAGCGATACCAAAGGGGATGATGGACGGAGCGTTAGAGCAAATCAAACACTCACCCCCAGTCAACTGATCTGGGTTTAATACATCATCATTCTTTAGCTCACTCCACCACCCCAGTTCAGACATGGCCATAGTGCAAATCAGTCTGACCCTGTGCCTCATGGGAACAGTCCAGCCCGAACTGCCAAGCCATGTTCTCCCTGGACCGGAAACAAGCATCCTGGGACCGGTTTCGGGTTCAAAACCCTCATCAGCCAGGCTATCTTGAATCCAGTGGCGAAGTGAGCAAGGGACCCACGTCTGGGCATACCCTGCCAACTTAGGGCGAACAAAGCGATACCAAAGGGGATGATGGATGGAGCGTTAGAGCAAATCAAACACTCACCCCCAGTCAACTGATCTGGGTTTAATCCATCATCATTCTTTAGCTCACTCCACCACCCCAGTTCAGACATGGCCATATGCAAATCAGTCTGACCGTGTGCCTCGTGGGAACAGTCCAGCCCGAACTGCCAAGCCATGTTCTCCCTGGACCGGAAACAAGCATCCTGGGACCGGTTTCGGGTTCAAAACCCTCATCAGCCAGGCTATCTTGAATCCAGTGGCAAAGTGAGCAAGGGACCCACGTCTGGGCATACCCTGCCAACTTAGGGCGAACAAAGCGATACCAAAGGGGATGATGGACGGAGCGTTAGAGCAAATCAAACACTCACCCCCAGTCAACTGATCTGGGTTTAATCCATCATCATTCTTTAGCTCACTCCACCACCCCAGTTCAGACATGGCCATATGCAAATCAGTCTGACCCTGTGCCTCATGGGAACAGTCCAGCCCGAACTGCCAAGCCATGTTCTCCCTGGACCGGAAACAAGCATCCTGGGACCGGTTTCGGGTTCAAAACCCTCATCAGCCAGGCTATCTTGAATCCAGTGGCAAAGTGAGCAAGGGACCCACATCTGGGCATACCCTGCCAACTTAGGGCGAACAAAGCGATACCAAAGGGGATGATGGACGGAGCGTTAGAGCAAATCAAACACTCACCCCCAGTCAACTGATCTGGGTTTAATCCATCATCATTCTTTAGCTCACTCCACCACCCCAGTTCAGACATGGCCATATGCAAATCAGTCTGACCCTGTGCCTCATGGGAACAGTCCAGCCCGAACTGCCAAGCCATATTCTCCCTGGACCAGAAACAAGCATCCTGGGACCGGTTTCGGGTTCAAAACCCTCATCAGCCAGGCTATCTTGAATCCAGTGGCAAAGTGAGCAAGGGACCCAAGTCTGGGCATACCCTGCCAACTTAGGGCGAACAAAGCGATACCAAAGGGGATGATGGACGGAGCGTTAGAGCAAATCAAACACTCACCCCCAGTCAACTGATCTGGGTTTAATCCATCATCATTCTTTAGCTCACTCCACCACCCCAGTTCAGACATGGCCATATGCAAATCAGTCTGACCCTGTGCCTCATGGGAACAGTCCAGCCCGAACTGCCAAGCCATGTTCTCCCTGGACCGGAAACAAGCATCCTGGGACCAGTTTCGGGTTCAAAACCCTCATCAGCCAGGCTATCTTGAATCCAGTGGCAAAGTGAGCAAGGGACCCACGTCTGGGCATACCCTGCCAACTTAGGGCGAACAAAGCGATACCAAAGGGGATGATGGACGGAGCGTTAGAGCAAATCAAACACTCACCCCCAGTCAACTGATCTGGGTTTAATCCATCATCATTCTTTAGCTCACTCCACCACCCCAGTTCAGACATGGCCATATGCAAATCAGTCTGACCCTGTGCCTCATGGGAACAGTCCAGCCCGGACTGCCAAGCCATGTTCTACCTGGACCGGAAACAAGCATCCTGGGACCGGTTTCGGGTTCAAAACCCTCATCAGCCAGGCTATCTTGAATCCAGTGGCAAAGTGAGCAAGGGACCCACGTCTGGGCATACCCTGCCAACTTAGGGCGAACAAAGCGATACCAAAGGGGATGATGGACGGAGCGTTAGAGCAAATCAAACACTCACCCCCAGTCAACTGATCTGGGTTTAATCCATCATCATTCTTTAGCTCACTCCACCACCCCAGTTCAGACATGGCCATATGCAAATCAGTCTGACCCTGTGCCTCATGGGAACAGTCCAGCCCGAACTGCCAAGCCATATTCTCCCTGGACCAGAAACAAGCATCCTGGGACCGGTTTCAGGTTCAAAACCCTCATCAGCCAGGCTATCTTGAATCCAGTGGCAAAGGGAGCAAGGGACCCACGTCTGGGCATACCCTGCCAACTTAGGGCGAACAAAGCGATACCAAAGGGGATGATGGACGGAGCGTTAGAGCAAATCAAACACTCACCCCCAGTCAACTGATCTGGGTTTAATCCATCATCATTCTTTAGCTCACTCCACCACCCCAGTTCAGACATGGCTATATGCAAATCAGTCTGACCCTGTGCCTCATGGGAACAGTCCAGCCCGAACTGCCAAGCCATATTCTCCCTGGACCGGAAACAAGCATCCTGGGACCGGTTTCGGGTTCAAAACCCTCATCAGCCAGGCTATCTTGAATCCAGTGGCAAAGTGAGCAAGGGACCCACGTCTGGGCATACCCTGCCAACTTAGGGCGAACAAAGCGATACCAAAGGGGATGATGGACGGAGTGTTAGAGCAAATCAAACACTCACCCCCAGTCAACTGATCTGGGTTTAATCCATCATCATTCTTTAGCTCACTCCACCACCCCAGTTCAGACATGGCCATATGCAAATCAGTCTGACCCTGTGCCTCATGGGAACAGTCCAGCCCGAACTGCCAAGCCATGTTCTCCCTGGACCGGAAACAAGCATCCTGGGACCGGTTTCGGGTTCAAAACCCTCATCAGCCAGGCTATCTTGAATCCAGTGGCAAAGTGAGCAAGGGACCCACGTCTGGGCATACCCTGCCAACTTAGGGCGAACAAAGCGATACCAAAGGGGATGATGGACGGAGCGTTAGAGCAAATCAAACACTCACCCCCAGTCAACTGATCTGGGTTTAATCCATCATCATTCTTTAGCTCACTCCACCACCCCAGTTCAGACATGGCCATATGCAAATCAGTCTGACCCTGTGCCTCATGGGAACAGTCCAGCCCGAACTGCCAAGCCATGTTCTCCCTGGACCGGAAACAAGCATCCTGGGACCGGTTTCGGGTTCAAAACCCTCATCAGCCAGGCTATCTTGAATCCAGTGGCAAAGTGAGCAAGGGACCCACGTCTGGGCATACCCTGCCAACTTAGGGCGAACAAAGCGATACTCAAAGGGGATGATGGACGGAGCGTTAGAGCAAATCAAACACTCACCCCCAGTCAACTGATCTGGGTTTAATCCATCATCATTCTTTAGCTCACTCCACCACCCCAGTTCAGACATGGCCATATGCAAATCAGTCTGACCCTGTGCCTCATGGGAACAGTCCAGCCCGAACTGCCAAGCCATGTCTTCCCTGGACCGGAAACAAGCATCCTGGGACCGGTTTCGGGTTCAAAACCCTCATCAGCCAGGCTATCTTGAATCCAGTGGCAAAGTGAGCAAGGGACCCACGTCTGGGCATACCCTGCCAACTTAGGGCGAACAAAGCGATACCAAAGGGGATGATGGACGGAGCGTTAGAGCAAATCAAACACTCACCCCCAGTCAACTGATCTGGGTTTAATCCATCATCATTCTTTAGCTCACTCCACCACCCCAGTTCAGACATGGCCATATGCAAATCAGTCTGACCCTGTGCCTCATGGGAACAGTCCAGCCCGAACTGCCAAGCCATGTCTTCCCTGGACCGGAAACAAGCATCCTGGGACCGGTTTCGGGTTCAAAACCCTCATCAGCCAGGCTATCTTGAATCCAGTGGCAAAGTGAGCAAGGGACCCACGTCTGGGCATACCCTGCCAACTTAGGGCGAACAAAGCGATACCAAAGGGGATGATGGACGGAGCGTTAGAGCAAATCAAACACTCACCCCCAGTCAACTGATCTGGGTTTAATCCATCATCATTCTTTAGCTCACTCCACCACCCCAGTTCAGACATGGCCATATGCAAATCAGTCTGACCCTGTGCCTCATGGGAACAGTCCAGCCCGAACTGCCAAGCCATGTCTTCCCTGGACCGGAAACAAGCATCCTGGGACCGGTTTCGGGTTCAAAACCCTCATCAGCCAGGCTATCTTGAATCCAGTGGCAAAGTGAGCAAGGGACCCACGTCTGGGCATACCCTGCCAACTTAGGGCGAACAAAGCGATACCAAAGGGGATGATGGACGGAGCGTTAGAGCAAATCAAACACTCACCCCCAGTCAACTGATCTGGGTTTAATCCATCATCATTCTTTAGCTCACTCCACCACCCCAGTTCAGACATGGCCATATGCAAATCAGTCTGACCCTGTGCCTCATGGGAACAGTCCAGCCCGAACTGCCAAGCCATGTCTTCCCTGGACCGGAAACAAGCATCCTGGGACCGGTTTCGGGTTCAAAACCCTCATCAGCCAGGCTATCTTGAATCCAGTGGCAAAGTGAGCAAGGGACCCACGTCTGGGCATACCCTGCCAACTTAGGGCGAACAAAGCGATACCAAAGGGGATGATGGACGGAGCGTTAGAGCAAATCAAACACTCACCCCCAGTCAACTGATCTGGGTTTAATCCATCATCATTCTTTAGCTCACTCCACCACCCCAGTTCAGACATGGCCATATGCAAATCAGTCTGACCCTGTGCCTCATGGGAACAGTCCAGCCCGAACTGCCAAGCCATGTCTTCCCTGGACCGGAAACAAGCATCCTGGGACCGGTTTCGGGTTCAAAACCCTCATCAGCCAGGCTATCTTGAATCCAGTGGCAAAGTGAGCAAGGGACCCACGTCTGGGCATACCCTGCCAACTTAGGGCGAACAAAGCGATACCAAAGGGGATGATGGACGGAGCGTTAGAGCAAATCAAACACTCACCCCCAGTCAACTGATCTGGGTTTAATCCATCATCATTCTTTAGCTCACTCCACCACCCCAGTTCAGACATGGCCATATGCAAATCAGTCTGACCCTGTGCCTCATGGGAACAGTCCAGCCCGAACTGCCAAGCCATGTCTTCCCTGGACCGGAAACAAGCATCCTGGGACCGGTTTCGGGTTCAAAACCCTCATCAGCCAGGCTATCTTGAATCCAGTGGCAAAGTGAGCAAGGGACCCACGTCTGGGCATACCCTGCCAACTTAGGGCGAACAAAGCGATACCAAAGGGGATGATGGACGGAGCGTTAGAGCAAATCAAACACTCACCCCCAGTCAACTGATCTGGGTTTAATCCATCATCATTCTTTAGCTCACTCCACCACCCCAGTTCAGACATGGCCATATGCAAATCAGTCTGACCCTGTGCCTCATGGGAACAGTCCAGCCCGAACTGCCAAGCCATGTCTTCCCTGGACCGGAAACAAGCATCCTGGGACCGGTTTCGGGTTCAAAACCCTCATCAGCCAGGCTATCTTGAATCCAGTGGCAAAGTGAGCAAGGGACCCACGTCTGGGCATACCCTGCCAACTTAGGGCGAACAAAGCGATACCAAAGGGGATGATGGACGGAGCGTTAGAGCAAATCAAACACTCACCCCCAGTCAACTGATCTGGGTTTAATCCATCATCATTCTTTAGCTCACTCCACCACCCCAGTTCAGACATGGCCATATGCAAATCAGTCTGACCCTGTGCCTCATGGGAACAGTCCAGCCCGAACTGCCAAGCCATGTCTTCCCTGGACCGGAAACAAGCATCCTGGGACCGGTTTCGGGTTCAAAACCCTCATCAGCCAGGCTATCTTGAATCCAGTGGCAAAGTGAGCAAGGGACCCACGTCTGGGCATACCCTGCCAACTTAGGGCGAACAAAGCGATACCAAAGGGGATGATGGACGGAGCGTTAGAGCAAATCAAACACTCACCCCCAGTCAACTGATCTGGGTTTAATCCATCATCATTCTTTAGCTCACTCCACCACCCCAGTTCAGACATGGCCATATGCAAATCAGTCTGACCCTGTGCCTCATGGGAACAGTCCAGCCCGAACTGCCAAGCCATGTCTTCCCTGGACCGGAAACAAGCATCCTGGGACCGGTTTCGGGTTCAAAACCCTCATCAGCCAGGCTATCTTGAATCCAGTGGCAAAGTGAGCAAGGGACCCACGTCTGGGCATACCCTGCCAACTTAGGGCGAACAAAGCGATACCAAAGGGGATGATGGACGGAGCGTTAGAGCAAATCAAACACTCACCCCCAGTCAACTGATCTGGGTTTAATCCATCATCATTCTTTAGCTCACTCCACCACCCCAGTTCAGACATGGCCATATGCAAATCAGTCTGACCCTGTGCCTCATGGGAACAGTCCAGCCCGAACTGCCAAGCCATGTCTTCCCTGGACCGGAAACAAGCATCCTGGGACCGGTTTCGGGTTCAAAACCCTCATCAGCCAGGCTATCTTGAATCCAGTGGCAAAGTGAGCAAGGGACCCACGTCTGGGCATACCCTGCCAACTTAGGGCGAACAAAGCGATACCAAAGGGGATGATGGACGGAGCGTTAGAGCAAATCAAACACTCACCCCCAGTCAACTGATCTGGGTTTAATCCATCATCATTCTTTAGCTCACTCCACCACCCCAGTTCAGACATGGCCATATGCAAATCAGTCTGACCCTGTGCCTCATGGGAACAGTCCAGCCCGAACTGCCAAGCCATGTCTTCCCTGGACCGGAAACAAGCATCCTGGGACCGGTTTCGGGTTCAAAACCCTCATCAGCCAGGCTATCTTGAATCCAGTGGCAAAGTGAGCAAGGGACCCACGTCTGGGCATACCCTGCCAACTTAGGGCGAACAAAGCGATACCAAAGGGGATGATGGACGGAGCGTTAGAGCAAATCAAACACTCACCCCCAGTCAACTGATCTGGGTTTAATCCATCATCATTCTTTAGCTCACTCCACCACCCCAGTTCAGACATGGCCATATGCAAATCAGTCTGACCCTGTGCCTCATGGGAACAGTCCAGCCCGAACTGCCAAGCCATGTCTTCCCTGGACCGGAAACAAGCATCCTGGGACCGGTTTCGGGTTCAAAACCCTCATCAGCCAGGCTATCTTGAATCCAGTGGCAAAGTGAGCAAGGGACCCACGTCTGGGCATACCCTGCCAACTTAGGGCGAACAAAGCGATACCAAAGGGGATGATGGACGGAGCGTTAGAGCAAATCAAACACTCACCCCCAGTCAACTGATCTGGGTTTAATCCATCATCATTCTTTAGCTCACTCCACCACCCCAGTTCAGACATGGCCATATGCAAATCAGTCTGACCCTGTGCCTCATGGGAACAGTCCAGCCCGAACTCAAACACTCACCCCCAGTCAACTGATCTGGGTTTAATCCATCATCATTCTTTAGCTCACTCCACCACCCCAGTTCAGACATGGCCATATGCAAATCAGTCTGACCCTGTGCCTCATGGGAACAGTCCAGCCCGAACTGCCAAGCCATGTCTTCCCTGGACCGGAAACAAGCATCCTGGGACCGGTTTCGGGTTCAAAACCCTCATCAGCCAGGCTATCTTGAATCCAGTGGCAAAGTGAGCAAGGGACCCACGTCTGGGCATACCCTGCCAACTTAGGGCGAACAAAGCGATACCAAAGGGGATGATGGACGGAGCGTTAGAGCAAATCAAACACTCACCCCCAGTCAACTGATCTGGGTTTAATCCATCATCATTCTTTAGCTCACTCCACCACCCCAGTTCAGACATGGCCATATGCAAATCAGTCTGACCCTGTGCCTCATGGGAACAGTCCAGCCCGAACTGCCAAGCCATGTCTTCCCTGGACCGGAAACAAGCATCCTGGGACCGGTTTCGGGTTCAAAACCCTCATCAGCCAGGCTATCTTGAATCCAGTGGCAAAGTGAGCAAGGGACCCACGTCTGGGCATACCCTGCCAACTTAGGGCGAACAAAGCGATACCAAAGGGGATGATGGACGGAGCGTTAGAGCAAATCAAACACTCACCCCCAGTCAACTGATCTGGGTTTAATCCATCATCATTCTTTAGCTCACTCCACCACCCCAGTTCAGACATGGCCATATGCAAATCAGTCTGACCCTGTGCCTCATGGGAACAGTCCAGCCCGAACTGCCAAGCCATGTCTTCCCTGGACCGGAAACAAGCATCCTGGGACCGGTTTCGGGTTCAAAACCCTCATCAGCCAGGCTATCTTGAATCCAGTGGCAAAGTGAGCAAGGGACCCACGTCTGGGCATACCCTGCCAACTTAGGGCGAACAAAGCGATACCAAAGGGGATGATGGACGGAGCGTTAGAGCAAATCAAACACTCACCCCCAGTCAACTGATCTGGGTTTAATCCATCATCATTCTTTAGCTCACTCCACCACCCCAGTTCAGACATGGCCATATGCAAATCAGTCTGACCCTGTGCCTCATGGGAACAGTCCAGCCCGAACTGCCAAGCCATGTCTTCCCTGGACCGGAAACAAGCATCCTGGGACCGGTTTCGGGTTCAAAACCCTCATCAGCCAGGCTATCTTGAATCCAGTGGCAAAGTGAGCAAGGGACCCACGTCTGGGCATACCCTGCCAACTTAGGGCGAACAAAGCGATACCAAAGGGGATGATGGACGGAGCGTTAGAGCAAATCAAACACTCACCCCCAGTCAACTGATCTGGGTTTAATCCATCAGCATTCTTTAGCTCACTCCACCACCCCAGTTCAGACATGGCCATATGCTGCAAATCCAGTCTGACCCTGTGCCTCGTAGGAACAGTCCGGCCCGAACTGCCAAGCCATGTCTTCCCTGGACCGGAGAGCAAGCATCCTGGGACACGGTTTGGGTTCAAAACCCTCATCAGCCAGGCTATCGTGGAATCCGAGTGGCAAAGTGAGCAAGGGACCCACGTCTGGGCATACCCTGCCAACTTAGGGCGAACTCAAGCGATACCAAAGGGGATGATGGACGGAGCGTTAGAGCAAATCAAACACTCACCCCCAGTCAACTGATCTGGGTTTAATCCATCATCATTTAACTTTAGCTCACTCCACCACCCCAGTTCGAGACATGGCCATATGCAAAATCAGTCTGACCCTGTGCCTCATGGGAACAGTCCAGCCCGAACTGCCAGAAGCCATGTCTTCCCTGGACCGGAAACAAGCATCCTGGGACCGGTTTTCGGGTTCAAAACCCTCATCAGCCAGGCTATGCTTGAATCCAGTGGCAAAGTGAGCAAGGGACCCCACGTCTGGGCATACCCTGCCAACTTAGGGCGAACAAAGCGCGTACCAAATGGGATGATGGGCCGGAGCGTTAGAGGCAAATCAAACACTCACCCCCAAGTCAACTGATCTGGGTTTAATCCATCATCGTTCTTTAGCCCCCTCCACCACCCCCAGTTCAGACATGGCCATAGCGCACTTAAATCAGTCTGACCCTGTGCCTCATGGGAACAGTCCAGCCCGAACTGCCAAGCCATGTCTTCCCTGGACCCGGAAACAAGCATCCTGGGACCGGTTTCGGGTTCAAAACCCTCATCAGCCAGGCTATCTTTTGAATCCAGTGGCAAAGTGAGCAAGGGACCCACGTCTGGGCACACCACCTGCCAACTTGAGGTGCGAACAAAGCGTACAAGGGGATGATGGACGGAGCGTTGGAGACAAATCAAACACTCACCCCCAGTCAACTGCAGTCTGGGTTTAATCCATCATCATTCTTTAGCTCACTCCACCACCCCAGTTCGGGCCTTGGCCATGTGCAAATCAGTCTGACCCACCAGCACCTCATGGGAACAGTCCAGCCCGAACTGCCAAGCCATGTCTTCCCTGGACCGGAAACAAGCATCCTGGGACCGGTTTCGGGTTCAGAACCCTCATCAGCCAGGCTATCTTGAATCCAGTGGCAAAGTGAGCAAAGGACCCACGTCTGGGCATACCCCTGCCAACTTAGAGGCCCGAACAAAGCGATGCCAAGGGGATGATGGACGGAGCGTTAGAGCACATCAAACACTCACCCCCAGTCAACTGATCTGGGTTAAGTCCATCATCATTCTTTAGCTCACTCCACCGCCCCAGTTCCAGACATGTGCCATCACCACCGTCAGTCTGACCCTGTGCCTCATGGGAACAGTCCGGCCTTGAACTGCCAAGCCATGTCTTCCCATGGACCAGAAACAAGCATCCTGGGACCGGTTTCGGGTTCAAAACCCTCATCAGCCAGGCTATCTTGAGATCCAGTGGCAAAGTGAGCAAGGGACCCACGTCTGGAGGCATACCCTGCCAACTTAGGGCGAACAAAGCGATACCAAAGGGAATGATGGACGGAGCGTTAGAGCAAATCAAACACTCACCCCCAGTCAACTGATCTGGGTTTAATCCTATCATCATTCTTTAGCTCACTCCTGCCACCCCTTAGTTCCAGACATGGCCCATGTGCTGGAAATCAGTCTGACCCTGTGCCTCATGGGAACAGTCCAGCCCGAACTGCCAAGCCATGTCTTCCCTGGACCCGGAAACAAGCATCCTGGGACCGGTTTCCGGGTTCAAAACGCCTCATCAGCCAGGCTATCTTGAATCCAGTGGCAAAGTGGGCAAGGGACCCCACGTCTGGAGGCATACCCTGCCAGCCCAGGGCGAACAAGCGATGCCAAAGGGGATGATGGACGGAGCGTTAAGAGCACAAATCAAACGCTCACCCCCAGTCAACTGATCTGCAGGTTTAATCCATCATCATTCTTTAGCTCACTCCCACCACCCCACAGTTCAGACATGGCCATATGCAAGTCAGTCTGACCACAGCGCAACATCATGGGAACAGTCCAGCCCGAACTGCCAAGCCATGTCTTCCCTGGACCGGGAAACAAGCATCCTGGGACCGGTTTCGGGTTCAAAACCCTCATCAGCCAGGCTGTCTTGAATCCAGTGGCCAAGTGAGCAAGGGACCCACGTCTGGGCATACCCTGCCAACTTAAGGGCGAACAAAGCGATACCGAGGGGATGATCGGAGGCGGAGCGTTAGAGCAAATCAAACACTCACCTCCAGTCAGCAGATCTGGGTTTAATCCATCATCATTCTTTAGCTCACTCCACCACCCCAGTTCCAGGCCACTTGGCCATATGCAAATCGAGTCTGACCACTGTGCCTCATGGGAACAGTCCGGCCCGAACTGCCAAGCCATGTCACCCTGGACCGGAAACAAGCATCCTGGGACCGGTTTCGGGTTCAAGACCCTCATCAGCCAGGCTATCTTGAATCCAGTGGCAAAGTGAGCAAGAGGACCCACGTCTGGGCCATGCCCCTGCCAACTTAGGGCGAACAAAGCGATACCAAAGGGGATGATGGGCGGAGCGTTAGAGCAAATCAAACACTCACCCCCAGTCAGCACAGATCTGGGTTTAATCCATCATCATTCTTTAGCTCACTCCACCACCCCAGTTCAGACATGGCCATATGCCAAATCGAGTCTGGCCCTGTCCCTCATGGGAACAGTCCAGCCCGAACTGCCAAGCCATGTCTTCCCTGGACCCCGAAACAAGCATCCTGGGACCGGTTTCGGGTTCCACATCCCTCATCCAGCCAGGCTATCTGCGAATCCAGTGGCAAAGTGAGCAAGGGACCCGCGTCTGGGCATGCCCCTGCCAACTTAGGGCCGAACAAAGCGATACCAAAGGGGATGATGGACGGAGCGTTAGAGCAAATCAAACACTCACCCCCAGTCAACTGATCTGGGTTTAATCCATCATCATTCTTGAGCTCACTCCCACCACCCCAGTTCAGACACCTTGGCCCTGTACCCAGAATCAGTCTGACCCTGTGCCTCGTGGGAACAGTCCAGCCCGAACTGCCAAGCCATGTCTTCCCTGGACCGGAAACAAGCATCCTGGGACCGGTTTCGGAGTTCAAAACCCTCATCAGCCAGGCTATCTCTTGAATCCAGTGGCAAAGTGAGCAAGGGACCCACGTCTGGGCATACCCTGCCAACTTGGGGCGAACAAGCGATACCAAAGGGGATGATGGACGGAGCGTTAGAGCAAATCAAACACTCCACCCCCAGTCAGCAGATCTGGGTTTAATCCATCATCATTCTTTAGCTCACTCCACCACCCCAGTTCAGACATGGCCATATGCAAATCAGTCTCTGACCCTGTGCCTCATGGGAACAGTCCAGGCCGAACTGCCAAGCCATGTCTTCCCTGGACCTGGAAACAAGCATCCTGGGACCGGTTTCGGGTTCAAAACCCTCATCAGCCAGGCTATCTTGAATCCAGTGGCAAAGTGAGCAAGGGACCCACGTCTGGGCATACCCTGCCAGCTTAGGGCGAACAAGCGATGCCAAAGGGGATGATGGACGGAGCGTTAAGAGCAAATCAAACACTCACCCCAGTCAACTGATCTGGGTTTAATCCATCATCATTCTTTAGCTCACTCCACCACCCCAGTTCAGACATGGCCATATGCAAATCAGTCTGACCCTGTGCCTCATGGGAACAGTCCAGCCCGAACTGCCAAGCCATGTCTTCCCTGGACCAAACAAGCATCCTGGGACCGGTTTCGGGTTCAAAACCCTCATCAGCCAGGCTATCTTGAATCCAGTGGCAAGTGAGCAAGGACCACGTCTGGGCATACCCTGCCAACTTAGGGGCGAACAAGCGTGCCCCAAGGGATGATGGACGGAGCGTTAGAGCAAATCAAACACTCACCCCCAGTCAAGCTGATCTGGGGTTTAATCCATCATCATTCTTTAGCTCACTCCACCACCCCAGTTCAGACATGGCCATATGCAAATCAGTCTGACCCTGTGCCTCATGGGAACAGTCCAGCCCGAACTGCCAAGCCATGTCTTCCCTGGACCCGGAAACAAGCATCCTGGGACCGGTTTCGGGTTCAAAACCCTCATCAGCCAGGCTATCTTGAATCCAGTGGCAAAGTGAGCAAGGGACCCACGTCTGGGCATGCCCTGCCAACCGAGGGCGGAACAAAGCGATACCAAAGGGGATGATGGACGGAGCGTTAGAGCAAATCAAACACTCACCCCCAGTCAACTGATCTGGGTTTAATCCATCATCATTCTTTAGCTCCTCCACCACCCCAGTTCAGACATGGCCATATGCAAATCAGTCTGACCCTGTGCCTCATGGGAACAGTCCAGGCCCAGAACTGCCAAGCCATGTCTCCCTGGACCGGAAACAAGCATCCTGGGACCGGTTTCGGGTTCAAAACCCTCATCAGCCAGGCTATCTTGAATCCAGTGGCAAAGTGAGCAAGGGACCCACGTCTGGGCATACCCTGCCAACTTACAGGGGCGAACAAGCGATACCAAAGGGGATGATGGACCGAGAGCGTTAGAGCAAATCAAACACTCACCCCAGTCAACTGATCTGGGTTTAATCCATCATCATTCTTTAGCTCACTCCCACCACCCCAGTTCAGACATGGCCATATGCAAATCAGTCTGACCCTGTGCCTCATGGGAACAGTCCAGCCCGAACTGCCAAGCCATGTCTTCCCTGGACCGGAAACAAGCATCCTGGGACCGGTTTCGGGTTCAAAGCCCTCATCAGCCAAGGCTATCTTGAATCCAGTGGCAAAGTGAGCAAGGGACCCACGTCTGGGCATACCCTGCCAACTTAGGGCGAACAAAGCGATACCAAAGGGGATGATGGACGGAGCGTTAGAGCAAATCAAACACTCACCCCCAGTCAACTGATCTGGGTTTAATCCATCATCATTCTTTAGCTCACTCCACCACCCCAGTTCAGACATGGCCATATGCAAATCAGTCTGACCCCTGTGCCTCATGGGAACAGTCCAGCCCGAACTGCCAAGCCATGTCTTCCCTGGACCGGAAACAAGCATCCTGGGACCGGTTTCGGGTTCAAAACCCTCATCAGCCAGGCTATCTTGAATCCAGTGGCAAAGTGAGCAAGGGACCCACGTCTGGGCATACCCTGCCAACTTAGAGGCGAACAAGCGTACCAAAGGGGATGATGGACGGAGCGTTAGAGCAAATCAAACACTCACCCCCAGTCAACTGATCTGGGTTTAATCCCATCATCATTCTTTAGCTCACTCCCACCACCCCAGTTCAGACATGGCCATATGCAAATCAGTCTGACCCTGTGCCTCATGGGAACAGTCCAGCCCGAACTGCCAAGCCATGTCTTCCCTGGACCGGAAACAAGCATCCTGGGACCGGTTTCGGGTTCAAAACCCTCATCAGCCAGGCTATCTTGAATCCAGTGGCAAAGTGAGCAAGGGACCCACGTCTGGGCATACCCTGCCAACTTAGGGGCGAACAAAGCGATACCAAAGGGGATGATGGACGGAGCGTTAGAGCAAATCAAACACTCACCCCCAGTCAACTGATCTGGGTTTAATCCATCATCATTCTTTAGCTCACTCCACCACCCCAGTTCAGACATGGCCATATGCAAATCAGTCTGACCCTGTGCCTCATGGGAACAGTCCAGCCCGAACTGCCAAGCCATGTCTTCCCTGGACCGGAAACAAGCATCCTGGGACCGGTTTCGGGTTCAAAACCCTCATCAGCCAGGCTATCTTGAATCCAGTGGCAAAGTGAGCAAGGGACCCACGTCTGGGCATACCCTGCCAACTTAGGAAGCGAACAAAGCGATACCAAAGGGGATGATGGACGGAGCGTTAGAGCAAATCAAACACTCCACCCCCAGTCAACTGATCTGGGTTTAATCCATCATCATTCTTTAGCTCACTCCACCACCCCAGTTCAGACATGGCCATATGCAAATCAGTCTGACCCTGTGCCTCATGGGAACAGTCCAGCCCGAACTGCCAAGCCATGTCTTCCCTGGACCGGAAACAAGCATCCTGGGACCGGTTTCGGGTTCAAAACCCTCATCAGCCAGGCTATCTTGAATCCAGTGGCAAAGTGAGCAAGGGACCCACGTCTGGGCATACCCTGCCAACTTAGAGGCGAACAAAGCGATACCAAAGGGGATGATGGACGGAGCGTTAGAGCAAATCAAACACTCACCCCCAGTCAACTGATCTGGGTTTAATCCATCATCATTCTTTAGCTCACTCCACACACCCCAGTTCAGACATGGCCATATGCAAATCAGTCTGACCCTGTGCCTCATGGGAACAGTCCAGCCCGAACTGCCAAGCCATGTCTTCCCTGGACCAGGAAACAAGCATCCTGGGACCGGTTTCGAGGTTCAAAACCCTCATCAGCCAGGCTATCTTGAATCCAGTGGCAAAGTGAGCAAGGGACCCACGTCTGGGCATACCCTGCCAACTTAGAGGCGAACAAAGCGATACCAAAGGGGATGATGGACGGAGCGTTAGAGCAAATCAAACACTCACCCCCAGTCAACTGATCTGGGTTTAATCCATCATCATTCTTTAGCTCACTCCACCACCCCAGTTCAGACATGGCCATATGCAAATCAGTCTGACCCTGTGCCTCATGGGAACAGTCCAGCCCGAACTGCCAAGCCATGTCTTCCCTGGACCGGAAACAAGCATCCTGGGACCGGTTTGGGTTCACAACCCTCATCAGCCAGGCTATCTTGAATCCAGTGGCAAAGTGAGCAAGGGACCCACGTCTGGGCATACCCTGCCAACTTAGGGCGAACAAAGCGATACCAAAGGGGATGATGGACGGAGCGATTAGAGCAAATCAAACACTCACCCCCAGTCAACTGATCTGGGTTTAATCCATCATCATTCTTTAGCTCACTCCCACCACCCCAGTTCAGACATGGCCATATGCAAATCAGTCTGACCCTGTGCCTCATGGGAACAGTCCAGCCCGAACTGCCAAGCCATGTCTTCCCTGGACCGGAAACAAGCATCCTGGGACCGGTTTCGGGTTCATAACCCTCATCAGCCAGGCTATCTTGAATCCAGTGGCAAAGTGAGCAAGGGACCCACGTCTGGGCATACCCTGCCAACTTAGGAGCGAACAAAGCGATACCAAAGGGGATGATGGACGGAGCGTTAGAGCAAATCAAACACTCACCCCCAGTCAACTGATCTGGGTTTAATCCATCATCATTCTTTAGCTCACTCCACCACCCCAGTTCAGGACATGGCCATATGCAAATCAGTCTGACCCTGTGCCTCATGGGAACAGTCCAGCCCGAACTGCCAAGCCATGTCTTCCCTGGACCG